>JAJEOU010000479.1:42723-459495 GCA_021534815.1 Acrocephalus arundinaceus | reverse complement strand
GTTTTGGTTTGATATTTTATATTGGGTGGTGGTTTTAAGGGTTGTTTTATTTTTTCTTCTTTTTATTTTTACTTTTATTCTTTTATTTTTTGTTTTTGTTGCTTTTATTTTTTATTGTTTTTCTTCTATTTTTCTTTTATTTTTATTCTTTTTATTCCTTCTATTTTTGTTCTTCGGTATTCTTTCTATTTTTCATTGGTGTTGTGGGCTGGTGTGTGGTGTTTTTTTTTATTTCTTCTTAATTCCTTCTGTTTTTAATTCTTTCCCTTTTGTCTTCCTATCCTCGTAGTATTTAAATAATTTTTTTTCATTAATTTTTATTATTTTCCTCTATTATTTTTATTCTTTTTGCTTTTATTCTCTTTTCGTTTTTTTTATCAATTTTATTTTATTATTTTTATATTATTTCCTCTATTATTTTTACCGTTATTTGGTGGGCTTTTAATTATCTTTCCGGTTTAATAGTTTGTTTTTTATTATTTTGTAGGTGGTTGTAGTTATTTTTGCCTTCTCATATTGAGTTATCTTCCACTTCTCTACTCGGCTATTTTCTGTGCATTATTTGCCACCGTCAGTACTTTTTTATTTTGTTTAGCCGTCTTTTCTTCTATCAATTTGTATTTTTATTAATTTTTTATTTAATTTTTTTTAATTATTTTGGTCGGTCTCGGATTTTATCCCACCGCCGCCCCCCCTCACGGCATCTCCAAAACCTTTCACCCCGCACAAATCCAAAAAAGGCCCGAAAGGAGGAGAAGGAGAGACAAAAATAAAACAAAACTAAAAGGACCTCGAGTGGTTTTTTGCGCTCTCGAGCGCCACGCGAGGGGATTTTTTGCAACCCGCGGTTGACCTCGAGGGAAAATCAAAGGGTATGGACGGTCCGCTAAAAACGCAGAACAACACCCCAAAAAAAATCAGACCGTTCATTAAAGTATGTTAAGTTAATTTTCCCTGCGGCGCGGGAGGGAGGCAGAAAGACTTTTTCCCCCAGGTGTGTTTTTTTGGAGTGGTATGGCAGGGAATTATATTGCACTGCCCGAATTTGGATTTTTTCCCGCAAAAATCCTAGCGTAGCCTGGCTATTGTATAATAAAGGGAGGGAAAAAAAAGAGACACCAGGAAAAAAGAGGGAAAAAAAGGAAAAAAGAAAAAGATGGATTTCATATATATTGCCCAGTGTCTGTAATGGAGAGGTTGCAGTGGGGACCATTATCTCGAGCCCGGGTTCCTCCCAGGAAAGCGGTGCCGTACATAAAATAAAATAATTTAAGGGGAAATAGGGGAAAAAAAATGGGAAGGGGGGAGGGTGTGATATATAAATAAAATTCAAGGGGTGATCTGGTGATTGGGGAGGCACAAAAATATAAAAAAAAGGCCGGAAAAAATAGTAAATTTTCTCGTGGCTGTGGTATTTTAAATATATCCTGTATGTGTTTTAGTCCTGTGCAGATCTTCCTTACGAGCAAAATGATAAATTTGGAGGTAGAACCGTGACGCGTGGGTTCCTTAAAGTGGTCTAAAAAAACACCTTTTTTGTAAAAACAAAAAATTTAATTTTTTATTTTTTTTACTGGGGTGGTTGGGGTGGGGGGGGTGCAACCGCTTCTTTTCCCACCTCCCCCACCACTTCTCTCTCTATAAATAAAATTTTGGGGATTTTTTTTTCCCCCCTCCTCAAGAACTCATCCTTGGCTTTTTTCTTTTTTTATGTGTCCCCCCCAAAACCTTCCAGCGAGCTTTCCTGCCTTAGTGGGAGCTTTGCTTTGCTTCTCCTTTGTTATTTTTTATTTTTTATTTTATATAATTTTTTAATATGTTAAGCGCCAGAGTCTTCGCATAAGGTTTGGGAATTTAAAGTATTATTGCAGGTGAAACCACAATAAGTCGAGGTGGCATAAAACAGTATGCAGGACAGTCTCCGGGCGAGCGCTTCGGAGGTGGATTTTATGATCTGAAATATAAGTGGCGGCAGCAGTAAAAAAAGGGGGGAGAGATGCATTTAAAGTTGTGAGGTGCGGAGGGGAGGGAGGAGGACGAGGGAGCGGCGAGGCACCTTTGGAGCAACTCCCTCCGCGGAGCTTCGGCGCTTTTGTATTTTTTTAATTTTTTTTATTATTTTTATTTTTTTTTTTGGTCGCGGTTGGGTTTAAAAAAAGGGGAAGAGCCTCGCCCTTTGGGTTTTGGGATTACACTCCAAAAATACACCAAAAAAATCGGGATTTGGGAATGGGCGGGCAGCAAAAGTAAGAGCGGGAGATTTCTTTATTTTTTCTTGGATTTTAATTTGGATTTTCCCTGCGGGATTTTTTATTTTTTAATTTTTTTTTGTTTTTTTGCCAGCGGGATTTCCGCGCTGCCGCCAGGCCGATAATCCGAATTTTGGATGTTTTGGTGGTTTTTTTTTCCCCCCGGTTTTCTGCCCCAAAATCTCGCTTTTTCCCCTCACCGCTTTTTTTTCCCTCCCGGCTCGGGGATTTCCGGGAATAATCGCGAACATTTTGGGGCGAAATTCCGGCGGATTTCGGTGCTCGCCGGTGCTGCGCGGAGGGAATGCGGATTCACCGGTGGCGGATTTTCACTCCGGGAGGGATTTTGGGGGTTTTTTTGGGCTGAATCCTCGCGGTTTTGAGGCGGAGGAACTCGGCACGGCGGCTTTGGCACGGAGCGAGCCGGAATTGGCGCCTTTCCAGCCGTTTTTCCCCCAAATCGCCGCGCGCCAGGCAACCGAGCCGCGATTCCATTCAAACGCGCTTCAGGGAGGAGAGGAGGAGGAAGGAGGAGGAGGGGTTGATTTTGGGGGGATTTCCCTTCTTTTTTCCATCCCCTCCCCAAAAATCATTTCGGGGGGTCTTTGCGAAATTTCGGATTTCAGGCAGAGCCCACAACAAAGGGAAAAATTTCCTATTTTCCTGCCTCCTTTTTTTCCTCTTTTTTTCCCCTATATTTTTCCCCTTTCCTCCCATCCCAATCTCCCCTCCTCCTCCCTGCTTGTCCGCTCTGCCCGGGTTTGTCGCTGGTCGGTTATTTATTTAAATTTTGAAATTTTTTTTTGAAATTTTTTTTGCCGGTTTTTTTCCGCCCAGTCTGACAGAAATTCGCGTGGATGCCGCCGCGCTGAATCTGTGGTTTAGGTAGTTTCATGTTGTTGGGATGGGCTTTAGGCTCGCAACAAGAAACTGCCCTTTTAATTACTCAGTTTCGTCTTCATCAAAGGGCAGCAACAACCCGCAGCTCCGTCCGGGCGACCTAAAAAATAAAAATAAAAATAAAATCAGAACTTTTTTTAACAAAACCAACCCCAAAATCCCCATCCCGAAACCTGACGGGGTCGCCGCTCAAACCCCCCAAGCCGCGCCCCTCCCGGGGGTTTTATCCTTTAATTTTTTATTTTTTCCCCTTTTTAATTTTGGTTTTTTTTTCCCCTTTTAAATTTTCATTTTCCCCCTTTTTAATTTCATTTTTTCCCTTTTAATATCTTTCCCCTTTTAATTTCATTTCCCCCTTTTTTAATTTCATTTTCCCCCCTTTTATTTAATTTTTTCTTTTTATTTCATTTTCCCCTTTTATTTTTCATTTTCCCCCCTTTTTATTTCATTTTTCCCCTTTTTATTTTATTTTCCCCCTTTTCCTTTTGATTTTGCCCATTTTCCTTTGATTTTTAAACGCCTCCTCCCCCTTTTTTAATTTTGATTTTTGGCCCCATTTTATCTGAATTTTTTTTTTTTTTGGCCTCATTTTATTTGATTTATTTTTTGGCCCCTTTTTATTTGAAAATTTTTTTGGCCCCTTTTCTCCCCCTTTTGTTGCGGAATGATGAGGTTTAAGTCAAGTCCCCTTTTTTTTTGCACTTTTTCCACACGCCAAATTATCAGCGATAAACATCAATCCCCCAGTGTGGGGTGATGCCTTAAAAAAAAAAAAAATTTTAATAACAAAACAAAAATATAAAAATTTAAACAATCACTCCCCTTCCACCCTTTATCCTCCCTCCCCGTGGCGGCCTTTTTAAAATTATTTAAAAATTCCTTTTTTTTGAGCCAGGAAGGCGCTTTGGGGATTTTTGGGGAAAGTTTGTGTTTTTTATGATTATCCCATAAAAAAACTCACAGAGTTTTTAGGGAGGTGAAAAAATGGGGAAAAAAAATCAGAATTTTGAGGGTTTCAACTCCCCCTGCTGCCGGTGTCTCCAGCCTGGGATTAAATTTAAACTCTTATTTTAACAAATCCGGAATTTTAATCCGGATTCCAATTGCTCTGTGGAGCCTGGATTGGGAATTTCTTTGGAATAAAAAGGGGAAAAAAGAAAAAAAAAAATCAGGGTTTGGCTGGAGGAAGCCAGGAATTGCACCAGCAGAGGGGAAAAAAGTGATTTTTTTTAAACCTTTTTTCCCTCTTAAAAAGTTGGGAAGTTGTGCCAAAAAAGCGTTTGAATGTTAAAAAAAAAGAGGAAAAAAAGGGAAAATTGAGGAGTGAAACAAAACAAAAACCGCGGGGAAAGAGGAACCGGGGAGGTCTGAAACGCCCCGGGGCGAAGGTGAATTTCGGAGGGAAAATTGGGAATTTTGGGAGGCGTTTCCCGCTGGTTTTTGGTGGATTTGTGAGTCCGGACATCCCAAAAAATCCGGATTGTGGCGGTGTCGGGGTGAGGTTGGAACGGAGCCCCAAAATTCGGATATTTGGGGTTTGGCAGGTTGTGGGTTCGGCCGGAATTGGATTTATTTTGGTGCTGGATTTTGATTTTTTGGTGTTTCCTCCCATTTTGGGCTCGAGGTTGCCGCGGGAGGAGTTGATTTCTGTTGCCAAAATTGAGATTTTCCGCCTCAAAAAAGGGCTGGGGTTGGGGGTTGTGATCCCAAGGAGAATAAAATGAAGGAATTGTTGAATATTTGCTTTTTATGCTCTGTTTGGTGTTAAAAATGCTCGGTTGGAAGCGCGGAAAATGAGGGAAATGTCGCTGATTTTGCTGTTTTGGGGGATTTTCATCATCCTGGGGGCAAAAAAAAACAATTTAAAAGTGTCTAAAAAGGCAAAAGAAGTGGAAAAAAACACACAAAAAAAAGAGGAAAGAAGAAATAAACGACCTCGCACTGCTTTAAATTAATATTTCAACAGGCACAAGGTTGATTACCGGTAGGTTTAACCGTAATTATTTGATATTAGTGCTGTGATAATTGAATGATTTAAGGATTCATTACATTTATGACGAGTTTCGCCTTCCTGGGATTAACAATCTGCAGATTTCTCCTCCTTTTATTTTTTATTTTTTATTTATTTTTCCCCTTTCCGAACAGCGTGAAGCAGACAAACCAATTTTTATCCCTTTGTATATTAAGATTGATTTTTATTTCCGAGCCACCCCTGGAGAGAGAGAGAGAGAGACAGAGAGGAGGGAATAATAAATAAAATAAAAATAATGAATAAATAAATAAATAAATAAAAATTTGAGCAACCTCGACCCCAGAAACGCCATAAAAAAGTTAAAAATCTCCCCCACTGGTTTTTAATTACGGAATTAAAGCGGCGGGAGGGGCTCGGGGGGGGTTGGATTTATTTATTTTCCTGGGATTTTTTTTAATGGAAAACCAGGAGCGCTCACAGGGACCCCACGCTGCTCCGTGCAGATTTCAATTTTTTATTTTCTTTTCGCTTTAATAATTTTTTGGCTCCGTCCTCCGCCTTTTATTCCGCTTGCTCGGGGTGAAATCTCGGCGATGTCTCCGATTTTATCCGATTATTTTTAATTTTTTTTCCTCTTTACTTGGCGGTTTTCCCTGGAATGCTCCGGCAGGTGGAATCCCAAAAAAATTAATAATCCTGGAGGTTTCTGAGTGGGCGAGCATCGCCCCGGGCTGGATTTTCTCTTTCCTGAAAGAGGAAAAAAATTAAATTAAAAAAATACCTTTAAAAAACCCTAAAAATACCTTAAAAATTACCAAAAAACAGCTTAAAATACCCCAAAAATCAACAAAAAATACCTAAAATACCTAAAAATACCTGAAAAAACCAATGAAAAAACCACCCAGAAAAGGATTGGGAGGTGGCGTTTTTGGGGGGATTTTGGGGATTTTTGGGATTTTTGGGGAGCTGGGGTTGATTTTGGTGCCGTTCTCGCGGATTGAATCAATTCCGGTTCCTCCAGGGGGGATTGGGGGGAAAATTCCCTCGAGGTTTTTGGGGGAGAAAAGGGAAAAAATGAGGGGGAAAGGATGGAAAATGCTGGGAATGGTGGGGGAAAAAAATCCAACAGGAATGGGCCAAAGGATCCGTGCAGGGACCGACCTGGGGTGGGAAAAATCATAAAAATGGGAAAATCCATTAAAAAAAAACCCAAAAATGATCCCGAGTGGGAAAATATCTTAAAAAAAAAAGATAGGCAGGAAATCCCTAAAAAACCCCAAAATACAAACAAAAACCAAAACATCTCAGGTGGGAAATCTGAAAAATCCTTTGGAAAATGCCTTAAAAGAAATAAATCCGTGCCAGGTGGGAAATTCCTAAAAAGGAAAACCCATCCAGGGTGAGAAATCACTTTAAAAACCCCATCGTGAGTGGGAAATTTATTTTTTAAAAAACCCCTCACCAAACATCCCGGGTGGGAAATTAAATAAAAGAAATCAAAACCCAAAAACCATCCTGGATGGAAAATCCTTTAAAAAAAAAAAAAAGAAAAAAATATTGGGTGGGAAATTAATAATAATAATTTTTTTAAAAAGCCATCCTGGGTGGGAAATCATTAAGAATAATAATAAAAAACCATCCTGGATGGGAAATTCATTTCGAAAAACCAATCCATGGTGGGGAAAACCATTTAAAAAACCCATCCCAGGTGGAAAATCCCTAAAAATAAAATTTTAAAAATACTGGGTGGGAAATTATATAAAAAAAAATTAAAAACATCCTGGGTGGGAAACTAATTTCTAAAAAACGATGGGAAAATAATTTTAAAAACCATTTTGAGTGGAAAATCTTTAAAAATATTTTAAATCCTAGGTGGATAATCAATAAAACCCTCCCAAAATTAATAAAAAACCCCGCCACAGATCCTGTGTGGAAAACCATTTTAAAACCCATTTTGGGTGGAAAATCCCTAAAAAAAATTAAAATCCTAGGTGGAAAATCAATAAAACCCTCTCAAAATTAATAAAAAAAGCCACACATCCTGGGTGGAAAAACCATTTTAAAAAACCCATCCATGGTGGAAAAAAACATTTAAAAAACCATTTTGAGTGGGAAATCCTTAAAAATAAATTTAAAATCCTAGTTGGAAATCAATAACCCCCCCCAAATTAATAAAAAAAACCCCTACACATCCTGGGTGAAAAAACCATTTTAAAAACCCATCCCGAATGGAAAATCCCTAAAAAAAAAAAATTAAAATCCTAGGTGGAAAAAATCAATAAAACCCTCCCAAAATTAATAATAATTAAAAAAATAAAACCGCACACACATCCTGGGTGAAAAAACCATTTTAAAAAACCCATCCATGGTGGAAAAACCATTTAAAAACCCCATTTTGGGTAAGAAATCTTCGCGAAAAAAGGAAATATTTTCATTTTTTAGGGGCGCAAAGCTGCGAGCGCAGCTCAGGCCGGAGCTGCCACCCAACCCTTCCCCCGGCCGGTATTTTGGGGTTATTTTGGGGTTATTTTGGTGGGGTTTGGGGTTGTTTTGTCGCTGCCCCGAACACCTTGGGGGCCGGGCAGGGTGCGCAGACAATGGGGAGGCGCAGACACAACTCGGCCCGTGGTTATCTATGCTAATTACAGCCTGTCTGGCACGGAGTTATAAATGAATTAAACGGCGGCGGCGGCGGAAAGGAGGCGAAAAAAAAAATGTTTCTGCAGGCGCTGTTGGCCTCGCTCTTGGTTCAGGCTTGTTCTTTTCCTCGTTTGTCTTTATTCTTTTTTTTTTTAATTTTTTTTCTGTTGTTTGGGGGGTTTATTTTGATTTTTTAGGGTTTTTGGGGGTGTTTTTTTTGGATTTGGGGGGGTCGTCATTGTATTTTTTTTCTCCTTTCTCATGACCCGCCGCACACTCAGAAAAAAAATTTAAAAAAATTTAAAAAAATAAAGAAAAAAAATTTTAAAAGGGGGTGGGTTTTTGGGGTTTGAGTTTTTCCCCTTTTTTTTTTGGATTGGGGGGGTTTCGTAATTGTATTTTTTTCTCCTTTCTCATGACCCGCCGCACATTCAGAAAAAAATTTTAAAATTAAAAAAAAAAGAAAAAAAAAAAAAAAAGAAAAAGAGGGGGTGGTTTGGGGGGCGTTTGAGGTTTTTCCTTTTTTTTCTTTTTGGATTTGGGGGGTTTCGTCATATTTTTCTCCCCTTTCACATCACCCGCCGCACACTCAGAAAAAAAAAATTAAAAAATTAAAAAAAAAAAAGAAAAATAAAGAAAAAAATTAATTAAAAAAAAGGTTGGGTTTTTGGGGTTTGAGGTTTTTCCCCTTTTTTTCTTTTTGGATTTGGGGGGTTTCGTAATTGTATTTTTCTCCCCTTTCTCATGACCCGCCGCACCGCTAGAAAAAAATTAAAAATAAAAAAAAATAAGAAAAAAATGGGTGGTTTTTCCCTTTTTCTTTTTTTTTTTTTTTTGGATTTGAGGGGTTTCGTAATTGTATTTTTCTCCCCTTTCTCAGGACCCGCCGCACCCCCAGAAAAAAATTAAAAATAAAGAGAAAAAATGGGTGGTTTGGGAGGGGTTGAGGTTTTTCCCTTTTTTTTTTCTTTTTGGATTTGTGAGGTTTTTTAATTATATTTTCCTTCCCTCCCTTTCTCATGACCCGCCGCACCCCCGAAAAAAATAAAGAAAAAAAAAAAGAAATAAAAAAAAATTAATTTTCCCCGAAAGAACACGAGGGGAGAAAAGGGAAAACCGCGGATTTTCCGCCTCTCTCCGCGCCTCGGTAAAAACCCGCGGGAGGGAGGCTGAGCCTGCCGGAAATCTGAAATTTTGGGGTTGTTTTTTTCTCTTTTTTGGGAAAAAAAAAAAAAAGAGACCAGGAACGGCTTAAAGAAATGGTCGGGAGCTTTAATTGCAGCTCGGAATTTATTGCGCGCCCGCGGTAGCTCCAGCGCTGGAGGAATTCGGGAATTCGGGGGGGGAGTGGATGGAGAGGCACCCGAGCAGGTAAAAAATAAAAATCCCGCAGAGGAATTTTCCCAAAAAAATAAATATTCCCAAAAAAACCCAAACAAAACCAAAAAAATTGGAATTTTTGGTACCTCGGTGACGTTTCCGCGTCCATTTCCAGCGGGGAATTCTTGTCCCGGGCAGGTTTTTCCGTGGGATAAATGCGATTTTTGGTCCTTGTTGTTATTTTTTTATTCCGAATGGTTTTAGCAAGGCAGAAATCCGCGCACGGCCTGAAATTTAAAATTTTTTTTTCCCCTTTCCAGGATTTCTTCTTTCCAAGAAAAAAAAATCCGGGATAATCCGAGGAAATATCCCGCAGCCTCCATTGTGGGTGATTATTCCTCGTTTTTTTGGGAAATTTAAAGGGAATTTCTCATTTTTGGAGGAAATTAAAGGAGAAGGAGGAACAAAAGGGAGCGAGCGAGAACTTGGGCAGGAGGAGAGGAGAGGAAAGGACGGGAAAAGGACAAAGAGAGGCAGGAAACAACAACAAAAAAGGGAATTTAATCGGGATTCAGGTTGGAAAAGCGACCCCGGGGGGATTTTTTTCCTCCCGGAGGGGTTGGAAGGGAAGAAAATCCCGATTTGGGGAAAAACCCGACCTTGACTGTGGGGTTTGAACGGCGCCGCGGAGATTTGGGGATTTGGGATTTGGGAATTTCGGTTCCCTCCCCGCTGTTCCCACCTCCCCAGGGGATCCCGGGGGGGTTTGGGGACCCCTCTGGGGGCGATGGGAAAAGGGGAAAAACTCCAAAATTCTCCCCAAAATCCCGGGGGCTGCGGCTGCCCCTGCCCGGCCGCCGCTTCCCGCAAAATTCAATTAAAAAACCTAAAAAAAATCCCCAAAATAACTAAAAAAATTATTTTTAAATCCTCCCAAAAGCAGCGACAGAACCGGTTCATTCCTTTTATTTTCCTGTCCTCCCTCTCCTGCTGGTTTTTCCTTATTTTTTAAATTCATTTTTTTATTTTATTTTAATATTATTTTCTATTTTGGGGTTTGTATATTTTTTTGTCCCAGTCCCTCCCAATCAGGACAGAATTTTTGGGAAGATTTGGAGGCTCCGGGAGCGTTTTTGAGGGACCAGGGCAGGATTTGAGCACCAAAAAATGTCCAGAAGTGGCCAGGACGGGGCTCAGACAAAGGCAGAATTTCCTGCAGCCGCATCTCCTCTCTCCTCCCTACTTTTATTTTTATTATTACTATTATTATTTATTGTTATTATTTTATATTCGGATTTATTTTTATTTTTTTATCATCTCTGCCAGGAAATAATAAATCTCCAAACCCGCGGGCTGGGCTGGCTCGACGCTGTCGGAGTTTTCTCTTCATTTTTTCCTTTTTTTTCCCCTTTTTAAAATATTTTTCCAGAGGGGAATTGAGTAGGGAAAAAGCTCCTCAATCCCAAAGGAATTTCCCCCAAAATCATCCCCGGAGCCGGAATTCCAGCCGGGAAAAGGGGAAACATCCCCCGGGGGATTTTACCCCCCCTAAGATTTCCCAGGGTGAGCGAGAAGGACCAGATTTTATTGGGATTTTATTGGGATTTTATTGGGATTTTATTGGGATTTTATTGGGATTTTATTGGGATTTTATTGGGATTTTATAGAGATTTTATAGGGCCTGCAGGAATTTTATAAGGATTTTATAGGGGAGATTTTCTGCGGGGGGGGATTCCCCACCGTGGTGAATTTTATGGGGTTCCCCCTCGTGCCTTTAACCCCAAACCGAGTTTTTAGCCCCAAATCCCAATCTTTAACCCCAGAACCCAAATTTTTGACATCAAACCCCAATTTTTAACCCCAAACCCAAGCTTTTAACCCCAACCCCCAATTTTTAACTCCAACCCCCCCATTTTTAACCCCAAATCCCAATTTTTCACCCCAAACCCTCCGGTTTTAACCCCAACCCCCGCGTTTTTAACCCCAAACCCCCAATTTTTAACCTCAAAATTCCAATTTTTAACCCCCAAACCCCCGTTTTTCTCCCCCAAACCTCCGTTTTTCTCCCCCAAACCCCCATTTTCCTCCCCAAATTCCCCATTTTCCTCCCCAAAATCCCCATTTTCCTCCCCAAAACCCCATTTTTCTCCCCCAAAATCCCATTTTCCTCCCCAAACCCCCATTTTCCTCCCCAAAATCCCCATTTTCCTCCCCAAAATCCCCATTTTTCTCCCAAAATCCCCATTTTTCTCCCAAAATCCCCATTTTTCACCCCAAACCCGCGTCCCCAGCCCGGATTTATTCCCTGGCGGGCGAATCCAGCCCCGCGCCCGCTTTGTGCCGCTCCCTCCTCGGCATCCCCGGGCTCCGCCGGCAGCTCCGGCCGGGATTTATTTTTTATTTTTTCCCTTCAAAAATTCCCTTTCCCGGCTCTGGGGATGGATAAATCCCGGTTTTTCCACGTGGAAATCCAAGGGAATCGGCGCCTTTGTGTGACACCGGCTCCATCCCGTGACCTTGCCTTGAGATCCCGCTCCTCCTCCTCCTCCCCGTGGGCTTTCCCGGCAGAATTCCCGGTTTTTTTTATCCCTTTCCCGATTGGAAAAATCCTCCCGGAGCTGCTCTGTCTCTCCTTTCCTTTCCTCCTCTTTCTCTCTCTGTTTTTTTAAATTTTTTTTTGGTTGCTTTTGTGAGGATTCCTCCTCAAAATATATTCCCCCCTTAAAAAAGGGGGGAGGAAAAAATAAAAATAAAATTTAAAAATAATAATAATAAAATAAAAATAAAAAATAAAAAGATAAAAACAAAAATAAATAAAAAACAATTTAAAAATATTCCCCTAAAGAAATAAAAATAAAAATCCAGGCGGGTTTTTTATCTTCCCCCCCACCAGCTCCCTCTCCACCGAGAGGAAAATGGGGATAAATGAAAGAATAACGAGGAAATTAAATTTTTTTAGCGTTTATTTTTATTTATTTTAATTTTTTATTTTTATTTTTTTAACCCTCTGGCCAACATAAAAAGAGCCACGAGTGGAGGCCGGTGCTGAACCGGGCTGGGGAAAGGCCAAGGAGAACACCCGGGACCCTCTGGAATATTTTCATTTTTTCTTTTTAAAGGACTCGCAGGACCCTCGAAAAGCAGCGAGGGAGAAATTCCGGCAGCGAGGCCAGGGCTGAATTTTGGGGCAAAAATCCGGAGTTTCCGCGTTCCTGGGTTTGGGCTGAAAATCCCGAATTTCCCCGCAGCTCTGGGACACCAAATCCTGGATTTTTTTGGGTTTTCCGGGGATGAGGCTCGGGGTTTTTGGAGGGGTTTTGGGGAGGTTTTGGAGAGGTTTTTTTGGGATTTTTGGATGTTTTTGGGGGGGATTTTGGATGGGTTTTTTGGGGATTTTTGGAGGGGTTTTGGGGGGATTTTGGAGAGGTTGTTTTGGGATTTTTGAGGGGTTTCGGGGGGATTTTCCTGCCGGTTCCGCTCGGTTTTGGATCTTTTTTCCCCCTTTCCCTGCCTCGATCCTTCCCTCGGTTTTCCTCAGCTCTCCCGCGGCTCCGGTGCCGCCTGACCCGGGGGGAAAATGGGTGAAAATGGGGAAAAATGGGTGAAAATCTCGGGGTTTTGGGTGCCCTCGGCGGTGACATTGGGGACATCCCCCCCGCTCGGCATTTTCCCCTTTTCCTCCCCAATTTTCCCCATTTCCCTCCCAGCTTTAGGATGTAAAACAGAGCAGAAAAATCCACTTTTTAATGTTCTTTTATCTCAGGGAGATTCCCCTTTAAAATAAAATACTGAGAGATAATTAAAAATTTTTAAGGGATTTAATTTTATTTTAAGTTTTTATTTATTTTTTTTTTTTGCTTCCAAACAAATCTCCCGAGACTCTTTTTTTTTTTGGAGGCTGCCACGGGGCGGGAGGAGCTCCTCACCTACCTGTCTTTTCCTTTACAAAACCAAGGTTATTCCCTCAAAACGCAGCCGGGGATTATTTTGGGGATTTTTTTTTTTTGAACATTCCCAAATCCGCTCGCTCTGATGCAAAAAAACCCAAAACAACAACAACAACAACAACAACAAAAAAAACCCCAAACCAACAAAACACCAAAAAAAAAAAAAAGGAAAAAAAAAAAACCAAACCGAAAAGTTTCCAGGCGTCGCACCAAAAAAAAAAAAATTAAAAAAGAGCCAAAAATAAAAATAGAAACCTCATGCGCCGCTGCTTCCTCCGTGTCCCCCCCTCCCCGAGCTCCCGCGAAGCTGCGAACTCCCCGTCCTGTTCGCTTTTTTATTTAATGAACGACACATTTATGAACAATCAAATGATCCTCGTAAAAATTTTATTGAAGGACATAAAAAACCATCCCCGGCTCCTCCTCGCCCAGCGCCGCAGCCTCTGCCTGGAGAGAGCTCAGCTTTCCCTTTTCCTATTTTTGATTTTTCTCTCTTTTTAATTTTTTTTAGGAGGGAGAGGATGGAGGACGGGGTTTATTAATAATATTATTATTAATATTATTATATCCCGCTCCTTTTTTTTTTAAATCCGCCGGGAATGAGGCATAATTTGATTTTTTCCCCGCTGCCGGAGAAGCTCCTGGCTCAGCGCAGGACCCCGCGGATCCCCGGAGCAGCCCCGGCGCTGCCAAAGATGACAAAAGCCGCTTTTTTTCCCCCTTTTTTTTTTCCATCTCCCACCTCCTCTTCCTCCCCTCCGCTGGGGGGGGGGGGTCCCGGCCGAAATTCGGATTTTTTTTTTTAATTTCCCCCTTTTTGGAGGGGAAAAGAGGAGGACGGAGATGAATTGCGTGGAGAAATAGTTCCTGGGCCACCTTCCACATTTACCTTCCACCTTCCCCTGCCTCTCGCTCGCAGCCTCGGGGAGAATCTCCCCCCTCCCAGCCCGCGGGGCTGAGCATCCCCGGCCGCCGAGCCGAGCATCCTCCTCCTCCTCCTTTTCCTCCTCCTCCTCCTCATCTCCGCCCCCGTTTCCAGCCGCTTTTATTTATTTTATTTTTTTTTAAAGGGAAAAGCCGGGCGGCGTTATTAAATTAAAAAAAAAAAAAAAAAAAAAAAAAAAGAAGAGAAGGGGATAGGAGAAAAAAAAATAAAAAAGAAGGAAAAAAAAAAAAGACAAAAAAAAAAAAAGCCCTGCGGATTGATCCGGGCGATATTTTTGGGTAAATACAATCACGTGAGGCCTCGGCAGCCAATGGCGCGGTGGGAAAGGCTGAAAAATAATTACCTGCCCTGATTGTTCTATGAGCAGATAAAAAGTACACATACACTTCCATACAATAACCCGATGAATGTAAAAGAGGGGGCGAGCCAACCATGTCGGCTTCGGGCCCCATCAGCAACTACTACGTGGACTCGCTGATCGGCCCCGACAACGAGGAGCTGCTGGCCCCGCGCTTCGCCGGCCCCGGCGCCGCTCGCCCCGCAGGACTCGTCCCCGACTGCTCCGACTTCCCCTCGTGCAGTTTCGCCCCCAAACCCGCCGTGTTCACCACCTCGTGGGCGCCCGTGCCCTCGCAGCCCTCGGTGGGGTACCCGCACCCGCACCCGCACGCCCCGGGCCCCTACGGCCCGCAGGCGGCCGAGCCCCCCAGGTACGTGCGGACCTGGCTGGAGCCGCTGGTTCAAACCGGGGCCGTCTCCTTCCCGGCTTTCGGGGCTCGGCCTTACGGCCTCAAAGCCGACGCCTTCGGGCCCCGGGGAAGAGCCGAGTGCGGCCCCGCCGACGGCCGCGCCTACGCGGATTTCGTGTACGCGGCTCCCGGGGAGCTGCGGGAGCGAGCGGCGCAGAACATCCCGTCCTCCCCCGAGTCCGAGGCCATCGCCGCCGGCAAACACAAAGAAGAAAAGCACGAATTAGACCCCAGTAAGTCCAAGTCATTCTTGTTTACGACCGCGGAAGGCATTACAGGGCTTTGCCAGGACCCCACTCAATAAAATGAAATTACCTTAGAGAGAGAGAGGAGAGAGGGACAGAGCGCGACCCTAAAACTCCAGAGCCGCTGGAAGGTTCTGGGGGGGTTTTCACTTTTTGTTCCCGGGGCTCTTTTGGGGGTTGTTTTATTACTATTTTTAAAATTTTTTAATCCCTTTCCCCTTTTTATTCTTCTCTTGGTTTTCCTCCCCTCCCTTTTTAAATTTTTATTTTTTATTCCACTCTTGGGGAGCTGCTTTCCCCCATTTTCCACCCGGTGGGGAATCAAACCAAAAAATAATAATAATTATAATAATAATAATTAATAATTTTAAGGGAAGAGGGGAGTGAAGCAGAGGGAGAATCCTCTTTGGCTCCCAAAAAATTTTCCCACTTTCCAGGAACAAGGAAGAGTTTGGGGATGCCTGGGAGCGATGTGGGGGCGGATTTTTTTTTCTTCCTCTTCTTTTATTTATTTATTTTATTATTTTTTTATTAGGGAGGGGAAGGGAACATCTCGGGGTGAAGGCAGAGGCGCCCCTTTATCTCCTGGAGATAAAAATCAATAAAAAAGCTGCGGCGGCGCGGTTATTCCTGAATTATTTCCTCCCCCCACTTCTCCCCGCCAAAAAAAGAAAAAAAAATTAAATAAAAATCCCTCGTCCACGTGGGGATGAAAGGAAAGGTGGGACAGAGAGAAGCGAGGCAGAAATGAGGAGAAAAATCGGGATTTTGGGGCAGAAAGCGGAGAGTGCAGGACCCTGGAGCTGCCCAAAAGAGAGGGGGGAAATTAATTAAAAAAACACCAAATCCCACAAAAAAACCCCAAAATCTCAACCCAGGGATCAGCAAAACCCCGAAACTCTCCCAGGGCTGGCAGCAGGTACCGGGCGCTGCTGGGAGAGCGAAAATCGCCCGGAATTGCCCCAAAATCCCCGCGGAGGGGAGGGGAGGCTGGGGACGCTTTGGGGACATTTTGGGGACACTTTTGGGGACATTTTGGGGGTTTTTGGGGGTGACACCCCCGGGGTTCCGCCTGGCAGCTCTGCCCGTGCCAGGCGGGGCCGGTGTCACCCCGGCACGGAAAATTCAATTTTTTAGGGAAAGAAAACCTCTCCAAGCTGCCAAAAACACCCCAAAAAACTCCAAAACCCCCCCAAAAACCCAAAAAACCCCAAATCTGCGGCCCCAACAGCGAGGCGCGAAAATCCCTTAAGGAAAAAAAACCCCCAAAGATAAATTAAAAAAAAAATCCGATTTTTTTTTTTTTTATTTTTTTGGCGACACCCCGCGTGTCACGCCGGAGATATTAAAAATAAAAAATAAAAATAATAAAAATAATAAATAAAAGCCCCAAGGCGGCTTTGCAGGTCCGGGAGAGTTTCTGGGGGAAAAGTCTTGGCGAGCTGAGGTTGTAAAAAGAGTTTATGGGCCTATGAAATGGTGGGAATTTTGACTTTTTATGACTGCGTTCCTCGATTACCGCCAGCAGCAGCAGCAGCAGCCATGTGGATTATTATTATTATTATTATTATTATTATTATTATTATTTTAAACCCGGCGCGCCGCTTTTGATTTTTAAAATTTTTTTAGTATTTTTATTATTATTATGTATTTTTTTTTTTACGGAAAGTTGTTGGGTTTATTTAAAAAATAAAAAAAGAAATAAATAAAAAAAAGGAAAAAAAGAAAGTGAGAACGGCAGCGAAAAGAGAAAAAGGAAGTGACCCCCTTCCAAAATAAACAGATTAAACCCTTGCGAAGGTCACTTAAAATATTTAGGTAAGAGCTGCTAATTAAACAGGTTCTGGCTGTAGGGCGTGGAGAGGGGGGGGAGAGAGGGAAAAATTAATATTAATATTAAAAAAAAGGCCGATTTATACATTGATTCCCCTCCAAAAAATTTTAAAAAATTCAAAATATTTTTTAAAAAATAAGAAAAAATTATAAAAATTATATATATATATATATATAAAAATCTTCTTTCTCAGACAACCCCGTGGCCAATTGGATTCACGCGCGCTCCACGAGGAAGAAACGATGCCCTTACACAAAATATCAGACCCTGGAACTGGAAAAAGAGTTTTTATTCAATATGTACCTCACGCGGGACCGGAGGTACGAAGTGGCGCGGGTGCTGAACCTCACGGAACGCCAGGTCAAAATCTGGTTTCAGAACAGGCGAATGAAAATGAAGAAAATGAATAAAGAGAAAAGCGATAAGGAACAGCAATAATAATAATAATAATAAAAATTTAAACAGAATTAATAATGATAAAAAGGAGGGAAAAAAAAAAGAAAAGTTTGGCGGAGAGGAACGAGGGTGGAGAGGAGGAGGAAAAAACAGCGAAAAAAGCGAAAAAAAAAGGGAAATAATAATAAAAAAAGGGGTGAAACGTTTCTGACTTTGAATGTGCGGATGAATGTTTAGGGGTAGAGGTTTGGGGACTCGAGGCTTTTTTAAAATGCGATTAAAACCAGAAAAAAAAAATAAAATAAAAATGCCCGGGGTGGGGGGGGAATTTGGTTTTCTCTTCCTTTCTTCCGCCTTGCTCTGCCCTCAGCAAAAGCGGCACGAGAAGTACTTGAATTTTTATTTTGGTGTGTGTTGGTTTTTTTTTTTCTAATTATTATTATTATATTTTATTTCCTAAATTAAAACTCCGATCCAGTATTTTGGATTTTTTTTTTTTTCTCCTGGATGAATTTTTTTTTTTTCTTTTGGGTGGAATCCCGCGAGCTCGCGCGTGAATATTTTGTACAAAAATAAAAAAGAAAAAAAGGGGGAAAAAAGGAAAAAAGAGGGAAAAAAAGGAAAAAAAGAGAGAAAAGGACTGGAGGGAATGGTGGCTCCCGATGCTGATGTTCTGTCACGGTGTTGAACGTTTCTGCTGTACCGATTTATTTTTTGTGTATTTTATTCTCGTCTCGGACCCGTTCTGTAATATTTGTTCTGTTGCCTATTGTAGAGCAGCTCTCTGTAAATATACCTTAAAAAAAAGAAAAAACAAAACAAAACAAAAAGGACAAAAAAAAAAGAAAAAAAACCCACCCGAAAAACAACAAAACGGAAAAAAAAATCTCAAAAATCGGCCTTGGAGGTGTCTTTTTTCTTTAAAAGCAGCCCCGGGGTTTTGCCCGTGAATCCCCCAGAGGTTTTTAATTTTAATTTATTTTTTTTCTTCTTCTTCCCCTGCATTTTCCGTGCCCCCAAACGCTGCGGTTTAAAAAAAAAAAAAATTAAATAAAAAAAAAAGCGCTGAGGTAAGGGATCTGCGCGCCATCAATTTGGAGATGGCGATAATTAATTGCGCTAATTTATGGCCGCGGGCGATCGAAGGATGTGCTCGGGGAAAAAAAAAAAAAAAGGGAAAAAAAAGAGCCGGGAATGAATGGAGGAGCTTGGCCCAGAGCTGGGAATGAGCGGGGGGAAAAAATAATTAAAAATCAAATTAATTAAAAATCCGGGGTGAGGGAAAGGAGAGCGGGGGGGAGGAGGGAAAAGCGCCGAGAAATCGCAAAATTTTAGGGCGGAAAAGCCCAAAAAACCCAACAGAGCCGCGACCCCCCCGCTTTATTTTTAATTTTTTTTTTCCTTCCGGGAGGGGGAAAAAATAATAATAAAAAAACACCAACAAAAATTTGAGGGGAGGATGAGGAAAGGTGAAAAAAAAAAACAACCAATCCGGGGGGGGGAGGAAAATCCGGGTCCAAGGCTGCGGAGAGAGAAAAGGCAGAAAAAAAAACAACAGTGGAGAGAGATGTTTAATCGTAAAAAATATCTTGTTTTCGAGAAAAAAAAATCGTAAAAAAAAAATCTTGTTTTCAAGGAAAAAAATCGTAAAAAAATTTCTTGTTTTCGAGGGAAAAAAATCATAAAAAAAAAAAATTCTTGTTTTCGAGGTGCCTTTCTTTAATTAGCGCAGGGTTGGGATCGCCCTAATCAGGACCAGACGGAGCGGGCGGGGACGCGCTCGTCGCCCTGGTCCCGCATTTCCCCCAAATCCCAAAAATAAAAAAAATCTGGAAGCGATTACTCCTGCTGATCCGCTAAAATATCGCTCTGTAATATTCCTCTGCTTCTGAGGCTGGTTTTTAAAATTTTTATTTAATTTTTATTTATTTAATTTTATTATTTCTGTTATTTTTCTGTTATTTTTCTTTTATTTTTCTTTTTTATTTTATTTTATTTTATTTGAAATTATTTAAATTTTATTTTAATTTTATTATTTCCCCCCCTCTCTGTTCCGTTCTCCCCCGATTTTTGTCGCTTTTCCCCCCAGGGTTTTGTCACCAAGGAGCCGGGGCGGGGGGGGACACACGAGCACAAAAATTCCTTTTTCCCATCCCAGTTTTGTGCCAGAGAAGGGAGGAAAAAACCCACAAAAAAAAAAAAATCCTTAACGAAACGCTCAGGGTGGAAAAGATTTTTTTTTTTTTTTAGCCGAGCGGGAGATTTATGGCCGAAAAAATAAATAAAATAAAACAGGAGGGGGAAAAGAAAAAAAAAAAAAAAGGGTGGGGAAAAGGGGGGAAAAAACCTACCGAAAAGCGATTTTTTACAAAATTATGACGATTGCTGTTACGGTGATTATTTTCCGTTCTCCGCCCGGAATAAAGAATAAAAAACCCGCCGCCCTCCCCGCCCGTTTTAGCGTCATTAATTAATTAAGAAATGAGCGCCAGCAGCGCCCCGGAGGCCGCGGGGCAGGAGCGGGGCTGGGGCCGCCGGAGGGGCCGCGGGAGCCTCGGTGGCGTTTCCCGGGCCTGGCCCCGGCCCCAGCTCGGTCCCCGCGTCCTCTGTCCCCATCTTTGTCCCTGTCCCCATTTCCTCTGTCCCCATCTTTGTCCCCCTCCCCTGTCCCCATTTCTCCGTCCCCATTTCCTCTGTCCTCCTCCCCTGTCCCCTCCTCAACTCTGTCTCTGTCCCCTGTTCCCATCCCTGTCCCCCTCCCCTGTCCCCCTTCCCAAAGGATTTACTCATTAAATAATCAGATTTTAATTTTAATCCCGTTTTAATTTTAAATCTGTCCTTAAATCTGTTCCCCCTCCCATCTCCTCTGTCCCCATCCCCAGCTCTGTCCCCTCTCCCCGTTTTGTCCCCATTTCCTCTGTCCCTGTCCTGTCACCCCATCCCTGTCCCCATTTCCTCTGTCCTTGTCCCCATCTTTGTCCCCATTTTCTCTGTGCTCATCCCCTGCCGCTGTCCCCATCTTTGTCCCTGTCCCCCTCCCCATCTTTGTCCCCATTTCCCCTGTCCTTGTCCCCATCTTTGTCCCCATTCCTGTCCTCATTTCCTATCCCCCATCCCTGTCCCTGTCCCCATTTCCTGTCCCTGTCCCCATCTTTGTCCCCATTTTCTCTGTCCCCATCCCTGTCCCTGTCACCCCATCCCTGTCCCCATTTCCTCTGTCCCCCCTGTCCCCATCCCTGTCCCCATCTTTGTCCCCATTTCCCCTCTCCCTGTCCCCATCCCTGTCCCCATCCCTGTCCCCTCCTGTCCCCTCCTGTCCCCTCCTGTCCCCCTGTCCCCCTGTCCCTCCTGTCCCCTCCTGTCCCCTCCTGTCCCCCTGTCCCCCCTGTCCCCCCCCCCCCCCCCTGTCCCTCCTGTCCCCTCCTGTCCCCTCCTGTCCCCCCCTGTCCCCCCTGTCCCTCCTGTCCCCTCCTGTCCCCTCTGTCCCCTCTGTCCCCCCGGGCTCTCTCAGGGCCGCTTTGTCCCCGCTGCTCCCGGCGCTTTTCCCTTTGTGGGGCCGCGCTCGGTTCGGTCACGGGCAAGGCCCGCGGTCCCCTCCGCCCCCGTGCGCGCCCCCGCCGCCCCCTGCGCGTCCCCGCGGCCCGGGGGGCTCCGCTCACCGAATCCCCTTTGGCCCCGGGAGCCGCCGCTCCAAAAAAAAAAAACCCCAAAAACCCCATAAACCAACCCAAAATCCACGCGGGGAATAAATCAAAATAACGATTTCCAAACCCACCGTCCGGCTCGGGTTGAGAACGCGTCAAAAAAGCGGCGATTTGGGGTTTTTTTATTATTTTTTATATTTATTTTTTATTTTTTCCCCTGACATATGGCGCGTGTGTGCAGCCGCATACTGATACAGCCTTTGTGTCAGCACCGCCGCCTCCCCCGCACCCCAAATGTCGCGATTTTCCCCCAAAAATCCCACCGGGAATTTCGTTTTTATCACCCCCAAAACCCGGGAGGGGATGGGGAGGGGGAGGCACCAAAATAAATTAAAAATCCGAATATTTCTCCCCAAATCCCAAGGTGAGATTTTTTATTTTTGGAGCGGAGGGAGAGGGAGGAGGGGGAGAGAAAAAAAAATCCACAAAAAATTAAAAATGCGAGCGTGGTTTGGGGGTGTTTAAAATTTTAAATCTTTCAAAAATAGAGTTTAAAATTTTCACCAAAAATGATGAATTCAAAGCTTTTTTTGGGTGGTTTTGGGGCACGCAGGAGTTTTAATTTTACACATAAAATAGATAAATACAAAGCTTTTTTTGGTTTTTTTTGGCGTGGTTTTGGAGTGTGCCGGAGTTGGAGTTTTTCACCAAAAAATGATGAATACAAATCTTTGTCTGGGGTGGCTTTGGGGTGTGCCGGAATTTCAGTTTTTCACCAAAAAATAACCAAAACCACAAAGCGTTTTTCAGCTCGGCTTTAGGGTGTACCGTAATTATAGATTTTCACCAAAAAAGAGAGATAAATACAAAGTGGGGTTTTTTGAGGGGGGTGGCTTGGTGTTTATTTTATTTTATATTTTATTTTGGTTTATTTGATTTGATTTTGCTTTGGTTTACAGTTTATTTAAGTTTCTTGTTTTAGATTTTACTTTATATTTTATTTTCTTTTGATTTATTTCTGATTTTATTTTAATTTTTACTTTCTATTTTTTTTCTTCCTTTTTTTTTGCCTTATATTCGATTTGATTTGATTTTTTTTCTCTCCCCTTTTGGCTTAGATTTTATTTTATTTTATTTTTATTTTTATTTTATTTTATTTTATTTTATTTTATTTTCTCTCCCGTTTTGGCTTCGATTTTATTTTTTACTTTATTTTATTTTATTTTTTATTTTATTTTATTTTATTTTAGCTCCCGTTTTGGCTTAGATTTTATTTTATTTTTTACTTTACTTTATTTTATTTTTTACTTTATTTTATTTTTTACTTTATTTTATTTTAAATTTTCTTTTCCCTCTCCCTTTCTGTCTTATATTTGATTTTTTTAAAACTTTATTTTATTTAAAATATTTTTTTCTCCCTTTTTAGCTTAGATTTTTTTTAAAATTTTATTTTTTTAACTTCACTTTATTTTAACCATTTTTCCCCCTCTTCCCCTTTGTGAAAGAACACACACACAAAATAATAAAAACAAAAAAACAAGGGACGCGGAGAGGAGGCCGCAGCTGGCCAGAGGTGCATTTCCGCAGCCCCTAAAAAAATGGGATTTTTACAGCTCTGTTTGTGTCCCCGCTCTGAATAGCGCGGAACAAAACCGGGCCGGGCCGTGCCTGGCTAGACGTCTGGGCGGAATTGCTTTATGGGGTAAATAAAAGGTGCGCGCTGCGCCCTTTGAAAGGGCAGCGGGAATGGGATCGTCTGGGGCACAAACAGAGCGGGGACGGGTGGGAAGGGAGAGGAGAGAGAAATAAAAATAACAGAGACCCCTGGGGCCCGAGGGGGAAATGGGGGGAAAATGGGGGAGAAAAAGGGGGAAAAAGGGGAAAAAATGGGGAAAAAAAGGGGAAAAATGGGGGAAATGGAAGGGGAGGGGAGAAAAGGGAAAAATGGGAAGGGAGGGGGGAAAGGGGGAGAAAGAGGGAGAAAAATAGGAAAAAAGGGAAAAATGGGAGGGAAGGGGGATAAAGGTAGAAAAGGGGGGGAAATGGGGGGAATAGGGAAAAAAGAGGGGGAAAATGAGGGGGAAAAGGGGGAAATGGGAAGGGAGTGGGAGAAAAAGGGGGAAAAGGAAAAATGGGAAGGGAAGGGGGAAAGGGGGAAATAGGGGGGAAAGGGGGAAAAATGAGAAGGGGGAAATGGCAGGGAAAGGGGAAAAATGGGGAGGAAGGGGGATAAAGGGGAAGGAAAAGGGAAGAAAAGGGGAAGAAAGGAGAAAAAAGGGAAGAAAAGGGGAAGCAAAGGGGAAGAAAAAGGAAGAAAAGGGGGAAAAGGGGGAAGAAAAAGGGGAAGAAAAAGGGAAGGGAAAAGGGAAAATCCGAGTCAAATCGAAGGTAAAATGGGTGGGAAGGGATGGGGGCTTTGAGGAGGGAAAGAGGGAAAAAAGGGAAAAGGGGGAATTGGAGGAAAAAAGGAGAAAAGGGGGAAATGGGTAGGGAAGGAAAGGGAGGATTAGAGGAAAAAAGGGGGGAAATAATAGGGGAGAAAAAGGGGAATTGGAGGGGGAAAGGGAGAAAAAGGAAGAAAAAGGGAAAAGAGGAGGAAAGAGGGAAAAGAGGAGGAAAAGGGAAAGGCGGAATGGAAGGTAAAAGGGGAAAATAGGGAGAAAAAAAGGAGAAATGGGCAGAAAAAAAAGGACAAATAGGAGAAAAAACGAGATGGGGAGAAAAGGGAAAAAATAAAGGGGAAAAACCCGTTAAAAATCGGATTTAAAGCGGAAATGTTGGGGGGTCCCCGGGAGCGGATCCAGCGCGGCCGCGGAGCCCCCCCGGACCCCCGGGACCCCCCAAAAAATCCGCGGCGCTGCGCGGCGCGGCCGCGAGGTGGCGCTGTCGGCCCAGGGTTCGCTCAGGGGCCCCTCCCCCCCACCCCAAAATTCCGCACCCGCGGAGCGACCCCGAGACCCCCGCGCTGTCCCCGTCCCCCCCTCCGAGAACCCCCCAAACCCACATTTTAAAATAGTTTGGTCGATTGTTTAATTTATTTTAAATATATTTAAAATATTTTTTATATTTTATATATTTTTAATATATTTTCTTTTGTATATTTATGTATTTTTCTATATTTTCCTATATATTTATATATTTCTATATTTTCCTATATATTTATATATAGTATATATAAAATATTTAGACCCTATATAGTATATATATCATTTATATCTATATTTTAAAAATCATTTCATTTAAAAAGCTTTAAATAAACCCTTTAAAATTTAATTTAAACCCACCCATTTCAATTTTAAAATACATTTTATTCTTTAAAACATTTCCCCCCCTCTCTCTCCTCGGGTGCTCCGCCATCCCAGGGCGTAAAAAAATAAAAAATAAATTTAAAATGTCCTTTAAAAAAACAAAATCTCCTTTTTCGAGTGGTTGTGGCGCTGATTTTTCTTGGTTTTCCCCCTCCCTTCCTCCTCTTTATTTACGCCCCTCACGTCCCCGCCGCGCTCTGGGGTGGGGAAGCAGAAAATGACATTTTCCAGTGAAGGTCAGGGCAAAAAGGAGGAGGAGGATGGAGAGGGGGGAACAGAAAAATCCTCCCGATCATTCAAAACCAAGAAATCTCCCCAAAATCCTCACCCCAGACAAAGAGCATCCCCAAAAAAATCAAGATATTTAATTAAAATAGAAAAGAAAATTTAAAAAATCCACACACACAGAGCAGGAATTGCGTGAAATTCCAGAAATCCTGGAAAAGGGTGAGGGGCTCCTTTCACCAAAATCCCAACGTTTCTCCCCCCAAAAATTATAATTTTTTTTTAATTGAGAGAAAACCGCGCTTTTACCCAGAAAAAAATAAAATAATAAAAAAATCCTTTCCCCCCCTCTCAACCCTGAGCTGGAAATTCCGTTTTATTTTCTCCCCCTCTGGATCGGGGTTTAAAAATAGAAATTATTGATCAGGGAGGGGAAATTCGCTCACTGGGAATCGCCTCTGCTGTCCTTGGCTGCTCCTTGAATTTTGAGGGGAATTTTGGGTGAAAAGCGAGGGAATTCTGTAAAAATCGGGAGGGTTTTGGTGGCAGAAAAAGCGTCTGGGTTGTTTTAAAAAAAATGTGAATATTTGGAGTGAAAATCAGTTCATTGTCTGCTGGCACAAATCCCCCTCCCCTTCTCCAGGGGGAAAAAAGGGAAAAAAAAGGAAAAAAAAGGAAAAATCTGCTCAAGGTGGGCTGAGGAAAAATTAAAAATAAATTCAATATAAAAAAAAAATCAGTTTTTTACCGTGCCCCAAAAGGGTGAAAAATAACCCCAAAAAAGTGAATTTTCAGGGGTTAAAAAATAATTTTTTAAATGGGATTTGTTTCTGTTCTGGTTGTGGAAATGTGAATTGTGGGTTCGGATCGAACCCCAAATCTGCCTAAAATAATTTTGGGGTTTTTTTAGGGGGGGAAAAGGTTTGGGAGGTTCCGGTGATGGAATTTTTGGGGGGAAATTTGGCGATTTTGGGGCATTTTTGGCGTCTCGACAGCAAAACCAAAAAAAACGTTCAGAAAATGAAGCCTGAAAGGAAAAAAAAAAACCCCAAAAATGAAGAAAACTTTGGATTTTTGAGGCGATTTGGGTGTTTTTAATGAGTTTGGTCCGCACGGAGTGGCCGGAGGGAAAGGTCACTAAAAAAAAAAAAAAAGAAAAAGAAAAAAAAGGAAAAAAACCCAGAGAAGGCCGAGGGCTCAGAAATGGGCTGGAAAAGTGGGAAAATGGGAAAAAATTGAGGTTTTGGGGCTGGAAAATGAGGGGGAAAGGGTCTGGGGTGGTTTTTTTGTGGTGTTTTATTTTTTTGTTTTTGTGGCGCGCACAAAGGGCAGCCTGACTTTGCCTCCAGAGTGGAATTTTTAAAAATAAAAAATAAATAAAAATAATAAAATAAAATAAAAAACCCCTCTCTGCTTTATCCCCTCGGAATTCCATGGAGGAATTCCAAGGGTTGGTTGGACAGGGGAGAATTGGGGGGGAAAAAATGGGAATAAATGGAATAAAATGGAAAATAATTTAAATAAAACCCGCGGTTTTCTGCCTTTATTCGCTCCCAAGGACAGCGAGGAAAAAAAAATCCCGGGATTTTCCTCTCCCGGATTTTTTTGGGGGTTTTTTTTGGGTTTTGGGGCTTTTGTTTGGTTGACTCCTGGTGGGGGAAAAGCGGCGAAAATGGGAAAAAAAAAAGGCAAAAAAAAATAGGGAGGGGAGAAAGGGAAAAGGGGGGAAAATGGGGAGAAAAGGAAAAAATGGGGAAGAAGGGGAAAATAGGGAAAAGGAAAAGGTGGAAAAAGGAGAGGAAGGGGAAGAAGGAAATAAAAGGAAAATAGGAGGGGAAATAGCAGGAAAATAAAAGAAAATAGAAGTGGGGAGAAAGGAGGAAAAAAGGGAAAAATAGGTGGGGAAAAGGGGGAGAAAAGCAAAAAAAAGGGAAAAGGGAGGAAAAAAGGAGGAAAAAGAGGGAAAAAAGGAGGAAAAAGGGGAAAAAGGAGAAAAAGAGGAAAAAAGGGGGGAAATTAGGGGGAAAAGGCCCAAAAATCAGGAAAAAAAGAGAAATTCTGAGCCCCCTCCCCTCTGCAGGTGGGACCCCCCCAGCAGGGACAACAACAACAAAAACAACAACAAAAACAACAATAAAAAATTTAAGAAATTGGAATTTTGGGGTGCGGGGGGGTCCCCGGGGGGGTTTTACCTGCTGAGGTTACCTGGGGTCACCTGCCCGGAAAAAAAAATTTTGGGATTTGGGATTTGGGGGCTGCAGGAGCCCCCTCCCCTCCCTTCCCCTCCCCCTTAGGGGTTTTATCTGATTTATCAGAATTTTTTTGGTTTTTGGGGGTTTTTTTCCAGTAGTAAATTTGCCAGAAAATTCCGAAATTTGGGGAAGGAGAGAGGGGAGGAATTGGGGAAAGGGAGGAAAAAGAGGAAAAACAGGGAAAAGGAGGGGAAAGAAAAGAAAAAGAGGAGAAAAAAAGGGGGGAAAGGGCAGAAAAGGGGAGAAAAGAAGTGAAAAAATAAGGGAAAAGGGGAGAAAAAAGGGGAGAAAAAAGGGGAAAAGGAGCAGGAAGAGAAAGGGGAAAAGAGGCGAAAAAGGGGAGAAAAAGGAGGGGAAAGGGGAGAAAAAAGGGAGTAAAGAAGGGAGAAAAGAAGGGGAAAAGAGGAGAAAAGAAGGGAAAAGAAGGAGAAAAGAAGGGAAAAGAAGGAGGAAAAAAGGGAAAAAGAAGGAGGAAAAAAGGGAAAAAGAAGGAGGAAAAAAGGGAAAAAGAAGGAGGAAAAAAGGGAAAAGAAGGAGGAAAAAAGGGAAAAGGAGGGGAAAAAGGAGGAGAAAGGAAAGGAAAAAAGGACAGGAAAGGGAGGGAGGGGGGAAAAAAAGGAGAAGGAAAGAAAAGGAGGAAAAAAATGAGAAGGGGGAAAAAAGGAGGAAAAATAAAAAAGGAGGAAGAAAAAAAGAAGGAAAAAAAAGGAAAGGAGAAAAAAGGAAAGGAGGGAAAAAAAGGAAAGGAAAAAAAAAAGAGAGAGGGAAAAAAAAAAAAAAAGCCACACCGCCGGGATTTTGAGGAATTTGCCTGTGGTGTTAAAGGGAAGGAGCGGAGTTCCAAGAGAAATTGAGAGAGAGAGAGAGAGGAGGGAGGGCAGGGAAGGGAAGGGAGGGAAGGGAAGGGAAGGGAAGGGAGGGCAGCTCTACCTACCGACAGCACGAGAGGAGTCAAGAGCACCGAGCGCAGACACACCGAGCCACCATGGAGAGCGCGGTTTAAAAAAAATAATAATTAATAAGATAATAAAAAAGCAACAATAACAACAACAACAAAAATATACGGCCAACAACAGGCACCCTCCAAAAAAAAATTATCTTTAAAAAAAAAAAAAGAGAAAAAGAGGAGAAAAAAATTATAGCCACTCTTTAAAAGAGAGAGAGGAAAAAAAAAAAAAAGAGCGCAGGACTTCAGAGGGACCAACCTCGCTTTGCTGGTTTTTTTTATTATTATTTTTAGATTTAAAGCGGATTTTTTTTTTTTTTGGAGAATTAAGCGATTCTCTTTTTTAAAGATTTTCTTTCAGGGTTGAGGCGGTGGGTTTGTTTTTTTTTTTTTTTTTTTCCCCAGGATTAAACCTTTTTTAATTTTTTTTCTTTTTTTTTTTTCTAAGCATTAATCCGTGTTTCTTTTCGCCATCACACCGGAATTTTTTTTTTTTTTAATCAGAGTAAAGCGCCGCGTTCCTCTCACAACCAAACCTTCTTCTTTTTTATCTTTTTAACAATCGACGCGCCGCTCTTCCAGCACCAAACCGGACTTTTAAAAATATTATTATTATTATTATTATTATTATTTTCCAGATTTTTTTTTTGCTCCCCCAAATCCAACCGGAATTTTTTATTATTATTATTATTTTTTCCTCAGAACCAAACCGGATTTTTTTTTCCTTTTAACACCTCCAAACCTCATATTTTTTCCCCCACCACCAAACCCCCTTTCCCGCTGTCACTTTTAACCCTTTCCCCGCCGCTTTCCCCCCTCTTTTTCCCCCTTTTAACCCTACTTTTAATTTCCCCGTTCTCCCATATTTTTTTCATTTCCCCCCTTTTTTTCCTTACATTTTTCCCTTTTCCCCCTCACTTTTTCCCCTTTTTAAAATTTTTTTCCTCCTATTTTTAAATTTTCCCCCTTTTTTCCTCCCTCTTCCTCTTTCATTTCCCCCCCCAGTCTTTAATTTTTCCCCCCGCTACTTTTTCATTTTTCCTCCCCCTTTTCAACCCCTACTTTAAATTTTTTCCCCCTACTTTTTTAACCTTTTACCTTTCTTCACCCCGATTTTTTCCGCTTTTTTCCCTTTTTCTCCCCACCACCTCCCCAATTTTTTTCCCAAAAAAAACCTCCCCCTTTTCCCCACCACCTCTCCCATTTTTCCCCCAAAACCCCTTTTTTCTCCCCACTACCTCTCCCATTTTTCCCCCAAAAAACCAAACCTTTTTCTCCCCACCACTTCCCCATATTTTTTTTAAAAAACCCTTTTTCTCCTCACCACCTCTCCCATTTCTTCCCCAAAAAAAGAAACCTTTTCTCCCCACCACCTCCTCATATTTTTTTAAAAAAACCCTTTTTCTCCTCACCACCTCTCCCATTTTTCCCCAAAAAAAGAAACCTTTTCTCCCCACCACCTCCCCATATTTTTTCTTTTAAAAAAAATTTACATTTTAATTTTTTTGCACCCTCTAAAAAATTTTTTTTTAAAAAAATTTACACTTTAAAAATTTTTACAACCCCAAAAAAGACAAAAAAAAAAAAAAATAATACTAAAAACCAACAACCTCCGTGCATGAGCGAGGGTCATGAGCTCCTACTTCGTCAACCCCCTCTTCTCCAAGTACAAAGGCGGCGAATCCCTGGAGCCGACTTACTACGACTGCCGCTTCCCGCAGAGCGTGGGCCGCAGCCACGCCGTCCTCTACGGCCCCGGCGCCGCCGCCGCCGCCGCTCCGTCCTTCCAGCACCCTTCCCACCACGTCCAGGAGTTCTTCCACCACGGCACCGCCTCGGGGATCTCGGGCTCGGCCGGGGCTTACCAGCAGAACGCTCCGTGCGCCCTGGCGTGCCACGGGGACGCCTCCAAGTTCTACGGGTACGCGGAGGCGCTGCCGCGGCAGGCGCTGTACGGGGCGCAGCAGGACGCGCCCGCGGTGCCCTACGCGGACTGTAAATCCTCCAACGGCGGCGCGGCCGAGGGGCAGGGGCACCTCAGCCAGAGCTCGTCCCCCAGCCTCATGTTCCCGTGGATGAGGCCGCACGGTGAGAGGGGGGAAAAGGGGGGGTTTGGGTTTGTTTTTTTTTTTAGGGGGGTTGGTTTTTTTTTTGGGTTTTTTCCCCTTTCTCTCCCCCCCCCTTTTTTTATTTCCTTTTTTTTTTGTTTTTTTTCCCCTTTTTTTGTTTATTCCCCCTTTTTTTTGTTTTTTTTTTTTCCCTTTCCCCCTGTTTGTTTCTCTTTTTTCCCCCCTTTTTTGTTACTTTTCCCTCCTTTTCTTGTAACTTTTTTTCCCCCGTTTTTTGTTTCTTCTTTCCCCCTTTTTTGTCTCTTCCTCCCCGTTTCGTTTCTTTTTTCCCTCTTTTTTGTTTCTTTTTTCCCTCTTTTTTTGTTTATTTCCCCCCTTTTTTGCTTATTTCCCCCCCTTTTTGTTTCTTTTTTCCCCTTTCTGTTTCTTTTTTCCCCCTTTTTGTTTCTCCCCTCCCCTTTTTATTGTTTCTTTTCCCCCCTTCTTTTGCTTATTTTTTCTCCTTTTCTGTTTCTTTTCCCCCCTTTTTTTCTTTCCTTATCTCGTCCCGTCTCGTTGGTTTGGGGTTGGTTCGGCTCCGGGGTTGGTTTTGGTGCTCTTTGGACTCTTTTTGTTCGGTTTGGGGTTGGTTTTGGGGTTGATTTGGGGTTGGTTTTAGGGGTCAGTTTGGGGTTGGTTTGATGTTGATTTGGGGTTGGTTTTGGGGTTGTTTGGGTTGGTTGGTTTTGGGGTTGGTTTGGGGTTGGTTTTGGGGTTGGTTTGGGGCTGGTTTTGGGGTTGATTTGGGGTTGATTTGGGGTCGCTTTGGGGTGATTTTGTTGGGTTGGGGTCTCTGCCTGAATTAGGTTTGGGGTTTTATTGAGGTTTGGGGTTTTATTGAGGTTTGGGGGTTTTTTAGCTCCGGGCTTGGTTTTGGTGCCTGCGTGCATTTTAATTTTTAATTTATTGCCTCGCGTTTTGTTGGTTCGGGGTGGGTTTGGGGTGGGTTTGTTGGGTTGGGGTCGCCCCCTGAGCCAGGTTTGGGGTTTTTGTTTGGGCTCGGGGTTGGTTTTGGTGCTCCTTGGACTCTTTGTCAGCTTTGGGGTTGTTTGGGTCGATTTTGGCGCTCTTTGGGTCCGATTTGGGTTCTTTTTGTCAGGTTTGGGGTTGATTTTTAGGAGGGTTTGGGGTTCGTTGGGCTCGGGGTTTTTTTGGTGCTGTTCGGGTCAGGTTTGGGGTGGTTCTGTTGGGTTTTGGGGCGGGTTTGGGGTTCGTTGTGTTTAGGGTTGGTTTTGGGGCTGTTTGGGTCGGGTTCGGGTTGTTCTGGGGGTGGTTCGGGTTGGTTTTGGGGGTGATTTGGGTTTTTGGGGCTGTTTGGGGCAGGTTCGAGTTGATTTTGGGGTCGATTGGGTCGGGTTTGGGTTGGTTCTGGTGCTGCTTGCGCAGGGTTCGAGTTGGGTTTGGGGCTGTTGGGGTCGGGTTCGAGTTGATTTTGGGGTTGGTTTTGGGGTGATTTGGGGTTTTTGGGGCTGTTTGGGTCGGGTTTGGGTTGATTTTGGGGTGATTTGGGGTTTTTGGGGCTGTTCGGGTCGTTTTTGGGGCTGTTTGGGTTTCCGGGGGTTGTTTGGGAACAGAGAGGAGAGAGGAAAGGAATTGGGGAAAAAATGAGAGAAAAAAGGAAAAAGGAGGAAAAGGAGAGGGGAAAAAAGGGAAAAAGGAGGGGGTGAAAAAAGGAGAAGAAAGAAAAGGAGATTTGGGTTTTTTGGGTTGGGGTTGGGTTGTTTTTGTGCTGTCTGGGTTGGTTTTTGTGTTGTTTGGGTCGTTTTGGGTTTGTCTGGGTTTTTTGGGGTTGTTTGGGTTGGTTTTGGGGGGGTTTGGGGTGATTTGGGGCTGTTGGTGTCTCTGTGTGTGTGGAGATGTTGGAATGCCGCGTGCTGAGCACAATTCCCACCTTTTACCCGAAATCCCGGCCTTTTAGCCCAAAATCCCGGCCTCTTATCCCAAAATTCCCACCTTTTTGCTCAAAATTCCGCCCTTTTAGCCCAAAATTCCGCCCTTTTTGCTCAAAATTCCGATCTTTCATCCTAAAATTCCGGCCTCTTCTCCTGAAATTCCGACCTTCTGCCCCAAATTCAGATTTTTTATCCCCAAATTCCCACCTTCTGCCCCCAAATTCCGACTTTTTATCCCCAATTTCAGACCTGTCTCCAAATCCCGGCCTCTCACCCCGAAATTCTGACCTCTCGTCCCAAAATTCCGAGTTTTTATCCCCAAAAATTCCGGCCTCTTCTCCCCAAATTTCGACCTCTCGCCATCCCGCCCATCCCCAGATATACATTTATATTTATTTTTATATGAAAAATATTATTAATAATAATATGAAAAATATATTAATAAACCCACTCCCAGCCTTTCACTCGAATATTTTTTTTAACCAAAAAAACCCGAGGGCATTCCCTGCAAAAAAAAAATTTTTTTAAAAGAAAAACAACCTGAAATGGCACAAAAAGTAAAACTTGGGATTTTTTTTAGGGTTTTTTTATGGCTTGCCTGGAGGATTGGCAATAAGAAACGGCCCCCACGAGGTTGTTTGATGTTGATAAGAGCAGCGCTCTTAAAAATGTCAAAAATGTTCTTTTTTAACCGCTGAGAGGTGGGGAGGAATTCCTAATATTTATATAAATAAATGTTTATTTTTAAAAATTATTAATTGTTATTTTTTATTATTATTTATATAGATAGGTGTTTATTTTTTAATTATTTTTTTTTAAAATTATTATTATTTGTTCACGCCTCCGGAGGAAAAGTTGAACAGGGAGTGGGAGGAATAAAACCCCAAACCTAAAAAAACTCAGCCTGGGGCTGTGAGGTTGGGATTAAAAATAAATTAAAAATAAACCCTAAAAAAAAAATTAAAAAAAAAAAAAAGAGTGGGAAATTCAAAATAATCTGGGAAAAAGAAAGGAGTGGAAAAGGAGGGAAATAATTGAAATTTCAGCCCAAGGTTGTGCAGGCTGCTAATTCAAACCATGTGGGGATTTTTTAGGGGGGAGATTTTATTCCTCCCCCCAACCCCAACCAGGAAAAAAAATGAAAAATTCAGAAAAATTTTCGGCCCAGGCAAAAAAAAAAAAAAAAAAAAAAGGAAAATAATTCCAAAAAGAGAGGAAAAAAATTTTAAAAAAGAAATAAAAGAGAGGAATTGTGGCTGCCGGCGAGAGGACGCGGCCCAGGAGGAAAACTCGGTTATTTATTTCTCCGAGCTTTGACCCGCAGGGAGGCTCGGGGACGGCGGCAGCTCCGGCCGGATCTGCCCTTTTTTTTCCCCTAAAATAAATTGATTTTCTCATTAGCGCCGGGAGGAAGTGCAGGGCTTGCACTCCTCTCTTTTTTAAATTTTTTCCCCTCATTTATTTATATTTTTTTCTCATTTTTCCCCTTTTTCTCTGTCTCTGCTGTTCCTCCCCGAGTTGGTTTTTTTTTCTGATAAATCTTCGAAGTTTGAGCAAGGAAAAATCCGTGGGTCTGGTTTTTTTTTTTTTTTTTTTTTTTTGTTTTTTTTGAGGAGAAAAATCTGGATTTTCAAGGAATTTGGGCAAAAAGGAGCCCCCAAGCCCTTCCCTTCCTGTGTTTTGGGGTGAATGCGTGGAAAAGGAAATGAGATTTTTGTTTTTTGGGTTTTGGGGAGGGGGAGAATGTGGGAGAAAGGGGAAAAAGGGAAAGAAAAGGGAAAATGGGAAAAAAAGAGGGAAAATGGGAAAAAAAGAGGGGAAAAAAGGGGAAAAAAGAGGAAAAAAGGGGGAAAGGGAAAATGGGGAAAAAGGGGGAGAAAAGAAGAGAATAAGGGGGGAAAGAAAATGAAGGGGAAAAGAAAAAAATGAGAGAAAAGGGGAAAGAAAAGGGGAAGAGAAGGCAGGAAAAAGGGAAAAGGGGGAAAGAAAGGGAAAGAGGGAAAAAGAGAGGAAAAAAAGGAGAAAAAAGAGAAAATGAGAGGAAAAATGAGAAAAAGGGGGAGAAAGAAAGAAAGAAAGAAAGAAAGAAAGAAAGAAAGAAAGAAAGAAAGAAAGAAAGAAAGAAAGAAAGAAAGAAAGAAAAATAAAATAAAGTAAAATAAAATAAAATAAAATAAAAATAATAAAAAGACCGGAGAGGCTGCCGAGGGTTTTGCGGAACAATGCTCCTTTCCTGGGAAAATTGGGAATTTTTTGGGATCGATGGGATCTGCCCAGCCCTGGGATTCCCCCCCAGGTCCCCCCCGGGGTCTTTGTGCGTGAGCTTGACACCCGCCGGGACCGGGACTCGAACCCGCGGCTCTGCCGGGCAGGAAAAGGGGAAAAAATGGGGAAAAATTGGGGAAAAATTGGGGAGAAAATGGGGAAAAAATTGGGGAGAAAAGGGTTAAAAAGAGGCAAAAAAATGGGGAAGAAAGAGGAGAGAAAAGGGTGAGGAAGGATTGAGAATGGGGTGAGAAAAGGGGGAAAAAGGGGATAAAAAAGGGATAAAAAAGGGTAAAAAGGGAGTGAGAAAAGGGTAAAAAGGGGGAGAGAAAAGAAGTTAAAAAGAGGAGAGAAAGGGGATGAAAAAGGGGCAAAAAAGGGCTGAAAATGGGTAAAAATGAGCAAAAAATGGGTGAAAAAGGAGACAAAAAGGAGAAGAGGGGCAAAAAAAGAAGCAAGGAAGGGGTAGAAAAGGGTTAAAAAAGGGGGTGAGAAAAAGGGGTGAAAAGGGTAAATAGGGGAGAAAATGGGGCAAAAAAGGGCAGAAAAAAAGGGCGAGAAAGGGACTAAAACAGGGCCAAAAATGGGGCGGAAATAAAGGGTGAAAAAAGCGAATTTTGGGGGATTTTACCCCACCAAAGGCATCGGGGGCAAAACGAGCGAGGGAGAATTTTGCATCAAATTTTGGGGTTTTTTTTGTTTATTTTGGGGTGGGGTGGGGGTTTTTTGGGTTTATTGGGGGTTTTTGTTGTTTTTTGGGGTTTTGGGGTGGGTGGGGATTTTTTTTTTTAATTATTATTATTTTGGGGCTCTTTAATGGGTTATTTTTTGGGGTCGTTTAGGGCGCTTTTTAATTTTGGGGGACTTTTCAACCATGGAGGGGTTTTATTATTATTTTTTGAGTGTTTTTCTTCTTGTTTCTTCGTTTCCTTGGGAATTTTTTTGGTGGTTTTCTTTTTTTAGTTTGTTTGTTTTGGGGGGGTTGAGTTTTGGGGTTTTTTGGGGGAGTTTCTTTTTGCTTTGTCTTGGGTTTTTCTTTAGGGTTTTTTAGTGGTTTTTTTTACTTTGTATTGGGATTTTCTTGGGGTTTTTTGCGTTGTTTTGGGTTTTTATGAGTTTTTTTGGGGGGTCTTTTTTGCGTTGTTTTGGGTTTTTATTGAGTTTTTTGGGGGGTCTTTTTTGCGTTGTTTTGGGTTTTTCTTGGGGTTTTTTTGCTTTGTTTTGGGTTTTTTGGGGGTATTTTTTAATTTGTTGTTGGGGTTTTTTTTGGTGGTTTTTTTTGTTTGTTTTTAGCGGCTTTTTGGGGTATTTTTTGTTTTTGTTGGCTTTTTGGGGTGTTTTTTTTGTTTTTTGGTGAGGTTTTTTGTGATGTTTTGTGTGGGGTTTTTTTTTGAATTTTAAAAAAAATTTTCGTGTTTTTTTGCTCTTTTTTTTTCCATTTTTTTAACATTTCTCCCCATTATTTTTTTTTCCCTACAGCCCCAGGCAGACGCAGCGGCCGCCAAACCTACAGCCGCTACCAAACCTTGGAGCTGGAGAAGGAATTCCTGTTCAACCCTTACCTGACCCGCAAGCGGCGCATCGAGGTGTCGCACGCCCTGGGACTCAGCGAGCGCCAGGTCAAGATCTGGTTCCAAAACCGCCGCATGAAATGGAAAAAAGAAAACAACAAAGACAAACTGCCCGGGGCCGGACGGGACGAGGAGAAAAACGAGGAAGAAGGGAACGAGGAAGAGGAGAAGGAGGAGGAGGAGAAGGAGGAGAGCAAAGACTGAGCAGGGAGGGAGGGGAGGAAGGCTCCGCTTCTCCCCCTCCCCGGTCCCACCCTTGAAGTCGCGGATTTTATGGCCCGGGATAAACCCGGGATGTTTACGACGGTCATTTGCTTTTATGGAGTTTAGAATGGAGAGGCTCAGCCCGGCTGTAACTACCTGTCAAGCAGTTTGTAGCTTTTTTTTTAATTTGATTTTATTATTTTATTTTATTTTATTGGTTGGGAGACTTCCCTTAATCTTAGGGTTTGGGGGTTTTTTTTTTTAGTTATTTTTCCTCCCCTTTTAAAATCCTTTTTTCCTCTTTTAAAATTCTTTCCCCCCATTATTTAAACCTTTTTTCCCACTTTTAAAATCCTTTTTTCCTCTTTTAAAATCCTTTTTTTTTAAAATCCTTTCCCCCCCATTATTTAAACCTTTTCCCACTTTTAAAATCCTTTTTTTCTTATTTTAAAATTCTTTTTTCCCCTCTTTTAAAATCCCTTTTTTCCCCTCTTTTAAAATCCTTTTTTTCCTCTTTTAAACTCATTTCCCCCCTTATTTAAACCTTTTCCCCTTTTCCTCCCTTTTTTCCTCTTTTAAAATTCTTTTCCCCTTTTATTTAAACCTTTTCCCCTTCCCCCCTTTTTCCTCCTTTTTCCCCCCTTTTCCCGATTTTTTAATAATTTCCCCCATTTTTATAATTTCCTCCCATTTTTTATAATTCCCTCTCTTTTTTATACTTCCCCCTTTTATTTTATAATTTCCCCCCTTTTAAAATAATTCTCCACCCCTTTTAATCCTTTTGTTCCGTTTTTTATCCTTTCTTTTTATTATTTTCCCCTCTTTTCTCCCCCCTTTTAAAAATCCCTTTTTATAATTTTCCCTTTATTTAATCACCTTTTCCCCTTTTAAAAATATTATTTTCCAATTTTTTAAAATCCCTTTTCTCCCTTTTTTTTTCCTTCTTTTTGTTCCTCCTTCCCCCTCCCTCCCTTTTTTGTTTCATAATTGCGGGGGAAAAATGGATTAAAAATGAAAACCGAGTTATTAATCCAGATTGGGGCAGAAATGTCACTTCTCGCCCCCAAAATTTGAATTTTTTAATTGTCAGAGTTATTCCTGCTTTTTTCACCCCCTTTTCCCTTTCTCTTTTAATTCCATAAATGAGGGAGAGGAAAAAAAACCGGATTAAAAATGAAATTATTCATTTTTATTATACTAAAGAGATTCATTCCAAACCAAGGGAAATGTCCCAAATTTGGATTTGGGAGCCCTTTTTTATTGGCGCAGAAATTTCCCTTTTTCGTGGATTTTTCATCCTTTTTTTTTTAAATTTAGTTCCATAGACACATGGAAAAAAAAGGGGGAAAATCAGGATTAAAAATGGAATTATTTCATTTTGAGTTATCCCAATCCCAAAACCCAGACTGGGAGGGAAATGTCCCCGCTCGTCCCCAAATCCGGGTTTATTTAAACAACTTTGACTTTGTCTCGCTTTTATTGGGGTTTTTTTGAGGAGAATATTTTGCTTTTTAAGATTTTTTTCCCTCCCAGTCTCCTGAATAAACCCCGGGAGATTTTCCCTGGAATTCTCAATTTTTTTCCTTAGTGAGCCTCACCTGGCTCGACCCCCAAATCCATAATTTAATTATTTAGGGGGGAAATTTTGGGAATCCCTGGGCAGGCCAAGCTGTGCAAATCCCACCCTTTGTTTTTTCATATTTTTCTCGTGTTTTTCCCATTTTTTCCCATTTTTTCCCCACTTTTTTCCCGCATTTCCCACCTTTTCCCAGTCCGTGAGCACTCGAAGTTCTTCCTTGTACTACCTAGAAAGGGAAAACCTGCAATAATTTTAATTATCGAGCCTAATTAAGCAACCAAGGGCCTTTCAGATCTTGGAAAAAATTTTTTCGCTCCCGAGTTTTTATTTAAAGGCCAGCGAGGGAGAGCGAGCTGCCCTGATGCAAGCTACTAAGTAGCCAAAAAAAATTAATAATAATTAATAATAATAATAAAAATAAATAAAAAATAATTTAAAAAAAAACTTGTATTGTACTTATCACTACCTATAGAAGGAGTCATGCTTTGGAAGTATTTGTAATGCGGTTTTATTGTCGTTTGTTGCTGCTTTATTTTCTTGGAAATAATTAATTGATGATGATGATGATGATGAAAATAAAAAAATAAAAAATAAAATGCAAAAAAAAAAAATTCCCAACAACTGAAACTGCCTAGTTGAGAACGCACAGTATTGTATTATTTTATTGTGCTTATATAAAAGTAGTGTAGAACTCAATTGCACTGAATGTAGAGTTATTATCTATTTGTCTTGACTTTTATCTGTTCATGCTCGGAAAAAAAAAAAATGGAAAAATAAAAATGAAAAAAAAAATAAAATGGAAAAAAAAATTTCCAAAAAAAAAAAAAAATCGCAAAAAATCGTCGTTTGTTTTATGTACAAAATGATAATGGTAATTTAAAAAAAAAAAACAATAAAAAAATAAAAATAATTTTAAAAAAGCGAGCCCATCGTTCTGCGTGTTCCACCTCTGGATGTTGCGACCAAAAAAGAAAAAAAAAATTAAAAAAAAGGGGAAAAAAGGGAGAAAAAGGAAAAAAAAAATAAAATAAAGCCACTTCTGGCCGCGTGGATTTGTATTGTATCCGTGAGACATGACGTAAATACCGATAATTAATTAATAATAATAATAATTCCAATTAAAGAATAAAACAAGGTTGAAACCCAGCGCGTTGTGCGTCTCTGTTCCCGCCCTCCAAATCCCCCCAGCGCCTTTTTTTGGGGCAAAAATCCCCAAATTTGGGTCCTTTCCGGAGGATTCCCCCTGCGAGAGGGGCAGGAAATAATAATTAAAATAAAAACCAAATCCTAATTAAATCCGCTGTTAATTGTCCGCCGGGAGCTGCGGGAAAATCCCAATAAAATCCAAATATTGAAAATTTCGGCGTTTTTTTTGTCGCCTCTGGGAGGGCTGGGAAAGGGGGATGAGGAAAATTTGGGAATTTTGGGGTTTTTTGGGGGGAAAATCCGGGATGGGGCAGAATTTTGGGTGGAATCGCGGCGATTTTGGGGCTCCGATCCCATTCCCGGTGGGAAAAACTCTTCCCAAAATAATAATAAAAAAAGGAAAATAAAAGACGGGAACGCAGCGGATTTCTTTAATTTTCCGTGGATTTCTTTAATTATTAATTTACTCATTTATTCCTCCCTTGGTTCCTTTCTTTTCCCTTTCCTGGTGGAAAAAAAAATCCTTTATTTTTTAATTTTTTTTTAAATTCTTCTTTCTTCCCCTTTTGGACATCACGGAAAAGTGCCTTATTAATATAATTATTATTAATATTATTATTAATAATAATTCTGTTTTTTTCCCCCACACCTTTATGTTTTATTCCTTCCCTTCTCCTTCATCCCATGGGTTTTTAAGAGGTTTTTATTTTATTTCCATTTATTTTATCCCCAAAATCCTCACGCCTCCTTCCCAAGAGGAGGAAAATTCCCCAAAAATTCCCCAAAATTCCCCAAAATTCCCTCGAATCCGCCTTTTAACCCGAATTTATCTCATTTTCCCCATTTTTTTCCCCCTCATCCACGATTTTTTAAATGATAAATGGAGCGAAAATTCCCCGATCCGATTAAAGGGATTTGGAATTGCTGGATCCTGGCTCTGGGAAAAATGGGGAAAAAATGGGGAAAAAATGGGGAAAAAATGAGGAAAAAATTGGAAAAAAAAGGGGGAAAGGGGAAAAGGAGAAATTCAGCAGCGCAGAAAATCGGGACTCGAATTTTGGGGCATTTCCAGCCCTGTTTTGGGTTCTGGAATGGGGTGGGAAAAGGGAAAAATTCCCCAAAAATAAGAATATGGAGGGACGGGAATTGCCCAAAATCCCCAAATCGGGGAAGTTTCCCCCCAAAAAATCCCTAAAAATGAGAATTATCCTGGGTTTTTCCCCTGTGGAAGGTGAGGGTGTTTTTAGCCATAAACCCGCGGTTTGTGCTTAAAAAATCGGATTTTTGGGAATATTGATGCGGTTTTTCCACCAAGATTTTTGTCCTCTTTATTTTTGAGGGATGCCAGCTCAGCTTTCCCAAAACTCACAAAAAATCGCGGAAATTAAGGAATTTTTTCCGCTTTGTCGCCTAGAAAAAAACGCTTTAAAATTATCTGTACGAGGCTGGGAAGGGAGACGGGAACTCATCAAAGCGGTTAAAAATAATAATAATAAAGGCGGAAAAAAAGCCGCTTTTTGCCTCCCATCCGTCATCTTTAACCCCCCCAAAAATCCGAGTTTTCATCCCGCCGTGACATTTATCTCGCCGGAGTTAAATGATGGAATTGCCGCTTTTTCGCTTTTTTTTTTAATGTTAAAAGGAGAAAAAGAAAAAATTTATTTTCTCCTCGTCTCGAAGTGACATCCACTTATCTCCGCGATCGTTTCGGGAGGCGGAAAAAAAATTAAAAATATAAAGAGATGTTTTAATTTTTTTTTTTTATTTTATTCCGCTTTTTTTTTTATGAGGGGAGGATTTAATTCGAGGGAAATTTCGCCGCTCCGCAATTCTTTTATCCCGGAATGATGCTGGCGTCGGAATTACCGAAATTAAACCCATCGCCGCCGCCTGGAATAAGAAATATCGGCCCATTCCCGGCTTTTTTATGGAGCAATCAAATTTTCCTGCTTCTCTCCCTTTTTTTTTATATTTAATTTTTTTTTATTTTGCATTCCCGAGCGCTGATTCCGCCTTAATTTACGATTCCAATCGCGCCTTAATGCGGCCCTGGGAGGCGAAAATTCGTTTATTTCTTATTCGAGACAACGAATTTCTGGCGCGTTAAATTCCTTTTTATTTTATGTATAATTGTATTTTTTATTTTTTTAATCTTTTTTCAGGCGGAGGTCGGAGGGAGGGGAGGGGGGTGGAAACTCCGCGAGGTGGATTTGGGGTTAAAAATGAAAAATAATAATAATAATAATGATGATTTTTAAAGCGCGATCCCGCTTTTATTCGGTTTAACTCCGATTTGGGGACGCGCCCTTCAAATTCTCGCCTTTATTTTAATTTTATTTAATTTAATTTTATTTTATTATGTTTTCTCCCTCCTGAAATCCCATCATTAATTTTAGGTGGGGAAAGGATGGAATTGGCCACAAAAATTACTTTTAGCACCAAAATTTCCTCTTTTTTTTTGTATTTTTAGTGGGGTTTTTTTTTTCTGTTTTGTTGTTTTTTCCTTCCCATTTTGGAATTTATTATGGTGGAAAGAAGAAAAAAAAAATGGGATCCCATTGTGCTCGGGAACTGTTGAGGTCGGAGCTTCCCCCCTCGTAACTTTTAATTACCTGTTATAAAATTTATTGGTGGTTTGTAAAGCGAATAAAAGGAATTTCCCGTCCATCCGGTGGCGTTACAACCTTTGTGTCCTTCGGGCGGCCCAGACACGCGGGGGGAAAAAAAAAAAGAAAATAAAAAGAAAAGAAAAAAAAAAAAGACAAATAAATCCTCCCTCCCCTCACCGCTCAGGGGGTTGTTTTATTAATTAAAATTAAATTAATTACCTGGCAGGGAAAATAGAGGCGGTTATGGAGAAATAGAAGGGGGAAAATGGGAATAATTTGAATTTTTTGGGGTTTTTTTTACAGCTGGAGGCGCTGATTGTTGGTGGTTTGGGGGGGTAAATTGAGGATGATTTTTGAGGCGGTTTTGGAGGATTTTTTTGGGATTTTTGAGGGTTTTAGGAGGATTTTGGGAGGGGGAAGAGGCGGCTCAGGGTTTGAGGAGGAGGAGGAGGAGGAGGAGGATCCGCGGTCGCCTCTGGTGGTTCGCGGGTGCCGCCGAACAGGCCTCGACAAGGCCAAAAAAAAAAAGTAATTTCCTACTCCCTAAATCCGGATTTTCCAGCTCTTTACACGTCCCCCGGATAGGGGAAAAAATTTAAAAAAAAATTAAAAAAAAAATTAAAAAAAAAAATTAAAAAGCCCCACAGGCGAAAATAATAAAAATAATATTTTAAAAAAATTCAAACCTCGCAGGCCCGGCTGGGGAACACAAAAGAGAGAGGGGGGAAAATAAAAATAATAATTAAAAAAAAATGGAATTATTCTTTAGGACAGCCAATCCCAGCCAGGAAAAATAAAATAATAATAATTAAAAAATCGCGGCTGGGATTTAAGGCGGGATTTGGGTTTTTCCAGGTGTCCCCGGCGTGGGGAAGGAGAAGGGGAAGAATTTGGGCTGGAAAAGGTGAAAAATGAGAATTTCGGAGCTGGGAAGGCGGAATTGGCCGTGGACACGCCCAGGGCAGGGAGGGAAATGCGGGGGCCCAAAATTCCCATTTTTTCCCCATTTTTTCCCATTTTTTCCCCATTTTTTCCCATTTTTCCCCACACTCTGATCGCCTTTTCCACTGAATTCAAGGTTTTTTAATTCGTTTTTTCACTGATTTATTTCCCTCACCCCCGCGCGCTGCATTTTTATCTTTTCTCCTTTTTTTTTTCCTCCCTCATTCCCCCCCCCTCCTTTCCCCAATTAATCCCCAGCACAAAAAAATTAATTAAAATCAACCCTCAGAGACCAAATCTCCTCCAACTCCCAACCCTCAATTAAACCCAAATAAATTCCCACCAGCGCGGCGGGTTAGGGCGTGTAAAAATTAAAAAAAAAGGGGAAAAAAGGGGGGAAAAAAGGAGGAAAAAAGGGGAAAAAATTCAAAATATCAGGGCAGGGTTGCCCAAAACATGGCGACAGACGCGAGCATTTGCACTCGTCACAAAAAATGCAACGCATTCCTGGTTGTTTGCAGAAAATTTACAGCTGAGCAATAAAAGTTTACGACTGAATCACAAGTTGGATTGGCCACAGGAAGTCATGTGGACTCCATCCATGAACGTGAACTTTTTATTGTGGTTTCTCTTATGACTCTTTCGCAGTTGTTCTTGCCTTGAACAGCCCAAGCAGTGCCAGGGGTACGATGGGGGGTTTGGTTTTTTTATCTCTTTTTTTTTAATATATATTTAAGCTATTTTTAATTTTTTAAAATATATTTAATTTTTTTTTTTTGGCGTTTTTTCAGTCCTTTTTTTCGGCAGCGCCGCGTTGTCTTTTTTTTTTTAATATAATTATTATCATTATTATTATTATATTTCATTTTTGTTCTCTCGCTTATAAAAAATCACTTTAAATTTTTTTTTTCTATTTTTTTTTCTGGGTGTTTTCCCTTTTTTTTTTTATCCTCCCCCTTTTCCCTCCGTCTCCCCGGGCTTGGAATTCTGCTGCCTTTGGGGCATTTTGGCATTAATGACTTTACTGCTGTCGCCGCCTCCTCTTCCTCCTCCTCCTCCTCCTCCTCCTCCTCCCCTCGGGGCCAAACCCGCGCAGTTTTTCCTCCGCGCGCGCGGCGCTTCCAAACTCCCCCAAAAATCCCCTTTTTTAATCCTTTTTCCACCCTAAAATCCAATTTTTAAAAGCCATTCCTTCCTTTTTTTTTTTCGCTTCGTATTTTGATTTTTTTTTGGTTTTTTTCGGGTTTTTTTGGGTTGTTTTTTTTTTTGCTGCGCGGAGCTGAGCGGCGGCGGAGGAGCTGAAAAAAAAGAGGAGGAAAAAAAAGAGAGAGGAAGGAAAAAAATAAATAAAAAGTGAGGAGAGAGAGGGGCAGGGGGAGCCGGGAGCTCGGTAAGTGTTCGCTTATTGGTTCAGATGTGCAGCTAATGATCCATAACCCGAGGAGGATGATGATGATGGGGATGATGATGCGGCGGGCGGGGGGAAAGGAGCGAGGCGGAGAGAAAGAGGAAAAAAAAAAATCTATATATAAAAAAATAAATAATGAAAGAAATCGGCGATTTTTGCGCGAAAAAATTAAAAAAAAATCCGATTTTTTTTTCCCTCTTTCGCCTCCTTGGTGCGGTTTGGGGTGGGGGGGGAAAAGAGAGGAAAAAAATGAAATTAAAATTAAAAATGGGATTTAAATTGTGGAAAATGGTGAAAAATGAGAATAAAATGAGAATAAAGGTTGGAAAAATGGGAAAACGCAGGGAATAAATAAAGGGGGGGCAGCGCATGCGCGGAGGGGCGGCGCGGGCAGGGCTGTAATTAATGAGCTGCTGTTAATTAGGGAGAGCCCCGGGGCCCTTCCCAACCCCCCTCCCCTTTGCCCAGGATTTTTCCAGGTTTTTCCCAAGGATTTTCCAAGATTTCCCCCCCAAATCCCGATCCCATCCCGGCGTTCATTCCTTCATTAATTAATTAATTAATATTCAGCGGCAGCTCATTAATAATTAACCCTTTCGGCCCCAAAGCTCCTCCCGCCCTGCGCTTTTCTGGTCTTTGCTTTGAATTTTGGTGGTTTTATTTTATGTCAAATCCTCCCCAAAAAAAGGGAATTTTCTGGGGTTTGAGCCCGCGGGGATTTTGGGTTTTTGGGGGGAATTTTGGGGAATTGAATCCAAATTTGGGGGCGATTTCCCGGCTTTGCCTGGGCAGCGCCTCGGGGGATTTATTTGCATGCGGGGCCCTCCCCTTCCCTTGGCTTCCATTTTTTAATTATTTCTTTTATTTCTATTTATTTGTTTTTAATGTCTATATTTTCCCCTATTTTTTAATATTTCTATATTTGTTTCTATTTGGATTTCTCTTTTTATTTCTATTTTTATCCCTATTTTTAATATCTATATTTATTTCCACATTCAATTTCTATTTTTATTCCTATTTTTATTTCCCATTTTATTCCTATTTTTATTTCTATATATTTATTATTTTATATTTACATTTCTATATATATATTCTCTATATATTCTAGATATATTTATTTTTTCTCTATTTTATTTACACTTTTCTTTCCCATTTTACATCTATTTTTATTTTAATTTTAATTCCTGCTTTTATTACCCCCTTATCAATGCCTATTTTTTCACTTCCTTTGTTTTATGTATTTTAAATTCCTTTTCTAGTCGCTATTTCAATTTCTGTTTGTATTTTTTTAATTCCTGCTGTTTAATTCCTTTTTAAAAATTTAATTTAATTTTATTGTTTTATTATTTTATTTTATATTCTATTCTAGTTTATTTTATATTCTATTTTATTTTATTTTATATTCTATTTTATTTATTTTTAATATTTGATTTGATTTGATTATTTTATTATTTTATTTTATTATCTTATATTTATTTTAATATTTCTTTTTCCACCCTTTCCTCCCAGCCTTTAATCCGGGTTTCAGGAGGGGGGAAGGTTTAAATCCCTTTTTATTCCCGTCCTACCTACGAGCACCTTCCCCCCATCCATCACCTGATCCCTCCCCTTTTTCCCTGGAAAAACCCACAAAAAATCCACAAAACCCCACAAAAATCCACAAAAATCCATTAAAAAACACAAACCCAGAAAATTCCCAGCACGGGGCTTTTCCCTTCCTTCTGCACTTTGAATTATTCCCAATTTTGTGACGATTTTAATAAAAAATAATCGGAATTTCAGCCTGGGTTTGAATGGGGGCTGGAAAATCCAACCCAGCCCAGTGGGGGAGGGGATTTTGGGGATTTATTCCCAATTTTTAGGGTGGAATTTGGGGTGGGAAATGTGAATTTGGGGTGGGAAAAGTGAATTTTGGGGGTTTTGGGGGGAATTTCTGCCTCGCCGCTTTTTTGGGGTGACGCCGCCGTTGTTATTGTTGATTTTGGGTGATTTTCCATTAAAAAAGAGGCCTCGGGGCTTAAAAATATTCAAATATTCCTGGAATTCTTGGGGTGGGGAGAAAAAAAAAATCCTGGCGCCGCCGCTTAAAAATAAAACCAGAAATAAAAAATAAATAAGGGGGGGAAAGCGGGGGAGGGGGTGGGAAATAAATAAATAAAAGCCAAAATTCCTTAAAAATCGGATTTTGGGGGCAGGGAATTATCGGGGCCCAACCCAACCCAGCGCCGCCGTCATTTTCCCCTTTTATTTCCTTTTTCCCCCCTTTTATTCCATTTTTTTCGCTTTTATTCAATTTTTTCGCTTTTATTCCATTTTTCCCCCTTTCCCCCTTTTTTTCCCCTTTCCTCCCTCCTTTTATTCCCTTCCCCCCACTTTAATTCCCTTTTTTTCCCCTTTTCTCCCTGCCTTTTATTCACTTTTATTCCCTTATTTTTCCCCCCTTTCCCCCCCTTTTCCCCCCCTTTTTTTTACCCTTTTCCCCCTTTTTTTTCCTTTTTTCCCCGCTGAATTTTGTCCTCCCATCTCCACCTCCCACCCGATTTTATTTCTATTTTTATTTTTATTTCTATTTTTATTTCCTCCAAACTCAGAACAAACCCAAAACTTCGGGGTGAAAAAGAAACCAAAAAAAGAGTGAAAAAAGAGTAAAAAAATCCCGATTTCCTCTGGTTTTGTTGCCGCCGGAGCCGGAGTCGTAAAGAGAATTTTATGAGCAAACAATGAGCGTTTATTGGAACCACATGATTACAGAAATGGGAGCTCCGGGGGGGTTTATTTTGATTTTTTTTGCCTTTTTTTGCCCCAAAATTCATCCCCTCCAACCCCTCTCCCTCCCCTCCCCGCTCCAGGCCGGAATGCACCAAAACAAACCCAAAAAAATCGATTTTTTCCCCTTTGTTTTGGCTGGAACATTTTTAGGACGTCGGGCTGGGATCAGGGGGTGATTTATGTCCTTGGAAATTGGGTTTTTCCTGCTTTTTTCTCCTGGTTTTAGAGGGTTTTTTAAATTTAATCCCGCTGGAAAGCAGAGGGAATTAATTTGCTGTAATGTGGATTTATTGGGAATTATTGACAGCAGCGCAGGAAATCGCGGATTTTTTATTTTTTGTTTTCCCTTTTCCATCAGTCGAGGTGGGGAAAAAAATAAAAAATAAAAATAGAATTAAGGGTTAAAACCAGGCGGCTTTGAAATGAAATCGAATGGAATCGGGCGCTGGGAAAATTAAATAAAGGGAGAAAATTAAAAAAAAATTAAATGAGGGAAAAAATAAAATTAAGTGAGAAAATTAAATAGGGGAAAAAATTTAAATGAGAAAATTAAATAAGGAAAAAAATAGGGTTAGATGAGAAAATTAAATAGGGAAAAATAAAATTAAATGAGAAAATTAAATAGGGAAAAAATAGGATTAGATGAGAAAGTTAAATGGGAAGAAATTGAAATGAGGAGATTAAAGAGAAAGGGATTCAAATGAGAAAATTAAATAAGGATGGATTTTAAATCAGAAAATTAAATAGGACGGATTTTAAATCAGAAAATTAAATAGGACGGATTTTAAATCAGAAAATTAAATAGGGAAGGATTTTAAATCAGAAAATTAAATGGGAGAAAAAAAGTTAAATAAGAAAATTAAATGGGAGGCGAAGGCTCAAAGGGGAAAAACCAATGGAAAATAAAGATTTAAAGAGGGAAAAATCACAGGAAAATAAAGATTTAAATGACAAAATTAAATAGAAAATTAAATTTCAATTACAAAATTAAATAGAAAATAAATATTTCAATAACAAAATTAATTGAAAATAAAGATTTGAATAACAGAATTAAATAGAAAATAAAGATTTGAATAACAGAATTAAATAGAAAATCAAGATTTCAATAACAGAATTAAATAGAAAATAAAGATTTAAACAACAAAATTAAATAGAAAATCAAATTTCAGCGGGGCCCGAGGCGCCCCGGTTGATTTCGAGGATTTATTTCCATTTTCCTCGAGGTGAGGAGTTCGCGGGGAATTAAAAATTGTGCAACCACCGGGGGGGAAATTTACATTTTTATTGGAGTTCGAACACGGAGCGAGCCCGATAGGATCTGCCCGGCGCGGGGGCGGAATTTTGATCCCAAGAGGAAAAAAAATAAATTCCAAATAATCCCAAACCCGAACTCGTGGGCGTTGGACGATCCTGAATTAAAATCTGTTAAAAAAAAAAAAAACTGGAAAAAACCCAAAAAAACCCCAAACAAAACCCTGGAACCACCAAAAATTATTAGAAAATTATTAGAAAATAGAAAATTATTATTCCCAAATTATTTTTGGCGGAGTCGGGGAGGAATTCCCCAAAAATCGCGGGGTGGGGGGGAAATATTTTGATTTTTTTTTTCGGCGGATTTTGGGGTGATTTCCATGAAAAATGGGAATTGTGGTTTTATCGCGGAGTTTTGGGATGAAAAATGGAATTTTTGGGGTTTTTTTTTTGCCCTCCGGGTCTGGATTTGGGGGAGTGGGGAGGGAATGAAGGCGAAGGGGGCTCCAAAAATTCGCCAAAAGGGGAAAATTGGATTTAAAAATTGGTCAGAGAAAAAAAAAATCGGCTTTGGGGAGGGTTTTTTTTTTTTTTTCTCAATATTTGGATTTTTGAGGAGGTTTTGGGGAGGTTTTGTTGCTACTCCTGGAAAAAAAAATAAATCAGAAAAATGGGAGGAAGAAGTGGAAAAAAATTTGAATTTTTCACTGCTGGGGGGGGGGAAGAAAAAGTGGAAAAAAAATTTGAATTTTTCACTGCTGGGGGTCTAAAATCGGTGTTAAATTCAAAATATTGAGGGAAACTTGGTGGAAAAAATCAGCAAAAAAATGGGGAGAAAAAGGGAAAAATAAAGAAAAAAATGAGGGGGAAAAAAAAGGGGAAAAAAGGGAAAAAAGGAGAAAAAGGAGGAGGAGGGGAGGAGCGGCGCGGCCAGACACAAACACCATAAAAAAGCGAATTTGGCCCCAATTGCGGTGTCTGGCCGCAGTCTCGGGGCCCTTGGGGACACACCTGGCTGTAAAATCCCCTTTGTCCCCAAAGCCTCAAAGCCCCCGCGCTTCAATGGGGGGCGGGGAGCAGAAAAATAAAAAAAAAAACCAAGAAAAAATAAAAATAAAATAAAAAAATAAAAGGGAAGGGAGATGGAAAGAGGGGAAAAAAAATCTAAAAAAAAAAACCTACTTAAAGAAGCTAAAAAAATCAAAAAAAGAGCTTAAAACCCCTCTGAAAAGCAGCAATAAATTGAATTATTTCCATTTATCTCCGTGCTGGGAAAGGAACAGAGGGGAGCTGGGATGGGAGAGACGGAAAGAGGGAAAAATATCTAAGAGAAAAAAGCCCTAAAAAAGCTTTAAAAAGAGCTTTAAACCCGCTAAAAATCAGCAATAAATTGAATTATTTTTATTTTTCCCCGCGCTGAGAAAGGGCCGGGGGAGAGCCGGGATGGGAGAGATGGAGAGAGGAAAAAAAAAACCTAAAAAAGAGCTTTAAACCCTCTAAAATTTAGTAATAAATGGAATTATTTCCATTTCCCCCCGCGCTGAGAAAGGGAACAGAGGGGGACCGGGATGGGAGGAAAAAAACCTCTAAAAAAACCACTTCAAAAAGCCAAAAAACCGTAAAAAAGTGTTTAAAACCCTCTAAAAATCAGCAATAAATTGATTTATTTCCATTTTTCCCCGCGCTGGGAAAGGGCCAGGGGGGAGCCGGGACGGGAGAGACGGAAAGAGGAAAAAACCCTTAAAAATCCATTAAAAAACGTAAAAAAAGAGTTAAAAACCCCTCTAAAAATCAGTAATAAATGGAATTATTTCCATTTTCCCCGCTCTGGGAAGGGAACAGAGGGGGAGCCGGGATGGGAGAGATGAAGAGAGGAAAAAACTCTAAAAAAACCCCTACAAAACACTAAAAAGGAGCTTAAAACCTCCTAAAAATCAGCAATAAATTGATTTATTTCCATTTTTCCCTCGCTGGGAAAGGGGCCAGGGAGGAGCCGGGACGGGAGAGATGAAGAGAGATAAAAAACTCCCTAAAAACCTTAAGAAAGAGCTTTAAACCCTCCAAAAATCAGCAATAAATTGAATTATTTCCATTTTTCCCCGCGCTGGGAAGGGAACAAGGGGAAGCCGGGATGGGAGAGATGAAGAGAGGAAAAAAAAAAACATTAAAAACCCCTTTAAAAATCTAAAAAAAGAGCTTAAAACCCCCTAAAAATCAGCAATAAATTGAATTATTTCCATTTTCCCCCGCGCTGGGAAGGGTCGGGGGGGAGCCGGGATGGGAGAGACGGAGAGAGAAAAAAACCCTGAAATAAACCCTAAAAACACCCCAAAATCCCTTTAAAAACCGCTAAAAAAACCATTTAAAAATCAACAATAAATTGATTTATTTCCATTTTCTCCCGCGCTGGGAAGGGGCCAGGGGGGAGCCGGGTTTGTCCCAATTTTGGGGGTTCCGGGAGGTGAAAATTCGGATTTTTTGGGGATTTTTGTTGTTGTTGTTGTTGCCTGGTTTTGAACAGTGCCACCAAGTGACAGAAACTCGCCAGCCTGGGGCCTGTATTTTGAATTTTCCCCCCTTTTTTCCCCCAATCTTTCCTCTTTTAGAATTATTAAATAAAAATTTTAAAAAAAGATTTTCAGGAATTTAAAGAAGGGGCGAACAAACCCTCCCAGGGTTTGGAAAAGCTCCAAAACTTCCTCATTTCCACCCAAAAAATTCAATTTACAAACAACTTTTTCCCCTTTAACCCCACCCCAAAATTCCCAAATCCATTAAAAACTCTTCGCTTTCATTTTCTCCTCGTTCCGGGCGGGTTTGGGGAAAGATTTTGATTTTTTTCTCTATTTTTTTTTATTTTTTACGACCCTTTCGTTCCCTTTTAAATCACCCCGAGCCATAAAAAGTGATAAAACTCCGAAATTGATAAGGAACAGCCCCGGGTTTTATTTATTTATTTTTTTACCTCTTTTAAAAATGTGGAAGTATTTAAATAAATCCTGAATTATTGGGGATTTCTGCTGGATTTAAAGCGCTGGAAATGGATAAATCCACCCCAAATAAAAACTCTCATCCCGGCCCCTTTAAAACAAATAAATAACGGCCATTAAAGCGAATTTTTATTATTATTATTCTCATTTCCTGAATTATTATCGCCGTTCTTGTTTCCTCCCGGCTCCCTGGGATGAAATCCCCGCCTGGTTTGGGGGTGAAAAATAAAGCAAAAAAAAAATTTGATTATTTTAAATTATTATTATTTTTTTAATAATGGCGATTTTATTATTATTATTTTTTAAATAATGGAGATTTTTCACCTCTGGAATTCTGCCCAAAACCTCAATTTTGGGTCATTTTAATGAATGATTTTTGATTATTACCCCCATCAGCAGCACCTACGGATCCACCTTTGGAAAATAGGGAGAAAAATTCGCTTTTTTTGGCTTTTTTCACCCCAAAATCTGCCCCGCCCTGGCCGCCCCTCTCCCATTCCCCCCTCTTGGAATTTTTAGGATTATTTCCCCCAAAAAAACTAATTTATTTTTTAATAAATAAATGATTTCCAAGCAGCCAGCCAGGCTGGAATTTTATTTATTTCCCTTATTTATTTTATTTTAATTCTTCCCTGCTGCCTGACGCCCCCAAAATTGGGATTTTTCCTGGACCAGAATAAACCCCAAAAACCCCAAATTTACCCCAAATTCAGAATATTCCCGTTCCCTATGGACAAACCCCCACTCCGCCTATTTTTACCCCTTAAAATCTGAATTTTCTCCATTTTTCCTCGGCTTTTTTGGGGGTGTTTAATCAGCAAATTAAATTAATTAATTTCTGAGGGGGTCCCGTTGGTTTTTATCGCTTTTTTTTGGCTGTTAAACTTTGATTTTTTTGGGGGGAGATTTTAAAATTTTATTTTATTTTTATTTTATTTTTATCTTCCCCCCGGCTCTGCCTCTCTTTTGTTGAGGATTTCGCCAATAAATCTGGGCAGGAGAGGGGAAAAAAAAGAAAAAAAAATCACGAAATAAATCATTCCCCCCTCCCCCCTCAGCCCCAATTAAAGGGAAAATTCGCGAATTAAAAACCTTTAAAAAACCCCAAAAAATTCATTTAAAATCGCCCCAAAATCTCTTTGGAGCCTCGGGATAAAAACGAGAAAATTCAGGAATTTTTTTCTCTCTCCCCCCTCTCCCCTGGACGTGTTTTGACAATTGCCAGAATTCCCTTTTTTTATTTTTTTCCCCTTTTTTTCCACCTTTTTTTTTCCAAGCTCTGGATATTTTTTTTCCAGATTTAAACAGCGAAAAAAAGCGATTTTCTCCTCTTTATTCCCACCAATAATTATAATTATTATCATTATTCTCTATTTTTGAGCCAAAACTCGCAGGATTCGCCCCAAACTTTTGCTGCTCTTCCTCCAAAGCCACCGGGAAAAATGAAATAAAATCAAATTTCTCCTCCAAGCAGGGGAAAAAAAGGAAAATCAATGAAAAAAGGCCCCAAAAAGCCTCGTCTGGGCTGCAAAAATCAGATTTTTATCCACTCAGGGCCAAAATCCAGGGGGTGAGGGGCTTTAAATTAAAAACAAATTAAATTTAAACAACCAGAGGGGCTTTAATTGAGAATTTGAGGGGGAAATGTGGTTTTTAATGAAATTAATGATTTTCCGGATGGGATTTTGGGGTAAAAAATGAAATTTTTAGTGACCCAAGCCAGGCCATTCCTTCTCCAAGAATCCAACTTGAAATTCTTCCCTAAAAAATAAAAACCCGAACTCCGAAATTCCGGGGGGAAATGGGGAACCCCAGCTGTTTATTAGTTGGAATTAATTAGAATTAATTAATTAAGAGTTGTCCAGACCTCGAGGTTTTCACCCCAAAACGTCGCGGCCCCTCCAGGCTGGGCGGGGAGGGAAAAAAATCCGAATTTTCCTCCTGGAATTTGGATTTTTATTTATTTTTTTTCCCTTTTATTTTTGGGGGTGCTGCTCTCCCCGGAATTTTGTGGATTTTGGTAAAATCAAAAAATAAAGAAAGGGGAAAAAGGGGCGGAAAAAAAAGAAAAATAAAGGGAGATTTGAGCAGAAAAGGGAAATAAATAAATAAATGATAAATGAGGGGCTCACGTGCGCCGCAAACGTCAAAATAAAGGCAGGAAAAAATCGATTAAAAAATAAAAAGAAGAGGGAGAAAAAAAAAATAAGAAGAGAAAAATAAAAGGGGAAAGGAGAAGGGGGAAAAAAGCCGAGATTGGGGAAAATAAAAGGAAAAAAAATGGGAATAAATGCGGAAAATAAAAGGAAAAAATGGGAATAAATGAAAGGCTTTGAGCGGCCCCGCGCAGCCGCAGCAGGGACCGATCCCCCCTCCCCGAACCGCCCCAAAAAACCCCAAAATTCACATTTTTCCACCCTTTTCACCCCAAAATCCCCGCGGAAAATCGGAATTTTCAGGGGGGGCTGCGAGTTCTGAGGGGGGGGCGCGGCCTGGGGCGGGGTTGGGCTGAGGGGAGCCCGGGATTGACCCCAAAAAAGTGAAAAAAAATCCAAAAAAACCCCCAAAAATCGCGAATTTGGGGCCCGGGCAGGGAGGGGGGGATTTGTATCAAATCCCGGCGGATTTGGGATTTTTAAAGCTCCGATCTCGCGGATTTGGGATTTTTAAAACCTCATTTTTCCCCCTCTTTAAATCACCTCATCAACCCTTAATTAACGCTGCCAGCCGGGCCGGCCCGGGGAGGGAGGGGAGGAAATCTCAATTTATTTTTATTTTTTTCTCCTTTTTATCTTTATTTTTCCTCTTTTTTTCACCCCTCCAACACCGCTGGGGCTGCTAAAAAATAATAATTTTTTTAAAAGTGAATATAAAGATGGAAAAATTGATTTTTTAAAATTTTTCCTCATTTTTTTTTATTTTTTCGCCGGGAACAAAGAGCAACTGCTGCAGGACTTGTCCATATTTCCAGCGCTGTGTCGCACTTTTAATAAAACATCTGTTCTTGCTTCTGCTGATGAGTTTCCCCTTAATTGTTTGCAGACCCAATTCCGCCAGAAATCTCCCCACAAATCCCAATCCCCCTTGTTGGGAAAAGGGGGAGAAATTTAAAAAAAAATTTAAAAAATTCAATATATATCCATTTAAAACCAGGGTTAAAAGTGCAAAAATCCCCGCCAAGAAAAGCTGTTTTAAAACATCAAAAATTCAATTAAAATTCGGATTATTTTTAGGATTTCGGTGATTTTTTTTGGCACTTTCTGACCCGTTTTGTGTTTTTATTTTTATTTTTTTTCCACCTCAAAAATAAAACCTTCAGGGTTTGGAGCGTGGTTGTGTTTGGGGTTGGTTTTTTTTTTTTATTTTATTGTTTTATTTTTTTTTTACGGCAGCTGCTTTCTGCTCCCTATAAATCGCGCGGACTTTTAGGACTCGCCCTCTGTTTGGAGAAGTCATAAAACACTTAAAACTTCCGCGCGGTCCCACGGTTATTTCCCCCACCTTTGGGGGAAAAAAATAAAATAAATGAAGGAAAAAAAGAGGGGAAAATTAATAAAAATAATAAAAATAAAAGCGGGGGGAGGGAAGGCGAAAAGGAGCGAAAAAAAAGGAAAAAAAGGGGAAAAAAGAGCGAAAAAATAGGGAAAAAAGGAGAAAAATAGGAAAATAAAAAGGGAAAAAATAAAATAATTAGGAAAAGGCAAAAATAAATGAATAAATGAAAGGGAAGCAGCAACAAGAGCAGGGAAAACTCCGAAAAAAATTAAAATTAAGGGAGAAAAGGGAAAAGGAGAAGTTTCCCCAAAGTTGTGGCCCGGCCACCCCGCCCTGTCCCGGGGCCACCCTGGGGTGCCCGAGCCCCAAATTTCTCCCTCACCCCCTCCCTGCTCCTCCACCCCGAGTTTTGGGATATCCCAAAATTCCCAAAATTCCCAAATTTTGGGGTTCCTGCCTCCCCCAATCCCCACCTGGGGCGGGAATAACAACAAAACCCAGCAAAATCCACCTCAAAAATCCGATTTTTTGGTTTATTTTCCTTTTTCCCTCCGCACTTTTGGGGCAGAAAAGAGCAAAATTTGGGATTTTTTTTTAGGAAAACGCCTGGAATTTCTCTCCAAGGCCAGGGGGGTGGGAGTTTCCCCTCCCCCGCCGCCTTTTTGGGGTGAAAAATTTGAATTTTTTCCTCCTTGGTGCCACCCGGGCTCCCCCCGAGAGGGTTTTGGGATATTTTTGGTGCTTTTTTTTTGGTGCTGTTTTTTTGGATTTTTTCCCTTTTTTTTTTTTGGGTGTTGTTGTTGGTTTTTTTTTTTCTTTTCCCGTTTATGGTTTTATTGCTACCATTGATGACTTTGTTTTGTTGGCCAGAGGAAAAAGAGCATAAAATCCTTTGGCATCCGGGTTCCTGTCATAGCTGGGGGGGTTTTTTAAAATATTCCCCTCCCTAAAAAAAAAAAAAAAAAAGTTAAAAAAAAAGTTATCTTTTTTCAGCCAAAAAAATAAAAAATTTATATTTTAAAAATTAAAAATTAAAAAAAAATTTAAAAATCAGGATTTTTGCTTCAGGAAAACAAGGAATCTCTCCCCCCCCCCCCCCGCCGTCCCTCCCCTAAATTAGGAGTTTTTGAAACAAAAAAAAAGGAGGAGATTTAACAACAAAAAAGCGGAGGCGGAGGAGGAAGAGGAGGAGGAGGCCGAGGGTTCCCCCTGCAATAATCGGGATTTTTTTTTCCTTGGGTTTTTTTTGGGAGCTCCGAGGATGCTGAAAATTCCACCCGCAGGTAGGGCCCGAGTTTTGGGGTTAATTTTGGGTTATTTTTGGGTTTGTTTTGGGGTTTATTTTGGGCTGATTTTGGCGTCGATTTTTGGGTTTTTAGGAGGGGGAATTGGGGAAAATGGGAAGCTCCGGATCCTCCCCCTGACCCTGAAATATTCCAAGAAAAACTTTGGAAAAGCGCCCGAAACTCCGAACCTCCCCTGGTGTCCGGCCCGGGCCGCTCTTCCCAACTCCAAATCTGCTTTAATTTTTAAAAATCTCTTTTTATTTTCCTTCTTTTCCCCTCTCTGTTGTTGGGATCCTCAATAAATCCTCCCAAACCTTTGGAGAAAAATCCCCAAAGTGGAGGAGAAATCCCAACTTCCAGCCTGGCAGGGGATTTGGGTTTTTTTTTCCTAAAAATCGCTTTTTTCCCCTAAATTTTTGCCTTTTCCCAGGAGTTTGGGAACGCTCCCGATCCCGCGTTATCCATGGAGAAGTCGCCATGTTTATCCCACCCCCCCTTTCCCTCTTTTTATTTTGATTTTTTTCCTTTCCTTTTTAATAGAATTATTTTTTTTTATTTTTCTCCGTCGGGTTTAAATCCCTAAATATTCCGAGCAGGGGAAAAAAAAAGGGTAAAAAAAAAGAGGAGTAAAATATTTTTTTTTAAATAAAAAGATTTAAACAAAAAAAAAAAAAAGAGAGAGAGAGGGGATAATTTATGGCTTAATATTCTGTGGACGCCTGAGATTTATTGCTGGGAATTGGGAGCCGCTTTATTAGGAGATATTTAAGCGCAGCTTTCTTGGAAAGAATAATAATTATGATAATAGTAAAAATATTAAAAAAAATTTAAAATGAAATAAAATGGAAATCTTCGTAAAAAAATAAGAAGGAGAAGGGGAAAAAAAAGGGAAAAGCGACGCGAATTGGAGCAAAATAAAGGGGAGGGGAGGGAAATAAAGTTAAGAAATTTGGATTTTAGGAATTTCCCACCCCCCTCCCAGCCCCTCCCCATCCCCCGGGGTTACGGGAGAGGGGAAAAAATATTTTAATTTTAATTTTTTTTTTGGGTAAAAAAAAAAAAGGGGGGGGGGTTGCCGGACTTACTTTCCATGCCCACTTAGTTTCAACTAGGGACTGGCGAGCAGCGCATTAAAAAAAAAAAAAGGCTGTATCAGTATGCGGCTGCACACACGCGCCATATGTCAGGGGAAAAAATAAAAAATAAATATAAAAAATAATAAAAAAACCCAAATCGCCGCTTTTTTGACGCGTTCACAACCCGAGCTGGACGGTGGGTTTGGAAATCGTTATTTGATTTATTCCCCGCGTGGATTTTGGGTTGGTTTATGGGTTTTGGGGTTTTTTTTTTTTGGAGCGGCGGCTCCCGGGGCCAAAGGGGATTCGGTGAGCGGAGCCCCCCGGGCCGCGGGACGCGCAGGGGGCGGCGGGGCGCGCACGGGGCGGAGGGGACGCGGGCCTTGCCCGTGACCGAACCGAGCGCGGCCCACAAAGGGAAAAGCGCCGGGAGCAGCGGGGACAAAGCGGCCCTGAGAGAGCCGGGGGGACAGAGGGGACAGAGGGGGACAGGAGGGGACAGGAGGGACAGGGGGACCGGAAGGGACAGGAGGGGGACAGGAGGGGAACAAGGCAGGGACAGGGGGACAGGGGGGACAGGAGGGGACAGGAGGGGACAGGAGGGGACAGGGATAGGGGACAGGGATGGGGACAGGGAGGGGGAAATGGGGACAAAGATGGGGACAGGGATGGGGACAGGGGGGACAGAGGAAATGGGGACAGGGATGGGGTGACAGGGACAGGATGGGGACAGAGAAAATGGGAGAAAGATGGGGACAGGGACAGGAATGGGACAGGGACAGGGATGGGGATAGGAAATGAGGACAGGAATGGGGACAAAGATGGGGACAAGGACAGGGGAAATGGGGACAAAGATGGGGAGGGGACAGGGACAAAGATGGGACAGCGGCAGGGGATGAGCACAGAGAAAATGGGGACAAAGATGGGACAAGGACAGAGGAAATGGGGACAGGGATGGGGTGACAGGGACAGAGGAAATGGGGACAACAACGGGAGGAGGGGACAGAGCTGGGGATGGGGACAGAGGAGATGGGAGGGGGACAGATTTAAGGACAGATTTAAAATTAAAAAAGGCAAAAAAAAAAAAGAAAAAGCAATTTTTTCCCTTTTTGACACCCGGCTCGCCATTGGCTCCCCCCGGGTCAGCTGACTGTGTCATTCTGTCTGTCCTGGAGCAGAGCCTTCCCTATAACAATCCTCTACTTCCGACTACAAACTGGAGACAGAAATAAATATTAAAAGAAATCGCACGGGCCCAGGTGGCGCCGGGAAAAAGAGAGAAAAGAGAGAGAGGGAGAGAGGAAAGAAAAGAGAGAGGAGGGGGTGGTGGTTTATTAAAAAATAAATTAAATTTAAATTATATTAAGTAGGGTTGAAAAGGGGAAAATTTAGGTGTAGAGGGGGGAAAGGAGAGAGGAAAAAATAGAGGGGAAAATAGAAGGGAAAGAGAGAGGGGAAATATAGAGAAAAAAGGGGAATACAAATAAAAAATAGAAGAAAAATTGAAGGGAGAAATTGAGGAAAAAATAGAGGAAAAAGCAGAGAGGGAAAAGAAATAGAGAGGAGAAATAAAGGAGGGAATAGAGGGAAAAACAGAACAAAAATAGAGGGGGAGAAAGAGAGGGGACAAATAGAGGGGAAAACCAGAGGAGGAAATAAATGAGAGAACAGATGAGGGAATAAACGAGAAAATAAATGAGAGAATAAATGAGAAAATTGATGAGGAAATTGATGAGGAAATAGGAAAAAATAGATGAGAAGATAAATGAGAAAATTGATGAGAAAACTGATGAGGAAATAAATGGAAAAATAAAGGAAAAGGCAAGGGGAAAAGGAGAGGAAAAAAAAAAAAAAAAAAAATTAAAAAACCTCAAACCAGAGGAGCAAAAACAAAGCGGAAAGAAACCTGACAGCACAGAGGGAAAAACACCCCTAAACTACAAAAGAATACAAAAAAAATTACGAAAAATTAGGGGGAAGAAATTACCAAAAAATAGGGGGAAAAGTACAAAGAAATAGGAAAAAAGTACAAAGAAATAGGAAAAAAATTACAAAAGAATAGGGGGAAAATTTACAAAAAATAGGGAAAAAATTACGAAAAAACAGGGGGAAGTTTTAAAAAAAATAGGGAAAATTTTTTAAAAAAATAGGGAAAAATAAAAAAAAATAGGGAAAAAAATTACAAAAAAAAAAATCGGGAAAAAACAAGTGAGAAAACGGGGGAGCGGCGATGAATTCCTACTTCACCAACCCGTCCTTGTCGTGCCACCTCGGCGGCGGCCAGGAGGTGCTGCCCAACGTGGCGCTCAACTCGAGCGCCTACGACCCCGTGCGGCATTTCTCCAGCTACGGCGCGGCCGTGGCGCAGAACCGCATCTACTCCTCGCCCTTCTACTCGCCCCAGGACAACGCCGTGGTCTTCGGCTCGGGCCGCTCGCCCTACGAGTACGGCTCCGGTTCTTTCTACCAGGACAAGGAGGTGCTGAGCAGCTGCCGGCAGAGCTCGGTCGGGGGGCACGGCACCCCCAATTCCATCGCGCAGGATTTCCCCAGCGAGCAGAGCCGGGGCTCGGCGGGGCAGGAGCAGAAGAGCAGCATTCAGATTTACCCTTGGATGCAACGGATGAATTCGCACAGTGGTAAGTTGGTTTTATTTTTTGTTATTTTTTAAAAATTTTAAAACTATTTTTTAAATATTTTTATTATTTTTTTGTTATTTTTTTATTATTTCTTATATTTTTAATTATTTTTTATTATTTCTTATTTTTCTTATTATTTCTCACTATTTCTCACTATTTCTCACTATTTCTCACTATTTCTTATTATTTCCTACTATTTAAAATTATTTTTAAATTATTTTTATTATTTCTTATAATTTCTTACTATTTCTTATTATTTCTTACTGTTTCTTACTATTTCTTACTATTTCTTACTATTTCTTCTTATTTCTTCTATTTCTTATTTCTTCTTATTTTTTTATTATTTTAAATTATTTTTTATCATTTTTAATTTTTTTCCTCTTTTTTACTGCGTCTCGTAAAAAGGGGGATAAATTAAATAAACTCTCTCCTTTTTTGGGGTGTTTTTTGTTTTGTTTTGTTTTGTTTTACGACCTCTCCTCCTCCCCTCCTCTCTCCCCTCCTTCCTCTCTCCCCGCGCTCCGGCGGAACGGGGATTTTATGGGGCTATAAAAACAATAATTTCGCGCAGTTTGCGGCTGCCACGACCCCCCTTTCTCCTCCTTTATTTTATTTTTTATTTTTTTGTACGGCGGAGTTTCGGGTCTGCCTTGTTAGGCTCGGTTCTAATTAAAAGCTTTCGCCCGGCGGTGAAATATGGGCGCTCGTAAAATCAAATTAAATAGGAAAATAAAAGTAAAAGAGCGCGGCCGGCTCTGCTCCCGGGAGTTCGGGGAGAAGAAATACGAGCGGGGTTTGGCCAGGAGTGAAGTTTGTGGGGTTGAGATTTTAGGGTTTTTTGGGGGTTTTTTGGGGTTTTTTAGGGTTTTGGTGGCACGAGCAGGGGCCAGGGGGAAGCCGCCCCTTCCTCGCTGTCCCCGGCTCCCAAAAATCCACGGAATTCAGGGCAAGTCTGGGCTAAATCCAGCAAATCCGGGCTAAACCAGTCCAAACCTGGGCTAAATGCCTCAAAATCCAGGCTAAAACCCTCAAAATGTGGGCTAAACCCCCACAAAATCCAGGCTAAAACCCCACAAAATCTGGTCTATAAACCCTCAAAGCCTGGGCTATAACCCTGCAAAAATCTGGCCTAAAACCCTGCAAAAATCTGCGCTTAAAGCCTGCGCTAAATGTGGCCCAAACCCCTCAAAATCTGGTTTAAATCCTGCAAAATCTGGGCTAGAAACCCCCAAAACCCGGGGTAAAACCCCACAAAATTTGTCCTAAAACCCCACAAAATCTGTCCTAAAACCCAGCTAAATCTGGGATAAATCCCCATAAAATTTGGGTTAAACCCCCACAACATCTGGCCTAAAACCCTCAAAATCTTTGCTAAAACCCCACCAAATCTGGCTGGAACCCCCAAAACCCGGCCTGAAAACCCCAAAATCCGGCCTTAAACCCCGCCAAATCTGGGCTAAAATCCCCTCACAAAATCCAACTAAAACCCTCAAAATCCCACCCCAAACCCCATAAAATCTGACCAAAACCCCAAAAAATCTGACCCAAACCCCTCCAAATCTGGCCTAAATCCCCAGAAAATCCAACCCAACCCCCTCAAACCCCCATAAAATCTGACCCAAACCCGGCCTAAAACCTCAGAAAATCCAACCAAACCCCCTGAAAACTCAACCAAAACCCCATAAAATCCAACCAAAACTCCTCAACCCCCCATAAAATCCAACCTAAACCCCCTCAAAACTCCACAAAATCCAACCTAACCCCCCTCAAACCCTCATAAAACCCCTCAAACCCCCATAAAATCCAACCTAAAACCCCATAAAATCTGACCCAAACCCGGCCTAAAACCCCAGAAAATCCAACCCAAACCCCACAAACCCCCATAAAATCCAACCTAAACCCCTGAAAACCCAACCAAAACCCCATAAAATCAAACCAAACCGCCTCCAAACCCGGCCTAAACCCCTCGAATTTTAAGCCTAAAATTTTCAAGAATTAATGACGCTAAAACGGGCGGGGAGGGCGGCGGTTTTTATTCTTTATTCCGGGCGGAGAACGGAAAATAATCACCGTAACAGCAATCGTCATAATTTTGTAAAAAATCGCTTTTCGGTAGGTTTTTTCCCCCCTTTCCCCACCCTTTTTTTTTTCTTTTCCCCCTCCTGTTTTATTTTATTTATTTTTTCGGCCATAAATCTCCCGCTCGGCTAAAAAAAAAAAAATCTTTTCCACCCTGAGCGTTTCGTTAAGGATTTTTTTTTTTTTTTTGTGGGTTTTTTCCTCCCTTCTCTGGCACAAAACTGGGATGGGAAAAAGGAATTTTTGTGCTCGTGTGTCCCCCCCCGCCCCGGCTCCTTGGTGACAAAACCCGGGGAAAAAGCGACAAAAATCGGGGGAGAACGGAACAGAGAGGGGGGAAATAATAAAATTAAAATAAAATTAAAATAATTTAAAAATAAAATAAAATAAAATAAAAAAGAAAAATAACAGAAAAATAACAGAAATAATAAAATTAAATAAATAAAAATTAAATAAAAATTTTAAAAACCAGCCTCAGAAGCAGAGGAATATTACAGAGCGATATTTTAGCGGATCAGCAGGAGTAATCGCTTCCAGATTTTTTTTATTTTTGGGATTTGGGGGAAATGCGGGACCAGGGCGACGAGCGCGTCCCCGCCCGCTGCGTCTGGTCCTGATTAGGGCGATCCCAACCCTGCGTTAATTAAAGAAAGGCACCTCGAAAACAAGAATTTTTTTTTTTTTACGATTTTTTTCCCTCGAAAACAAGAAATTTTTTTACGATTTTTTTCCTTGAAAACAAGATTTTTTTTTCCGATTTTTTTTCCTCGAAAACAAGATGTTTTTTACGATTAAACATCTCTCTCCACTGTTGTTTTTTATTTTTTTCTGCCTTTTCTCTCTCCGCAGCCTTGGACCCGGATTTTCCTCCCCCCCCGGATTGGGGTTTTTTTTCACCTTTCCTCATCCTCCCCTCAAATTTTTGTTGGTGTTTTTTTATTATTATTTTTTCCCCTCCCGGAAGGAAAAAAAAAATTAAAAACAAAACGGGGGGGTCGCGGCTCTGTTGGGTTTTTTGGGCTTTTCCGCCCTAAAATTTTGCGATTTCTCGGCGCTTTCTCCCTCCTCCCCCCCGCTCTCCTTTCCCTCACCCCGGATTTTTAATTAATTTGATTTTTTAATTATTTTTTCCCCCCGCTCATTCCCAGCTCTGGGCCAAGCTCCTCCATTCATTCCCGGCTCTTTTTTTTCCCTTTTTTTTTTTTTTTCCCCGAGCACATCCTTCGATCGCCCGCGGCCATAAATTAGCGCAATTAATTATCGCCATCTCCAAATTGATGGCGCGCAGATCCCTTACCTCAGCGCTTTTTTTTTTATTTAATTTTTTTTTTTTTTAAACCGCAGCGTTTGGGGGCACGGAAAATGCAGGGGAAGAAGAAGAAAAAAAATAAATTTAAATTAAAAACCTCTGGGGGATTCACGGGCAAAACCCCGGGGCTGCTTTTAAAGAAAAAAGACACCTCCAAGGCCGATTTTTGAGATTTTTTTTTCCTTTTTGTTGTTTTTCGGGTGGGTTTTTTTTCTTTTTTTTTTGTCCTTTTTGTTTTGTTTTGTTTTTTCTTTTTTTTAAGGTATATTTACAGAGAGCTGCTCTACAATAGGCAACAGAACAAATATTACAGAACGGGTCCGAGACGAGAATAAAATACACAAAAAATAAATCGGTACAGCAGAAACGTTCAACACCGTGACAGAACATCAGCATCGGGAGCCACCATTCCCTCCAGTCCTTTTCTCTCTTTTTTTCCTTTTTTTTCCTCTTTTTTCCTTTTTTTCCCCCTTTTTTCTTTTTATTTTTGTACAAATATTCACGCGCGAGCTCGCGGGATTCCACCCAAAAGAAAAAAAAAAAAATTCATCCAGGAGAAAAAAAAAAAAAATCCAAAATACTGGATCGGAGTTTTAATTTAGGAAATAAAATATAATAATAATAATTAGAAAAAAAAAAAAAACAACACACACCAAAATAAAAATTCAAGTACTTCTCGTGCCGCTTTTGCTGAGGGCAGAGCAAGGCGGAAGAAAGGAAGAGAAAACCAAATCCCCCCCACCCCGGGCATTTTTATTTTATTTTTTTTTTCTGGTTTTAATCGCATTTAAAAAAGCCTCGAGTCCCCAAACCTCTACCCCTAAACATTCATCCGCACATTCAAAGTCAGAAACGTTTCACCCCTTTTTTATTATTATTTCCCTTTTTTTTCGCTTTTTCGCTGTTTTTTCCTCCTCCTCTCCACCCTCGTTCCTCTCCGCCAAACTTTTCTTTTTTTTCCCTCCTTTTTATCATTATTAATTCTGTTTAAATTTTTTATTATTATTATTATTATTGCTGTTCCTTATCGCTTTTCTCTTTATTCATTTTCTTCATTTTCATTCGCCTGTTCTGAAACCAGATTTTGACCTGGCGTTCCGTGAGGTTCAGCACCCGCGCCACTTCGTACCTCCGGTCCCGCGTGAGGTACATATTGAATAAAAACTCTTTTTCCAGTTCCAGGGTCTGATATTTTGTGTAAGGGCATCGTTTCTTCCTCGTGGAGCGCGCGTGAATCCAATTGGCCACGGGGTTGTCTGAGAAAGAAGATTTTTTTTTTATATATATATATATAATTTTTATAATTTTTTCTTATTTTTTAAAAAATATTTTGAATTTTTTTTTTTTTTGGAGGGGAATCAATGTATAAATCGGCCTTTTTTTAATATTAATATTAATTTTCCCTCTCTCCCCCCCCTCTCCACGCCCTACAGCCAGAACCTGTTTAATTAGCAGCTCTTACCTAAATATTTTAAGTGACCTTCGCGAGGGTTTAATCTGTTTATTTTGGAAGGGGGTCACTTCCTTTTTCTCTTTTCGCTGCCGTTCTCACTTTCTTTTTTTCCTTTTTTTTATTTATTTCTTTTTTTATTTTTTAAATAAACCCAACAACTTTCCGTAAAAAAAAATACATAATAATAATAAAAATACTAAAAAAAATTTTAAAAATCAAAAGCGGCGCGCCGGGTTTAAAATAATAATAATAATAATAATAATAATAATAATAATAATAATAATAATAATAATCCACATGGCTGCTGCTGCTGCTGCTGGCGGTAATCGAGGAACGCAGTCATAAAAAGTCAAAATTCCCACCATTTCATAGGCCCATAAACTCTTTTTACAACCTCAGCTCGCCAAGACTTTTCCCCCAGAAACTCTCCCGGACCTGCAAAGCCGCCTTGGGGCTTTTATTTATTATTTTTATTTTTTTATTTTTTATTTTTAATATCTCCGGCGTGACACGCGGGGTGTCGCCAAAAAAATAAAAAAAAAAAAAATCGGATTTTTTTATTATTATTATTTTGGGTTTTTTTTTTTTTCCTTAAGGGATTTTCGCGCCTCGCTGTTGGGGCCGCAGATTTGGGGTTTTTTGGGGTTTTGGGGGGGTTTTGGAGTTTTTTGGGGTGTTTTTGGCAGCTTGGAGAGGTTTTCTTTCCCTAAAAAATTGAATTTTCCGTGCCGGGGTGACACCGGCCCCGCCTGGCACGGGCAGAGCTGCCAGGCGGAACCCCGGGGGTGTCACCCCCAAAAACCCCCAAAATGTCCCCAAAAGTGTCCCCAAAATGTCCCCAAAGCGTCCCCAGCCTCCCCTCCCCTCCGCGGGGATTTTGGGGCAATTCCGGGCGATTTTCGCTCTCCCAGCAGCGCCCGGTACCTGCTGCCAGCCCTGGGAGAGTTTCGGGGTTTTGCTGATCCCTGGGTTGAGATTTTGGGGTTTTTTTGTGGGATTTCGGTGTTTTTTTAATTAATTTCCCCCCTCTCTTTTGGGCAGCTCCAGGGTCCTGCACTCTCCGCTTTCTGCCCCTAAAATCCCGATTTTTCTCCTCATTTCTGCCTCGCTTCTCTCTGTCCCACCTTTCCTTTCATCCCCACGTGGACGAGGGATTTTTATTTAATTTTTTTTTCTTTTTTTGGCGGGGAGAAGTGGGGGGAGGAAATAATTCAGGAATAACCGCGCCGCCGCAGCTTTTTTATTGATTTTTATCTCCAGAAGATAAAGGGGCGCCTCTGCCTTCACCCCGAGATGTTCCCTTCCCCTCCCTAATTAAAAAAATAATAAAATAAATAAATAAAAGAAGAGGAAGAAAAAAAAATCCGCCCCCACATCGCTCCCAGGCATCCCCAAACTCTTCCTTGTTCCTGGAAAGTGGGAAAATTTTTTGGGAGCCAAAGAGGATTCTCCCTCTGCTTCACTCCCCTCTTCCCTTAAAATTATTAATTATTATTATTATAATTATTATTATTTTTTGGTTTGATTCCCCACCGGGTGGAAAATGGGGGAAAGCAGCTCCCCAAGAGTGGAATAAAAAATAAAAATTTAAAAAGGGAGGGGGGAAAAAACCAAGAGAAGAATAAAAAGGGGAAAGGGATTAAAAAATTTTAAAAATAGTAATAAAACAACCCCCAAAAGAGCCCCGGGAACAAAAAGTGAAAACCCCCCCAGAACCTTCCAGCGGCTCTGGAGTTTTAGGGTCGCGCTCTGTCCCTCTCTCCTCTCTCTCTCTAAGGTAATTTCATTTTATTGAGTGGGGTCCTGGCAAAGCCCTGTAATGCCTTCCGCGGTCGTAAACAAGAATGACTTGGACTTACTGGGGTCTAATTCGTGCTTTTCTTCTTTGTGTTTGCCGGCGGCGATGGCCTCGGACTCGGGGGAGGACGGGATGTTCTGCGCCGCTCGCTCCCGCAGCTCCCCGGGAGCCGCGTACACGAAATCCGCGTAGGCGCGGCCGTCGGCGGGGCCGCACTCGGCTCTTCCCCGGGGCCCGAAGGCGTCGGCTTTGAGGCCGTAAGGCCGAGCCCCGAAAGCCGGGAAGGAGACGGCCCCGGTTTGAACCAGCGGCTCCAGCCAGGTCCGCACGTACCTGGGGGGCTCGGCCGCCTGCGGGCCGTAGGGGCCCGGGGCGTGCGGGTGCGGGTGCGGGTACCCCACCGAGGGCTGCGAGGGCACGGGCGCCCACGAGGTGGTGAACACGGCGGGTTTGGGGGCGAAACTGCACGAGGGGAAGTCGGAGCAGTCGGGGACGAGTCCTGCGGGGCGAGCGGCGCCGGGGCCGGCGAAGCGCGGGGCCAGCAGCTCCTCGTTGTCGGGGCCGATCAGCGAGTCCACGTAGTAGTTGCTGATGGGGCCCGAAGCCGACATGGTTGGCTCGCCCCCTCTTTTACATTCATCGGGTTATTGTATGGAAGTGTATGTGTACTTTTTATCTGCTCATAGAACAATCAGGGCAGGTAATTATTTTTTCAGCCTTTCCCACCGCGCCATTGGCTGCTGAGGCCTCACGTGATTGTATTTACCCAAAAATATCGCCCGGATCAATCCGCAGGGCTTTTTTTTTTTTGTCTTTTTTTTTTTTTTTTTTTTATTTTTTTTTCTCCTATCCTTCTCTTTTTTTTTTTTTTTTTTTTTTTTTTTTTTTTTTTTTAATTTAATAACGCCGCCCGGCTTTTCCCTTTAAAAAAAAATAAAATAAATAAAAGCGGCTGGAAACGGGGGCGGAGATGAGGAGGAGGAGGAGGAAAAGGAGGAGGAGGAGGATGCTCGGCTCGGCGGCCGGGGATGCTCAGCCCCGCGGGCTGGGAGGGGGGAGATTCTCCCCGAGGCTGCGAGCGAGAGGCAGGGGAAGGTGGAAGGTAAATGTGGAAGGTGGCCCAGGAACTATTTCTCCACGCAATTCATCTCCGTCCTCCTCTTTTCCCCTCCAAAAAGGGGGGAATTTAAAAAAAAAAAATCCGAATTTCGGCCAGGACCCCCCCGCCCAGCGGAGGGGAGGAAGAGGAGGTGGGAGATGGAAAAAAAAAAGGGGGAAAAAGCGGCTTTTGTCATCTTTGGCAGCGCCGGGGCTGCTCCGGGGATCCGCGGGGTCCTGCGCTGAGCCAGGAGCTTCTCCGGCAGCGGGGAAAAAATCAAATTATGCCTCATTCCCGGCGGATTTAAAAAAAAAAGGAGCGGGATATAATAATATTAATAATAATATTATTAATAATCCCCATCCTCCATCCTCTCCCTCCTAAAAAAAAATTAAAAAGAGAAAAATTAAAAATAGGAAAAGGGAAAGCTGAGCTCTCTCCAGGCAGAGGCTGCGGCGCTGGGCGAGGAGGAGCCGGGGATGGTTTTTTATGTCCTTCAATAAAATTTTTACGAGGATCATTTGATTGTTCATAAATGTGTCGTTCATTAAATAAAAAAGCGAACAGGACGGGGAGTTCGCAGCTTCGCGGGAGCTCGGGGAGGGGGGGACACGGAGGAAGCAGCGGCGCATGAGGTTTCTATTTTTATTTTTGGCTCTTTTTTAATTTTTTTTTTTTTGGTGCGACGCCTGGAAACTTTTCGGTTTGGGTATTTTTTTTTCCTTTTTTTTTTTGGTGTTTTGTTGGTTTGGGTTTTTTTGTTGTTGTTGTTGTTGTTGTTGTTGTTTTGGGTTTTTTTGCATCAGAGCGAGCGGATTTGGGAATGTTCAAAAAAAAAAAATCCCCAAAATAATCCCCGGCTGCGTTTTGAGGGAATAACCTTGGTTTTGTAAAGGAAAAGACAGGTAGGTGAGGAGCTCCTCCCGCCCCGTGGCAGCCTCCAAAAAAAAAAAGAGTCTCGGGAGATTTGTTTGGAAGCAAAAAAAAAAATAAATAAAAACTTAAAATAAAATTAAATCCCTTAAAAATTTTTAATTATCTCTCAGTATTTTATTTTAAAGGGGAATCTCCCTGAGATAAAAGAACATTAAAAAGTGGATTTTTCTGCTCTGTTTTACATCCTAAAGCTGGGAGGGAAATGGGGAAAATTGGGGAGGAAAAGGGGAAAATGCCGAGCGGGGGGGATGTCCCCAATGTCACCGCCGAGGGCACCCAAAACCCCGAGATTTTCACCCATTTTTCCCCATTTTCACCCATTTTCCCCCCGGGTCAGGCGGCACCGGAGCCGCGGGAGAGCTGAGGAAAACCGAGGGAAGGATCGAGGCAGGGAAAGGGGGAAAAAAGAGCCAAAACCGAGCGGAACCGGCAGGAAAATCCCCCCAAAACCCCTCAAAAAATCCCAAAACAACCTCTCCAAAATCCCCCCAAAACCCCTCCAAAAATCCCCAAAAAACCCATCCAAAATCCCCCCCCAAAAACATCCAAAAATCCCAAAAAAACCTCTCCAAAACCTCCCCAAAACCCCTCCAAAAACCCCGAGCCTCATCCCCGGAAAACCCAAAAAAATCCAGGATTTGGTGTCCCAGAGCTGCGGGGAAATTCGGGATTTTCAGCCCAAACCCAGGAACGCGGAAACTCCGGATTTTTGCCCCAAAATTCAGCCCTGGCCTCGCTGCCGGAATTTCTCCCTCGCTGCTTTTCGAGGGTCCTGCGAGTCCTTTAAAAAGAAAAAAATGAAAATATTCCAGAGGGTCCCGGGTGTTCTCCTTGGCCTTTCCCAGCCCGGTTCAGCACCGGCCTCCACTCGTGGCTCTTTTTATGTTGGCCAGAGGGTTAAAAAAATAAAAATAATAAAATAAATAAAAATAAACGCTAAAAAAATTTAATTTCCTCGTTATTCTTTCATTTATCCCCATTTTCCTCTCGGTGGAGAGGAGCTGGTGGGGGGGAAGATAAAAAACCCGCCTGGATTTTTATTTTTATTTCTTTAGGGGAATATTTTTTAATTGTTTTTTTATTTATTTTTGTTTTTATCTTTTTATTTTTTATTTTTATTTTATTATTATTATTTTTAAATTTTATTTTTATTTTTTCCTCCCCCTTTTTTTTAAGGGGGGAGTATATTTTGAGGAGGAATCCTCACAAAAGCAACCAAAAAAAAATTTAAAAAAAAAGAGAGAGAAAGAGGAGGAAAGGAAAGGAGAGACAGAGCAGCTCCGGGAGGATTTTTCCAATCGGGAAAGGGATAAAAAAAACCGGGAATTCTGCCGGGAAAGCCCACGGGGAGGAGGAGGAGGAGCGGGATCTCAAGGCAAGGTCACGGGATGGAGCCGGTGTCACACAAAGGCGCCGATTCCCTTGGATTTCCACGTGGAAAAACCGGGATTTATCCATCCCCAGAGCCGGGAAAGGGAATTTTTGAAGGGGAAAAAATAAAAAATAAATCCCGGCCGGAGCTGCCGGCGGAGCCCGGGGATGCCGAGGAGGGAGCGGCACAAAGCGGGCGCGGGGCTGGATTCGCCCGCCAGGGAATAAATCCGGGCTGGGGACGCGGGTTTGGGGTGAAAAACCGGGATTTTGGGAGAAAAATGGGGATTTTGGGAGAAAAATGGGGATTTTGGGGAGGAAAATGGGGATTTTGGGGAGGAAAACGAGGATTTTGGGGAGGAAAACGAGGATTTTGGGGAGGAAAATGGGGATTTTGGGGAGGAAAATGGGGGTTTGGGGGAGAAAAACGGGGGTTTGGGGGTTAAAAATTGGAATTTTGAGGTTAAAAATTGGGGGTTTGGGGTTAAAAACGCGGGGGTTGGGGTTAAAACCGGAGGGTTTGGGGTGAAAAATTGGGATTTGGGGTTAAAAATGGGGGGGTTGGAGTTAAAAATTGGGGGTTGGGGTTAAAAGCTTGGGTTTGGGGTTAAAAATTGGGGTTTGATGTCAAAAATTTGGGTTCTGGGGTTAAAGATTGGGATTTGGGGCTAAAAACTCGGTTTGGGGTTAAAGGCACGAGGGGGAACCCCATAAAATTCACCACGGTGGGGAATCCCCCCCCGCAGAAAATCTCCCCTATAAAATCCTTATAAAATCCTTATAAAATTCCTGCAGGCCCTATAAAATCTCTATAAAATCCCAATAAAATCCCAATAAAATCCCAATAAAATCCCAATAAAATCCCAATAAAATCTGGTCCTTCTCGCTCACCCTGGGAAATCTTAGGGGGGGTAAAATCCCCCGGGGGATGTTTCCCCTTTTCCCGGCTGGAATTCCGGCTCCGGGGATGATTTGGGGGGAAATTCCTTTGGGATTGAGGAGCTTTTTCCCTGCTCAATTCCCCTCTGGAAAAATATTTTAAAAAGGGGAAAAAAAAGGAAAAAATGAAGAGAAAACTCCGACAGCGCCGAGCCAGCCCAGCCCGCGGGTTTGGAGATTTATTATTTCCTGGCGGAGATGATAAAAAAATAAAAATAAATCCGAATATAAAATAATAACAATAAATAATAATAGTAATAATAAAAATAAAAGTAGGGAGGAGAGAGGAGATGCGGCTGCAGGAAATTCTGCCTTTGTCTGAGCCCCGTCCTGGCCACTTCTGGACATTTTTTGGTGCTCAAATCCTGCCCTGATCCCTCAAAAACGCTCCCGGAGCCTCCAAATCTTCCCAAAAAATCTGTCCTGATTGGGAAGGACTGGGACAAAAAAAAATACAAACCCCAAAATAGAAAATAATATTAAAATAAAATAAAAAATGAATTTAAAAAATAAGGAAAAACCAGCAGGAGAGGGAGGACAGGAAAATAAAAGGAATGAACCGGTTCTGTCGCTGCTTTTGGGAGGATTTAAAAATAATTTTTTTAGTTATTTTGGGGATTTTTTTTAGGTTTTTTAATTGAATTTTGCGGGAAGCGGCGGCCGGGCAGGGACAGCCGCAGCCCCCGGGATTTTGGGGAGAATTTTGGAGTTTTTCCCCTTTTCCCATCGCCCCCAGAGGGGTCCCCAAACCCCCCCGGGATCCCCTGGGGAGGTGGGAACAGCGGGGAGGGAACCGAAATTCCCAAATCCCAAATCCCCAAATCTCCGCGGCGCCGTTCAAACCCCACAGTCAAGGTCGGGTTTTTCCCCAAATCGGGATTTTCTTCCCTTCCAACCCCTCCGGGAGGAAAAAAATCCCCCCGGGGTCGCTTTTCCAACCTGAATCCCGAATTAAATTCCCTTTTTTGTTGTTGTTTCCTGCCTCTCTTTGTCCTTTTCCCGTCCTTTCCTCTCCTCTCCTCCTGCCCAAGTTCTCGCTCGCTCCCTTTTGTTCCTCCTTCTCCTTTAATTTCCTCCAAAAATGAGAAATTTCCTTTGAATTTCCCAAAAAAACGAGGAATAATCACCCACAATGGAGGCTGCGGGATATTTCCTCGGATTATCCCGGATTTTTTTTTTCTTGGAAAGAAGAAATCCTGGAAAGGGGAAAAAAAAAATTTTAAATTTCAGGCCGTGCGCGGATTTCTGCCTTGCTAAAACCATTCGGAATAAAAAAATAACAACAAGGACCAAAAATCGCATTTATCCCACGGAAAAACCTGCCCGGGACAAGAATTCCCCGCTGGAAATGGACGCGGAAACGTCACCGAGGTACCAAAAATTCCAATTTTTTTGGTTTTGTTTGGGTTTTTTTGGGAATATTTATTTTTTTGGGAAAATTCCTCTGCGGGATTTTTATTTTTTACCTGCTCGGGTGCCTCTCCATCCACTCCCCCCCCGAATTCCCGAATTCCTCCAGCGCTGGAGCTACCGCGGGCGCGCAATAAATTCCGAGCTGCAATTAAAGCTCCCGACCATTTCTTTAAGCCGTTCCTGGTCTCTTTTTTTTTCCAAAAAAAGAGAAGAAAACAAACCCAAAATTTCAGATTTCCGGCAGGCTCAGCCTCCCTCCCGCGGGTTTTTACCGAGGCGCGGAGAGAGGCGGAAAATCCGCGGTTTTCCCTTTTCTCCCCTCGTGTTCTTTCGGGGAAAATTAATTTTTTTTAATTTCTTTTTTTTTTTCTTTATTTTTTTCGGGGGTGCGGCGGGTCATGAGAAAGGGAGGGAAGGAAAATATAATTAAAAAACCTCACAAATCCAAAAAGAAAAAAAAAATAGGAAAAAACCTCAACCCCTCCCAAACCACCCATTTTTTTCTCTTTATTTTTATTTTTTTTCTGGGGGTGCGGCGGGTCCTGAGAAAGGGGAGAAAAATACAATTACGAAACCCCTCAAATCCAAAAAAAAAAAAAAAAAGAAAAAGGGAAAAACCACCCATTTTTTTCTTATTTTTTTTTATTTTTAATTTTTTTCTAGCGGTGCGGCGGGTCATGAGAAAGGGGAGAAAAATACAATTACGAAACCCCCCAAATCCAAAAAGAAAAAAGGGGAAAAACCTCAAACCCCAAAAACCCAACCTTTTTTTTAAAATTTATTTTTTTCTTTATTTTTTCTTTTTTTTTTAATTTTTAAAATTTTTTTTTTCTGAGTGTGCGGCGGGTGATGTGAAAGGGGAGAAAAATATGACGAAACCCCCCAAATCCAAAAAGAAAAAAAAGGAAAAACCTCAAACGCCCCCCAAACCACCCCCTCTTTTTCTTTTTTTTTTTTTTTTTCTTTTTTTTTTTAATTTTAAAATTTTTTTCTGAATGTGCGGTGGGTCATGAGAAAGGAGAAAAAAAATACAATTACGAAACCCCCCCAATCCAAAAAAAAAAGGGGAAAAACCTCAAACCCCCAAAACCCACCCCCTTTTAAAATTTTTTTTTCTTTATTTTTTATTTTTAAATTTTTTAAAAAATTTTTTTCTGAGTGTGCGGCGGGTCATGAGAAAGGAGAAAAAAAATACAATGACGACTCCCCCCCAAATCCAAAAAAAACACCCCAAAAACCCTAAAAAATCAAAATAAACCCCCCAAACAACAGAAAAAAAAATTAAAAAAAAAAGAATAAAGACAAGCGGGGAAAAGAACAAGCCTGAACCAAGAGCGAGGCCAACAGCGCCTGCAGAAACATTTTTTTTTTCGCCTCCTTTCCGCCGCCGCCGCCGTTTAATTCATTTATAACTCCGTGCCAGACAGGCTGTAATTAGCATAGATAACCACGGGCCGAGTTGTGTCTGCGCCTCCCCATTGTCTGCGCACCCTGCCCGGCCCCCAAGGTGTTCGGGGCAGCGACAAAACAACCCCAAACCCCACCAAAATAACCTCAAAATAACCCCAAAATAACCCCAAAATACCGGCCGGGGGAAGGGTTGGGTGGCAGCTCCGGCCTGAGCTGCGCTCGCAGCTTTGCGCCCCTAAAAAATGAAAATATTTCCTTTTTTCGCGAAGATTTCTTACCCAAAATGGGTTTTTTAAATGTTTTTTCCACCATGGATGGGTTTTTTTAAAATGGCTTTTCCACCCAGGATGTGTGTGCGGTTTTATTTTTTTTATTATTATTAATTTTGGGAGGGTTTTATTGATTTTTTCCACCTAGGATTTTAATTTTTTTTTTTTAGGGATTTTCCATTCGGGATGGGTTTTTAAAATGGTTTTTTCACCCAGGATGTGTAGGGGGTTTTTTTTATTAATTTGGGGGGGGTTATTGATTTTCCAACTAGGATTTTAAATTTATTTTTTAAGGATTTCCCACTCAAAATGGTTTTTTAAATGTTTTTTTCCACCATGGATGGGTTTTTTAAATGGTTTTTTCACCCAGGATGTGTGGCTTTTTTTATTAATTTTGAGAGGGTTTTATTGATTTTCCACCTAGGATTTTAATTTTTTTTAGGGATTTTCCACCCAAAATGGGGTTTTAAAATGGTTTTTCCACACAGGATCTGTGGCGGGGGTTTTTTATTAATTTTGGGAGGGTTTTATTGATTATCCACCTAAGATTTAAAATGTTTTTAAGGATTTTCCACTCAAAATGGTTTTTAAAATTATTTTCCTATCGTTTTTTAGAAATTAGTTTCCCACCCAGGATGTTTTTAATTTTTTTTTTTTTTATATAATTTCCCACCCAGTATTTTTAAAATTTTATTTTTAGGGATTTTCCACCTGGGATGGGTTTTTTAAATGGTTTTCCCCACCATGGATGGGTTTTTCGAAATGAATTTCCCATCCAGGATGTTTTTTTATTATTATTATTAATGATTTCCCACCCAGGATGGCTTTTTAAAAAATTATTATTATTAATTTCCCACCCAAAATTTTTTTCTTTTTTTTTTTTTTTTAAAGGATTTTCCATCCAGGATGGTTTTTGGGTTTTGATTTCTTTTATTTAATTTCCCACCCGGGATGTTTGGTGAGGGGTTTTTAAAAAAATAAATTTCCCACTCACGATGGGGTTTTTAAAGTGATTTCTCACCCTGGATGGGTTTTTCCTTTTTAGGAATTTCCCACCTGGCACGGATTTTATTTCTTTTAAGGCATTTTTCCAAAGGATTTTTCAGATTTCCCACCTGAGATGTTTTGGTTTTTTGTTTGTATTTTGGGGTTTTTTTAGGGATTTCCTGCCTATCTTTTTTTTTTAAGATATTTTCCCACTCGGGATCATTTTTTGGGTTTTTTTTTTTTAATGGATTTTCCCATTTTTTATGATTTTTCCCACCCCAGGTCGGTCCCTGCACGGATCCTTTGGCCCATTCCTGTTGGATTTTCTTCCCCCACCATTCCCAGCATTTTCCATCCTTTTCCCCCTCATTTTTTCCCTTTTCTCCCCCAAAAACCTCGAGGGGAATTTTCCCCCCAGTCCCCCCTGGAGGAACCGGAATTGATTCAATCCGCGAGAACGGCACCAAAATCAACCCCAGCTCCCCAAAAATCCCCAAAATCCCCAAAATCCCCCCAAAAACGCCACCTCCCAATCCTTTTCTGGGTGGTTTTTTCATTGGTTTTTTCAGGTATTTTTTAGGTATTTTTAGGTATTTTTTGTTGATTTTTGGGGTATTTTAAGCTGTTTTTTGGTAATTTTTAAGGTATTTTTAGGGGTTTTTTAAAGGTATTTTTTTAATTTAATTTTTTTTCCTCTTTCAGGAAAGAGAAAATCCAGCCCGGGGCGATGCTCGCCCACTCAGAAACCTCCAGGATTATTTTAATTTTTTTGGGATTCCACCTGCCGGGAGCATTCCAGGGAAAACCGCCAAGGAAAGAGGGAAAAAAATTAAAAATAATCGGATAAAATCGGAGACATCGCCGAGATTTCACCCCGAGCAAGCGGAATAAAAGGCGGAGGACGGAGCCAAAAAATTATTAAAGCGAAAAGAAAATAAAAAATTGAAATCTGCGCGGAGCAGCGTGGGGTCCCTGTGAGCGCTCCTGGTTTTCCATTAAAAAAAATCCCAGGAAAATAAATAAATCCAAACCCCCCCCGAGCCCCTCCCGCCGCTTTAATTCCGTAATTAAAAACCAGTGGGGGAGATTTTTAACTTTTTTTATGGCGTTTCTGGGGGTCGAGGTTGCTCAAATTTTTATTTATTTATTTTATTTATTCATTTATTTTTATTTTATTTATTTATTCCCTCCTCTCTGTCTCTCTCTCTCTCTCTCCAGGGGTGGCTCGGAAATAAAAATCAATCTTAATATACAAAGGGATAAAAATTGGTTTGTCTGCTTCACGCTGTTCGGAAAGGGGAAAAAAAATAAAAAATAAAAAATAAAAGGAGGAGAAATCTGCAGATTGTTAATCCCAGGAAGGCGAAACTCGTCATAAATGTAATGAATCCTTTAAATCATTCAATTATCACAGCACTAATATCAAATAATTACGGTTAAACCTACCGGTAATCAACCTTGTGCCTGTTGAAATATTAATTTAAAGCAGTGCGAGGTCGTTTATTTCTTCTTTCCTCTTTTTTTTTTGTGGTTTTTTTCCACTTCTTTTGCCTTTTTAGACACTTTTAAATTGTTTTTTTTCCCCCCAGGATGATGAAAATCCCCCAAAACAGCAAAATCAGCGACATTTCCCTCATTTTCCGCGCTTCCAACCGAGCATTTTTAACACCAAACAGAGCATAAAAAAGCAAATATTCAACAATTCCTTCATTTTATTCTCCTTGGGATCACAACCCCCAACCTCAGCCCTTTTTTGAGGCGGAAAATCTCAATTTTGGCAACAGAAATCAACTCCTCCCGCGGCAACCTCGAGCCCAAAATGGGAGGAAACACCAAAAAATCAAAATCCAGCACCAAAATAAATCAGAATTCCGGCCGAACCACAACCTCCCCAAACCCCAAATATTCCGAATTTTGGGGCTCCGTTCCAACCTCACCCCGACACCGCCACAATCCGGATTTTTTGGGGATGTCCGGACTCACAAATCCACCAAAAACCAGCGGGAAACGCCTCCCAAAATTCCCAATTTTCCCCTCCGAAATTCACCTTCGCCCCGGGGCGTTTCAGACCTCCCCGGTTCCTCTTTCCCCGCGGTTTTTGTTTTGTTTCACTCCTCAATTTTCCATTTTTTTTCCTCTTTTTTTTTAACATTCAAACGCTTTTTTGGCACAACTTTCCCAACTTTTTAAGAGGGAAAAAAGGGTTTAAAAAAAATCACTTTTTTCCCCTCTGCTGGTGCAACTCGTGGTTTCCTCCAGCCCAAATCCCTGATTTTTTTTTTCTTTTTTTCCCCCTTTTTTATTCCAAAGAAATTCCCAATCCAGGCTCCACAGAGCAATTGGAAATCCGGATTAAAATTCCGGATTTGTGCAAAATAAGAGTTTTAAATTTAATCCCAGGCTGGAGACACCGGCAGCAGGGGGAGTTGAAACCCTCAAAATTCTGATTTTTTTTTCCCCCTTTTTTCACCTCCCTAAAAACTCTGAGGTTTTTTATGGGATAATCATAAAAAACACAAACTTCCCCCAAAAAATCCCCAAATCGCCTTCCTGGCTCAAAAAAGGGAATTTTAAAATAATTTTAAAAGCCGCCACGGGGAGGGAGGATAAAGGGAAGGGGGAGTGATTTTTAATTTTTATTGTTTTTGTTATTGTTATTAATAATTTTTTCTTTTTTAAAGGCATCACCCCACACTGGGGGTGATGTCATCGCTGATAATTTGGGGTGGAAAAGTGCAAAAAAAGGGGCTTGACTTAAACCTCATCATTCCAGCAATAAAGGGGGAGGAGAAAAGGGGCCAAAAAAATTTTCAAATAAAAAGGGGCCAAAAATAAATCAAATAAAATGAGGCCAAAAAAAAAAAAAATCAGATAAAATGGGGCCAAAAATCAAATTTAAAAAGGGGGGAGGAGGCGTTAAAAATCAAAGGAAAATGGGCAAAAAATCAAAGGAAAAGGGGGAAAATAAAATAAAAAGGGGAAAAATGAAATAAAAAGGGGGAAATTAAATAAAAAGGGGGAAGTGAAATAAAAAAGGGGGGAAATGAAATAAAAAAGGGGGAAATGAAATAAAAAAAGGGGGGAAATTATATAAAAAGGGGAAAATGAAATTAAAAGGGAAAAAATGAAATTAAAAGGGGGGAAAATGAAATTAAAAGGGGAAAAAAACCAAATAAAAAGGGGAAAAATAAAAAAATAAAGGCATAAAACCCCCGGGAGGGGCGCGCTTGGGGGGGGGGGATTTGAGCGGCGACCCCCGTCAGGTTTCGGGATGGGGATTTTGGGGTGGTTTTTTAAAAAAAGTTCTGATTTTATTTTTATTTTTATTTTTTAGGGCGCCCGGCGGAGCTGCGGGTGCTGCCCTTGATGAAGACGAACTGACGTAATTAAGGCAGTTTCTTGTTGCCGAGCCTAAAGCCCATCCCAACAACATGAAACTACCTAAACCACAGATCAGCTGCGCTGGCATCCACGCGATTTCTGTCAGACTGGGCGGAAAAACGGCAAAAAAATTCAAAAAAAAAATTCAAAAATTAAAATAAAATAACGACAGCGACAAACCCGGGCAGAGCGGACAAGCAGAGGAGGAGGGAGGGGAGATGGGGATGGGAGGAAAGGGGAAAAAATAGGGAAAAAAAGAGGAAAAAAAGGAGAGGAAAATAGGAAATTTTTCCCTTTGTTGCTGGGCTCTGCCTGAAATCCGAAATTCGCAGCCCCGAAATGATTTTTGGGGAGGGGATGGGGAAAAAAAGAAGGGAAATCCCCCCAAAAATCAACCCCTCCTCCTCCTCCTCCTCCTCCTCCTCCCTGAAGCGGCGTTTGAATGGAATCGCTGGCTCGGTGCCTGGCGCGGCGGCGATTTTGGGGGAAAATCGGCTGGAAAAGGCGCAATTCCGGCTCGCTCCGTGCCAAAGCCGCCAGTGCCGAGTTCCTCCGCCTCAAACCGCGAGGATTCAGCCCAAAAAAAAACCCCAAAATCCCTCCCCGAGAGTGAAATCCGCACCGGTGAAATCCGCATCCTCCGCGCAGCACCGCGAGCACCGAAATCCGCCGGAATTCGCCCCAAAATTCGCGATATTCCCGCAAATCCCCGAGCCGGGAGGGAAAAAAAGCGGGAGGGAAAAGCGAGATTTGGGGCAGAAAAACCGGGGGGGAAAAAAAACCACCAAAACATCCCAAAATTCGGGAATATCGGCGCTGCGGCAGCGCGGAAATCCCGCTGCCAAAAAAAAAAAAAATTAAAATAAAAATCCCGCAGGAAAATCCAAATAAAATCCAGAAAAAATAAAGAAATCTCCGCTCTTACCTTGCTGCCGCCATCCCAAATCCCCGATTTTTTTGGTGTATTTTTGGAGGTGTAATCCCAAAACCAAAGGGCGAGGCTCTTCCCTTTTTTAAACCCAACCGCGACAAAAAAAATATAAAAATAATTAAAAAATTAAAAAATACAAAAGCGCCGAAGCTCCGCGGAGGGAGTTGCGCATCCCAAGGTCGCCGCGCCGGCTCTGCCTCCTCTCCCTCCCGCACCGTCACCTTTAAATGCATCTCTCCCCTTTTTTTTACTGCTGCGGCACATTATATTTGCAGATCATAAAATCCACCTCCGAGCGCTCGCCGAGACTGTCCTGACATTACTGTTTTATGACCTTGACTTATTGTGGTCACCTGGATAATATTTAAATCAAACGTTATGGGGCTCTGGCGCTTAATATTAAAAAAAAAAATAAATAAATAAAAAATAAAAAGGAGAAGCAAAGCAAAGCTCCCACCAGCAGAAAGCTCCTGGAAGGTTTGGGGGGAAATAAAAAAAAAAAAAAAGGATGAGTCTTGAGGAGGGGAAAAAAAAAATCCCCAAAATTTTATTTATAGAGAGAGAAGTGGTGGGGGGAGGTGGGAAAGAAGTGGTGCACCCCCCACACCCCAACCCACCCAGTAAAAAAAATAAATAATTTAATTTTTTTTTTTAAAAAAGGTGTTTTTTAGACACTTTAAGGAACCCACGCGTCCACGGTTCTATGAAATTTATTATTTTGGCTCCGTGAAGGAAGATACATGCACAGGATAACACATACAGGATATATTTAAATACCACAGCCACGAGAAATTGACTTTTTTTCCCCTTTTTTTTATATTTTTCCTCCCCATCACCAGATCACCCCTTGAATTTTTTTATTTTTCACACCCTCCCCCCTTCCCCATTTTTTTTCTCCTCTATTCCCCTTAAATATTTTTATTTTATGTACGGCACCGCTTTCCCTGGGAGGAACCGCGGCGTGAGATGTCCCCACTGCAACTTGAATTTACAGACACTCATATGAAATCCATCTTTTTCTTTTTTTTCCTTTTTTTTCCTTTTTTTATGTCTCTTTTTTCGCCGTTTTTATTATACAATAGCCAGGCTACGCTAGGATTTTTGGGGGAAAAAATCCCAAATTCGGGATGCATTTATTCCCTCCTAAACATAAAATAAAAAACACACCTGGGGGAAAAGTCTTTCTGCTTCGCGCCGCAGGGAAATAACTTAAATACTTTATAAGGTCGTGATTTTTGGGGTGTTTTTCTGCGTTTTTAGCGACCGTCTCCACCTTTGATTTTCCCTCCGAGGAACCGCGGGGTGCAAAAATCCCCTCGTGGCGCTCAGAGCGCAAAAACCACTCGAGGTCCTTTTGTTTTGTTTTATTTTTTTTTTTTCCGGCTGTTTTCGGGCGTTTTTTGGATTTTTGCGGGTGAAAGGTTTGGGATGGGAGGGGTGGGGTGGCGGTGGGAATAAAATCCAACCGACAAAATAATTAAAAAAATTAAAATAAAAATAATAAAAATAAAATGATAGAAGGAAGACGGCTAAAGTAAAATAATAAAAGTAAAAGGAGGGGAAAAAATAAAATGACAGAAAAATAGAAACAAAATGGAAAAATAAAATGATAGAGGCAAAATAATAAAAGTAAAATAATAAAAAAAATAAACGGAAAAGAATAAAAGCAAAATAATAAAAATAATAGAGGAAATAATAAAAATAATAAAATAAAATAATAAAAAAACGAAAAAGAATAAAAGCAAAAGAATAAAAATAATAGAGAAAATAATAAAAATAATGAAAAAAAATTATAAATACTACGAGGATAGGAAGAACAAAAGGAAAAGAATAAAAACAGAAGGATTAAAAGAATAAAAAGAAAAGAAGAAAAAGAATAAAAATAGAAGAATAAGAAGAACAAAAATAGAAGAATAAAAAGAATAAAAATAAAAGAAAAATAGAAGAAAAACAATAAAATAAAAGAAAAAATAACCAAAAAATAAAAGAATAAAAGTAAAAATAAAAGAAGAAAAATAAAAATAATAAAAATATGATTAAACAACCAAAAAAAAAATCAAAAAAAAAATTAAAAGGGCGGGGGCAGGACTGGCGGTTTCACACGGCGGGGACCGGCGGGGAGACGCCCGCCCCAACGCTCAGCTGAAGCTGAAATTGGCGGTGAGTTCACGGATCCGGTTCTCCCGGTTCATCTTCTTGAGCTTCATGCGGCGGTTCTGGAACCAGATCTTGACCTGGCGGTCGGTGAGGGCGATGCTGCGGCTGATCTCCAGGCGGCGCTCGCGGGTCAGGTACATGTTGAACAGGAACTCCTTCTCCAGCTCCAGCGTCTGGTGCTTGGTGTAGGGGCAGCGCTTCTTCCGCCCGCTGCGCGCCGTCAGCCACGTCCCCCCCGCGCCTTTCTCCGCCTCCTCTGCCAAAGAACACAGCCCGGGGGTCAGCGGCCGCCCGGCCCCCTCGCACCCACCCCGGGCTCCGGGCGGCGGGGAGCTTCGGCGGAGAAATAACGCGGGGGAGGTTCGGGAATTGGGTTAAATCAGGGGGGTTTTAGGGTTGGAATAAAGGGGTCTGAAATGGGGTTGGAATAAAGGTTCATTCGGCTCGGGAATTGGGTTAAATCAGGGGGTTTTCGGGTCTGAAATAGGGTTGGAATAAAGGTTCATTCGGCTCGGGAATTGGGTTAAATCAGGGGGGTTTTAGGGTTGGAATAAAGGGGTCTGAAATAGGGCTGAATAAAGGTTCATTCGGCTCGGGAATTGGGTTAAATCAGGGGGGTTTTAGGTTGGAATAAAGGCTTTTTCGGGTTTGAAATAGGTTGGAATAAAGGTTCATTCGACTCGGGAATTGGGTTAAATCAGGGGGTTTTCGGGTTTGATATAGGGTTGAAATAAAGGTTCATTCGGCTCGGAAATTGGGTTAAAGGAGGGGGTTTTCGGGTTTGAAATAGGGTTGGAATAAAGGTTTTTTGGGGTCTGAAATAGGGTTGAAATAAAGGTTCATTCGGCTCGGGAATTGGGTTAAAATAAAGGGTTTTCGCGTCTGAAATAGGGTTGAAATAAAGGTTTCTTCAGGTCTGTAATAGGGTTCACTCGGCTCGGAAATTGGGTTAAATGAGGGGGTTTTTCGGGTTTGAAATAGGGTTGGAATAAAGGTTTTTTGGGGTTTGAAATAGGGTTGGAATAAAGGTTCATTCGGCTCGGAAGTCAAGTTAAATGAGGGGTTTTTTCCGGCTCGGAAACCCGGTTAAAATAAAGGTTCATTCGGCTCGGAAATCAGGTTAAAATAAAGATTTTTTCGGATCTGAAATAGGGTTGAAATAAAGGTTTTTACGGCTCGGAAATCGGGATTAAATGAGGGTTTTATCGGCTCGGAAATCAGGGTTAAATGAGGGGGGTTTGGGGCTCGGAAATGGGGTTAAATGAGGGGGGTTTCGGCACAAAGAGAGGGGTGAAATGATGTTTTTATCGGGTTAAAATAAAAGGGGTTTCGGGTCCGAAATAGGGTTAAAACAAAGGTTTATTCGGCTGGGAAAGCGGGGTTAAATGAGGGGTTTTGGGGCTCGGAAATCGGGTTAAAATAAAGGGGTTTTCCGGTCTGAAATAGGGTTAAATAAAGGGGGTTTTGGCTCGGAAATCGGGTTAAAATAAAGATTTTTCCGGCTCGGAAATCCAGGTTTAATAAGGTTTCTATGGGGTCGAAAATAGGGTTGAAATAAAGGTTGATTCGCCTCGGAAATCAGGGTTCAATTAGGGTTTTTTTCCGGTTCGGAAATGGGGGTTAAATAAAGGGGGTTCGCCTCGGAAATCGTCATTAAATGAGATTTTTCCGGCTCGGAAATAGGGTTTAAATAAAGGTTTTTTCCTGCTCGGAAATAGGGGTTAAATAAGGGTTAATTTCGGTTCGGAAATCGGGTTTAAATAAAGGTTTATTCGAGTCTGAAATAGGGTTAAATTAGGGGGTTTCGGCTCAGAAATCGGATTAAAATAAAGGAGATTTTAGGCACGGGAATAGGGTTGAATTAAAGGTTTATTTGGCTCGGAAATTGGGGTGAAATAAGGAATTTTTTGGGTCGAAACAGGGTTGAAATAAAGGTTAATTCGGCACGGAAATCGGGTTTGAATAACGGGATTTTGGGGTTAAATAAGGCTTTTTTGGGGGTTTAAACAACGGGGTTTTCTGGTCCGAAAATAGAGTTAAAATAAAGGTTTTTCCTGCTCGAAAATGTGGTTTAAATGAAGGGGCTTTTTCCCAGCACGAAAATCACGTTAAAATAACGGGGGGTTCGGCCCAAAACCGGGTTTAAATAAAGGCTTTTCTGGCCCAAAAATCGGGTTTAAAATCTGAGCTGAAGGAGTTAAAAAAGAGATGCGAGGCTGGGTGAGGGGATGAGAGGATAAATCGGGATTTGGGGGGAAAATTGGGATTTTGGGAGAAAAAAAATGGGGTTTTGGGGAGAGAATTCGGGTTTCATGGAGGGGAATTGGGGTTTTGGGGAGAAAAATTGGAATTTTGGGGAGAAGAATCGAGTTTGGAGGAGATAAATCCAGTTTTGGGGAGAGGAAAAAAAAAGAGTTTTGGGGAGAGAAATCGGGGGTTTGGGGGCGGGATCGGGGTTTGGGGAGAAAGATTTGAATTTGGAAGAGAAAAATCGGGTTTTGGGGAGAGAAATCAGGATTTTGGGGAGGAGAATCGAGATTTCGAGGAAAAGAATCGAACTTGAAGGAAATAAATCTGATTTTTGGGGGGAAAGAATCGAGTTTGGAGGAGATAAATCGAGGTTTGGGGAGAGAAATGGGGATTTTGAGGAGAAGAATCGAGTCTGGAGGAGATAACTCACAATTTGGGTAGAGAAATGGGGATTTTGGAGAAAAGAATCGAGTTTGGATAAGATAAATCAGGGTTTGGGTAGAGAAATGAGGATTTTGGGGAAAATAATCGAGTTTGAAGGAGATGAATCAGAATTTGAGTATAGAAATGGGGATTTTGAGGAGAAAAATCGAGTTTGGAGAAGATAAATCAGGGTTTGGAGGAGACAAACTGAGATTTGAGGAGATAAATCGGGGTTTGGGTAGAGAAATGGGGATTTTGGGTAAAACAATCGAGTTTGGAGGAGATTAATCAGGGTTTGGAGGAGATAAATCGGGGTTTGGGGAGAGAAATCGGGGGTTTGAGGAGAGAAATCGGGATTTTGGGGAAAACAATCGAGTTTGGAGAAGATAAATCGGGGTTTGGAGCAGAAAAACTGGGATTTGAGGAGAGAACTCGGGGTTTGGGGTGGGAAATGGGGTTTTGGGGAGCTAAAAAAAGGGGATTTCATTGAATTTCATTGAATTTCATTGAACCCATCGGTGCCAAAGGCCCCGCAGAGGTCGCGGGGTGAAGCTCTCCGGCCTCTCTAATTAAACCCCGCCAATTAAAACCCCCCGAGGTCAGGGAGGAATTTTGGGGTTCGCCCCACATCAGCCCCCAAACCCCAAATCTTTTCTCGGCGCTTTTGGGGCGCGGTTTTGGGGTATTTGGGGGTGAAATAAATCCATTTTCAGCTTTTTCCCTGCAGGGTTGAGAGGGCACAAATTGGGGGGAATTCGGGGGAATTTGGGGAAAGGTTCACGCGTCCCTAAATAAATCCTTGAGTTTGGTCATGAGGAGGAAAAATCCGGCCGGGATCTGAGCCTCGATCCGGGGGGAAATCCAAGAGAAATCGGAGCAAATTCTCGGCCCCACATTTGGGGAAAATCCCTGAAAATTCGGGGTTCGGCCCCGGCCCCTCGAGTGACCCCAAACCTGCTGCCGCCCCCTGCCCTGAATGCTAAAAATTCCGCCAAAAAGAGATTTTTAAATTAAAAAAAAAACCACAAAAAACTCGACAGCAACGAAAATCGCAGCTCGGAGAGGATTTCCAGACCAAAAATCCCCCGAATCTGCCCCAAATCGCCTCCGACCGCTCCAAACCGAGATTTCACCGACAACGACCCCAAAAAAACCTCCGGGATCCGCTCGAGGCGGCGCGTCCGCCTCAAACCCAACACGCGACCGCGCCGAAACCTTTTTTATTTCTTGACATTTCCATTCTTTCCGCCCACAGCGAGAATCCAGCCCAAAAATAACCTTTTTATTTCTTTTTTTTTTTTTTTTTTTTTGGATTATCTCCCACCAAAACCTCTCCCGGCGCCCGTCTCGAATTTTGCGGGGTTTTGATAACCTTGACTTTGCTTTTTTTTTTTTTTCCTCTTTGTTTTGATTTGTTTGTTGAGGGTTTTTGGGGTTTTTTTTCCTTGTGGTTTTTTTTTTTGGGTGTCATCCCTCAGATAAAATCATTTCCCCTCCGGGTGCCGAGCCAAAAATTCCAATTATTCAACAAAATTAAGTTTTTTTGGGGGGAAAAAAGAGAATTTTTGGGTTCTGCTGCCCTCAAGGCCGATTTTAGTGGGGTGGGAGAGGTTTTGGTGGGGGCCAGGATTTTTTTAGGGCCTGAATTTTTGGGATATTTTAATCAGGCAAAGCCAGGCTTGGATCCGAGCGGGTTTTTAATGAGATTTTTTTGGGTTTTTTCCCCCAAAAATCCAATCCATCCCTTCCCATCATCCCCGCTGGCTGAATCCGCCTCTGGAATTGCCCATTTTGGGGTTAAAACCCCAAATATCCCGAATTTTCAGCCTCCCCAGCCACAACCCCAGAGCTTTCCATGCGAGCAAACCCAAAACATCTGCTCAGCACAACAGAAACATTTTTTATTTTCTTTTCCGCCTCCGCAAACGAGACCTCGATTGGCCGGGAACAAAACAAATTAAAAAAAAAAAAAAAGTTCAATAGGAAAAAAAAATTAAATCTTTTTTTTTTTTTTATTCCTCTCCCGGAGCTTCTTCCCAGCTCTGGAAGGAGCCGCAATTCCCGCCTGGAGCTGCGGATTCTTTGCATTTTTATCGTTATTTTAATCATTTTCATGATTTTTATTTTAATTTTTAAATTGTTTTGAGCCCCGGCCAACGCCAGAGGAAACCAATTGAAGAATCCCCTCTTTTTTATTTTAAAAAAAAGGGCGAAAATCGGGGTTCACCACCCTGGAGAAAATAAATTTTTTTAATTTATTTTTTTTTCCCCAAGTGCAGCCGCTGCCGCAAACTCCGATTTTCCAGCATTTTCTGCACCCACCGCGCTCCCTGCTGCCTTTTCTCCCCTCTGATGCACAAAAATATCTTTTAAAACCACAAATATCCATATTAAACACCACCAATTGAGGAAGAATTTGGGTTTTTTTTTCCCTAATCCACAAATACATCTTTTAAAATCATAAATTGACGCAGAATATTTTTTTCTCCCCTCTAATCCACAAATAAATCTTTTAAAATCATAAATATCCATATTAAACACCACGAATTGAGGCAGAATTTTGGGGTATTTTCCCCTAATCCACAAAAACATCTTTTAAAATCATAAATATCTATATTAAATATCAAGAATTGAGGCAGAATTTTGGGGTTTTTTCCCTAATCCACAAATCTTTTAAAATTATAAATATCCATAATAAACACCACGAATTTAATCGTGAATTAAGGCAGAATTTTGGGTTTTTTTTCCCTAATCCACAAATACATCTTTTAAAACCATAAATATCCATATTAAACACCACGAATTGAGGAAGAAATTGTTTTTTTTTTTTCCCTAATCCACAAAAATATCTTTTAAAACCATAAATATCCACATTAAACACCACGAATTGAGGCAGAATTCTTATTTTCCCTCACAATTCAGCGCCGATCCGGATTAATTTTAACCCCCAAATTCCCGCGGAGGAGAAAAGCGGCGGAGGCAGCGCGGTGCTGAGCATCCCCATCATAATCCGCACTAATTAAGCACCGCTAATTAACAAGAAAACGCCGTTTGCTGTCCCTACCTTTCGCCTCGCTGTCGGAGTTATCGGTGCTGGCCGTGTCCGTGTTTTTACTCCGCTCCTTCTCCGCCTCCGCTTTGCTTTTCTCCGTTTTTATCTCCCCCGCCGCCGCCTTTTGCTGCTGCCGCTGCTCCGAGCCGCCTTTTTCGCTGAAATCCCCTTGAAATTTGGGCGAAATCCTCTCGGGAAGCGGCGGGGAGAGCGGCACGGGCGGCGGGGCCGCTTCCAGCTGCTCGCTGCGGGCGCTGCGACCTTGGAAAGCCGCTTGGAACTCGCCGTGCTCGGGGCTTTTCTCCAGCGAGGGGTAGCGGTAAAAACCGGGCACCGGCACCTCGTGCTCGCCCAGGCAGGGCTCGGGCAGCGGGGAAGGGAACAAGGGAGGAGCCTCGGGGGAAGTTTTGGTTCTTTTTTCCGCCCCGAACATGCAGCAGCCGCTCTCCTCCTTGACGCTGGCCGGGAAGGAGCAGCTGGGCAGCGCCCGGGCGGCCGCAACAGGTTGGTCGAGCCGAAAAGCGCCCTTAGGTTCGGCCCAGGTGTCCAGCTGAGCCAGGTAAGGAGGGAACGAACCCAGCGAGGCCTCGTCGCGTTTGGGGAGGGTCGGGAGGGCCCCGCAGCTCCTCAGAGGGCCGAACTCGCCGGGCTGGGCGAACAGCCCCGGGCCCGGGGTGAAGCTGTCGTGGCGGGGCAGCGGCTCCATCAGGAACGCGTTGGGAGCCGCGTTGTTGGGACATGACATTTTCTCCCCGAGCTCTTGGCGGGAGGAATACTCCAGCCAGGGGCTGACATCTTTTTTTTTTTAAGCCGAAAAGGGGGGGAAGGAGGAGAGAGAGAGAGAGAGAGAGAGAGGGAGGAAAGGGAGGGAGGAAAAAAAAATTAAAAAAAAATAAAATCCAGCCCCTTAATTACCCACGCATCGCTTTCACCCCCACCCTCCCCATTCTGTTTTTTTTTCTTTTTAATTTTTCTCCTTTTTTCTTTTTTTCAATTTTTTTTTTTTATTTTTTTTTCCATCCTTCCCCCCCCTATCCCCACGTGATGTTCAGGCCAATGAGGATTGAAAATGGCCTTGATGATTCAGACGGCGGAGACGTCACGGGGGTCAAGTTTTGTCGCCGGCGGGAGCGGCTCGGTGGAGCAACAGCGACATCTGCCCGCTCCGGGCCGGGACCTTCACGTTGAACAAAGCCCCCGAACCCTCCCCGCTTCTTTACCCACCCTGGGGGTTTTTATTTTTGGGGGGAGAGGGAAAAAAGAAAAAAAAAAAAGGGAAAAAATTCAATTTTTTACCCCAATTCGCCCCCCCGGAAAGTGTTTTTATTGTCGTGATGAAGGGGGAGAAATTTGATTTAAAAAAAATTACATAAATAAAAATTGAAAAAAAAATTGCGCCTCTTTCTTCTTTTATTTCCTTTTTTTCTTCTTTTATTTCCTTTTTTTCTTTTTTATTTCCTTTTTTTCTTCTTTTTTATTTCCTTTTTTTCTTCTTCTTTTATTTCCTTTTTTCTTCTTTTATTTCCTTTTTTTCTTCTTCTTTTATTTCCTTTTCTTCTTCTTTTATTTCCTTTTTTTGTCTTCCTTTATTCCATTTTTTTCCTTTTATTTCCTTTTTTTTCTTCTTTTATTTATTTCTTCTCCTGTTAATTCTCTCTGCCCCGAATCGCTCAAAAATCCGCTTTTTCTGGCCCAAATTAAGGGGTTGTTTTAATTATCGCTTCCCTCCCTCCTCTTCCTCCTTCCCCTTCCTCCTCCTCCTCCTCCCGAGCTCATTTTTGATTTTTATCCCGTTTATTTCGGGCTCCGGAGGGGCCGGGAAGTTTTGGGGGGACTCGTTGGGTTTTGACCCTTTAGGAAAAAATAAAAAACAAAAACGGAACCGGGGCTGGGGGAGAGAAAATTTGGGGAAAAATCCCCAAAATTCCTCACCCGGGCTCCTCCCGAGCCCCTCGGAGCTGCTTGAATTTTATTTTTCCTTCCTCTGATGAAGGAAAAAAAATAAAATCCCGAATTTGTTTTATTTTTCCTTTTTTAATTGTGTTTTTTTGCGGGTTTAATTCCTTTTTTTAATTTATTTTTTTCCCTCTCCTTTCCCAGCAGCTTCGCCTCCTCCTTCCCCTGCCCCGGCAGCTTTTTTTAATTATCCGCTCTCGTTCCCCGAAGCCTCTGGAATTTCTGGGATAAATCGGCATCTGCGGGAAGGAGGGAGGGAAACAAAAAAAAATCCCGGCGGAGAGAGGGGAAAAAAGCAAAAAAAAAAGCAAAAAAAAAAGCCGGGATTTTGGGAAAAAAAGAGGAATTTGGAGAGCGCCAAACGCGGGGGTTCCGCTCCCTCTTTTTTCTCCGGGAATTCTCCCATCCAGCCGAAATCACGCTCAAAATAAAGAAAAAAAATAATTCTCATTAAAGCGAGACTCTACGGATTTTATTTGAATTTAATTTTCACTTTTTCCCCGTTCTTTTTTTTTTTTTTAAATTGAATTTTCCTTCTTTTTTTTTTTTTTTTCCCGCAGCGAATTAAGGAGTAAAGTTACTTAATTTATTTAATTTTTTTTCACCCCGATTTTTTCCTCTCTTGTCTTTTTTCCCATGGAGGGCAGCTCAAGTTGGGCTTTTTTATTTTTTGGGAATTTTTTAAAATCTCCCAGAGAAAATTTAAAGCCCCAAACCGCCGGAATTTGGAGTTTTTCGCCGTCACCTCCAACTTTATTTCCTTGATCATTCCTAAAATTTGGATCGAGGGGGGTTTCCCATCGTTTGGAGGTTGGGAAAATGAGGAAATAAATGGAAAAAAATGGGAATTCGGCCGGGAATTTCAAGATCATTACGGGGGAGAAAGAGGCGGGTTCAGAGTCACTTCCAAGGGAAACAAAAAGAAAACGCTTTTTTCATTAAAAAGAGGGGAAAAAAACCCCAAAACAACAACAAAAAGCGGCGGGAGAACGGGAAAAATAAGAGGAGAAGGGATAAAAAAGCAAAGAAAGGAATAAAAAAATAACTAAAACGGAGGGAAAGAAGGAAAAAGAAATAAAAAGAAAATAAAAGTGGAACTTGACCGTTTGGGGCGATTTGTAACGGTTTAGGGCAAAGCATTCCCACGTCTCCGGAGCTGCTTTCCCAAGGATTTCCCCAATTTTCCCAAGGATTTCCCCAATTTTCCAAGGATTTCCCAATTTTCCCCAAATCCGCGGTTGTAAAATCCCTGCGCGGAGCTTTCCCCGCATGAAATGAACCAAAATCGCGATTTTTTGGGGTTTTTTTAAGGCCTTAAAAGCGCCGATCCCAAAGCTCGGGGAGGGCGAAGCTTTCCAGGGATTCCGGCGCCATTTGGTCCCCTCAGAAAAAAAAAAAAGCGGGAAAAAAAAGGGAAAAAGTTAAAAAAATAGTAAAAATAAAAGGAAAAAAAAAAAGCGATTTGCCATTTTATGGCCTCAATTTGTGGGATCCGAGCAGGACTTGGGGAAGCTTTGATAGGAATCGTTCGTTTTTATGGGATGAGGGCAAAATTCCGCCTCGGTTTTTATCGGCGCGGGATAAAATTTTAGTGTGGGAGCGGCGATTTCCTCATTTATGGGCGATGAAATTAAAGGGTTTGCTTTTATTCCGCTTTTTTTATTTTCCCTGACCCCACTTAATTTTATTTTTTCCCGCTGGTTTGATTTTTATTTCCATTTTTTCCCTGTTTAATTTTATTTTTTCCCCTGCTTTACTTTTTATTTCCATTTTTTTCCTTCTTTAATTTTATTTTTTCCCCTGTTTTAACTTTTTTTCCCATTTTTCCTTGTTTAATTCCCCCCTCGCTTTAATTTTTATTTCTATTTTTCCTTGTTTAATTTTATTTTTCCTCCCTGTTTTAATTTTTATTTCCATTTTCCCCATTTAATTTTTATTTCCCCCTGCTTTAATTTTTTATTTCCATTTCCCCCCCGCTTTAATTTTTATTTCCATTTTCCCTCTCATTTAACTTTATTTTTTCCTCCCCTATTTTACTTTTATTTCCATTTCCCCCGTTTATTTTTATATTTTGATTTTTATTTTGATTTTTTTTCCCACCCAAGAATTTCCGCGCATTTTTGGGACACCCAAATTTGACCCCGCGTTCTCCGCCTGGACATTAAATTGAATTTTTCCCCATTTTTTCCCTCTCTATCCCGAAGTTTTTCCCGGTTTTTTTTCTCCCTCTCATCCCGGTTTGACGGAAATATGAAAAAATATGAAAAAAATATGAAAAAAAAGAAATAAATTGAATTTTCTCCTCCACGCCGGAGCATCCCGACCAAAACTCCAGCAAAAAATGGGGAGAAAATGCAGAAAATGTCATTTTTTAGGAAATAAATAAATTTACAGCGGATTTTTGGGCAGATTTTGCCATTTTTTGGGAAACTCGAAACATTTTAAGGCCTTTCCGCGATTCCTTGCGGTTTTTTGGGGCCGCGGAGTGAGGAATAATTAATTAAAAAATCAAATTATTGATAAATTACGAGTCGAAACTTCCTCGGGATTTCACTTTTTTTGTTGGAAAATAAAAAAAAAAAGAAAATAAAAGGGGAGGGAATCCCTGCGAGTCTCCGCGAGAGGAAATATTGATTAAAATCCAAAATAATTTAAAAAAAAACCTGATAAAATCCGGGTCATTAATGAGGGGGAGAGGAATAAAAATTCATCAACCTAAGTGGGACCCCCGTGGGGAAAAACGCCGAGCTGCAATTAGGGAGAATAAATCCACAAAAATAAAAAATAAAACCGCGGAAAACTCCGGGAATTCCAGGGAATTTCTGGGAATTTCCGCCCTTCCCATGCCCGGGCCAAAAAACCGGGAAAATTTGGGATTTTGGGGGATTTTGGGGCGGTTTTGGGCCAGAAAACCGGGAAAATTTTGAATTTTTTTTTAATTTTTGGGCCAAAAAAACTGGAAAAATTTGATTTTGGGGGGAGTTTGGGGTCAAAAATCAGAAAAAAAGGGATTTTTTCCATTTTTTCATCCCTTTGGAGATGCGGGGAAATTTTGTGGCGTTTTAGGGCTGATTTGGACCCAAAAAATCCTCGGAAATGAGGAATTTTCATTTTCCTCGCCCCTTTGGGGTTGAGGAGAATTTTGGGGCCAAATCAGGGTTTTTTGGTCATAAACCCAGAAAAAAAATCAGGGATTTTTCCTTTCCTCATCCCCTTGGAAATGCGGGATAATTTTGGGTTTTTTGTACCATAAACACACAAAAAAAGGGAATTTCCTCCCATTTTGGGTCACTTCAGGACAATTTTTGGCCAAAAAAGCCGAAAAAAATTTCAATATTTGGCTTTTCCTCGCCCCTTTGGAGATGGGGACGCATTTTTGGGGCAGTTTAAGAGAAAAATGGGATTTTCTCCTTCCTCTCCCCCCGCGGGTTTCCCAAAAAAAGCGGAATTTTCCCCAAAACATTTCCCCCTTCTCATTATTTAACCCCGAATTATTTCCCCATCCCTCTTTGAGTTTTTTTTTCCCCGAATTTCCCCATTTTATTCTGATTTTTTAATGGCAAACATTCAATTTTTTTTCCCCACCCTCTAGGAAATGTCCGGGTGCCTTTAACAATCCCATTAAATTCGGTTTATTTTCCCCTTTTATTCTGATTTTTTCCATGTCAAACACCCATTTCTAGGAAGTTGTTGGGTGCCTTCAATAACCACAATAAATTCGTATTTTTTCCCCCAAATTTCCCTGATTTATTCTGATTTTTCCCCTCGAACTTCCCTTATTTTATTCCCATTTTTATATGCCAAAAATCCATTTATTTCCCCTCTTTCTAGGAAGTTGTTCGGCGGATTTAACGATCACCTTAAATTTGTATTTATTTTTTTTTTGTTTCTTCACCCCAGCACCGGAAATAATTCTGATTTATGACCCAGGGTGGGGAGAGAGAACACAAAAAAAAAACCAAAACAGCGACGCCAAAAAATAAAAAAAGAAAAGAAGAAAAAAAATATAAAACCCCTCAACGCCTTTTTTTTATTTTATTATTTTATTTTATTTGTTGGCTCAGAAACTGTAAACTCTCAGCACCAGAAATCCATCAAATTTTACAATCGCTCCTTCCTGCGCCGCCGGGAATCCCAAAATCCAGGGAATTATGGAATGATTTTAAAGGGTTTTATTTTTATTTTTACCCCCCACCCTGCGCTGGATCCCCGTTTTTATTTAAAAATAATAATAATAATAAAAAGCGGATTTTTAAATTTTAATTCCAATTTTTAAACCTCGGTTTTGCCGTAGATAAATCAATAAAAATTTGATTTTTTAATTTTTTTTTAATATTTATTTTGCTGCCAAAGGAGGTGGAGAAACCTTCGGGGAATTGTTGGGAAATTCGGATTATTTGGGCGTTTTTAGCACTTTTTATCGAGCTCAGAGGTGACGGCCAAACGCGGATTCGGAGGCTTTGTTTAATAAAGTTCCAAAACAATAAAATAAAAAATAAAACAACATAAAAACCGAAGGCGACGAAAGGCGAAAAAAAAACTGAGAACAACGAGGAAATTCTCTGCCCTGGGAATGGGGGAAACCTCCATTAATTCAATAATTCCCTTTTATTTTATTTTATTTTCCCCGATCTGAGGAGAGGAAAATTAATTTTTTCTCACCTCAAAATCCCAAATTTCCCAATTTTCACAGGAGCTCCCGAGACGCCCCCAAACCCCCTTGGAATGGGGAAAAAAATCCCCAAAAATTGAAATTTTCACACTTTTATAGAGAAGGAAAAGCCGGAATTTGTTCTCCCGCGTTATCGGCCACGATTTAATGGGAATAAATTGAATTTCGGCCTTTTCGAGGTGGGAAAAGAGCTGGAAAAATCCGATTTGAAGGGAATATTTAATTGATTTTTTTTTTTTAAGAATTGAAGGGGAATTTGAATTTTTGAAGGAAGAAACTAATTTTTTTTTAAGGGGAAAACATTGGGGTTATTTTTAAGATTTGAGGGGCAAAATAAAATTTTGGAAAGGGGAAAAATTGAATTTTTTTAAAGATTTGAAGGGGAAAATTGAATTTCTTTTAGGATTTGAAGGGGAAATTTGAACTTTTTAAGGTTTGAACGGGATAATTGATTTTTTAAAAGAATATATTAATTTTTATATATATTTTTAGAACATTTTCCATCCTCCCCAGGATCCTCCGAGCTTCTCCCTCCCTTTTTTTCTCCCCCTCGCAGCCGGTTTCCATCAGGGCACATCTTGGGAGCAGAAGCCGCAGATTTTGGTATCAAAAGGCAGCGCTGAGGCCCCTCCAGAACCATTGAAAAACCCCAAAAATTCCGATTTTCCGCGCTCCTCTGGGCCCGCCACCAACCCCCGCATCTCCATCGCCTCTCCCCGCTGTAATTTCATTTTTGGGGGATTTTTTCCGCCCCTAAATTCGAGGTTTTGTTGGGAAAATTCCCGATGAAAGCGTCCCCGCAGGATTCCAGGCGCATTCCCGTGGTTTTTGTGGAATTCTCCCGCTCCCATCTGCGGAGCAGCCCCGGCGCCGCCGCCGCCATTTTAGGGCAAAATCCGGGAAAATTCGGATTTTTGATCCTTTTTACATCCCTGGAAAATCCCGGATTTCTCCCCCAAAATCCCTTAATTTCCTCTCCCCAATCCTTCATTTTTGGGGGCTGAAATTCAATATTTTTGGTGTATATTTAATTTTTTTGAGTGTATATTTATTTTTCCGGCCCTATTTTGGGGTTTTATTTTGCATTTTTAAGATTCTAATTGTTTTTTTTTTCGAGGGGATTTATTTGCCTGTTTATTTTCTATTGATTTCTGTATTTATTTAATTCTCTATTTCTCTATTTATTTATTGATTAATTTGTTTATTCCTCGATTAATGTTTATTCCTCGATTAATTTCTTTCTTTAACTCCCTATACATTTATTTAATTCTCGATTCATTCATTGATTTCTCCATTTATTTCTACATTTATTCACCTATTTATTTTATTTATTTATTATTATTTTAATTATTATTATTCTATTATTTATTTATTATTATTAATTTGTTTATCCTTTATATAATTAACAATTTACTCATTAATTATCCGCGCTTTCCTCTTCCTTCTCCAGTTTTGGGGCGTCCCCGATTATTTTTTATTGGGGGTGGGGGAGCGCTGTAAAAAATGAATTTTTAAGTTAATTTTGCCCCAAATCCCTGATTTTCTTCCCAAAAAAATTCCCTCCTTCCTCCTCCTGTTTCCCCCCCCGGTGGATTCCCAATATTCCAGCGGGAATTTCCTCCAGAAAAACCCAAATTCAGCGAGATTTCCCCCAAAATGGTGAGGCCCATTTATCCCAAAAATCCCCAAAATCCGGGAATTCCCTCAGGGATCCTTAAAAAAAAAAAAAAATCCAAATTTTCCCAGAAAAAGCGATTTTTTTCCAGAAAATGAGGAATTTTTTTCCAATAAAATGTGATTTTTTTTTCCCAAAAAAGCGATTTTTTCCCCATCCCAGCGCCGGCCGAGAAAAACGGGAATGCTCCGAAAATCGGGAATTTCTTTTTGACCTTTTTTGCCTCTTTTTGGGCTTCATTTTTCTTTTTTTCCCCCTTTTTCATTATTTTTTCCCCTTACCTTTCTTTTTATTTCTTTTCTTTCATTTATTTCTTCTTCTTTCATTTTTTTCTGTAATTTCTTTTTCTTTCTTCATTTTTTCTTCCCGTCCTTCTTTCCTTTCTCTTTCCTTTCTATTTTCATTTTATTTTCACCGTTTTCTTTTTTTCTTTCTTTTTTTCCTTTTCTTCTTCCATTTTTTCTTTCTTTTCCTTTTTTAAATTCCCTTTTCCTTTTTTCCCCCATTTTTCATCCCCTCGGTTTCTTTTCCCTTTTCCCCCTTTTTATTTTTTTTAATTAAATTATTAATTCCCTTTCTTTAGACCCAAATATTCCTTTAATTATCCCCCAAAATCCGATTAATTCCCGATATTTCACCCCAAAATCTTCCCCCGGAGCCGCTCCCAGGAATTTTGGGGTGGAAAATCCCCCAGGATCGGGGTGGGGATTGGAGCGGAATTAATTGATTAATTAGTAATTAATTAACGCTGCATTAATTAACGCCGGGCCCAGGCCCAGGAGGGAGATTTTTGGTTGGGAGGGGGAAAACAAAAGGCCCAACAATGAGCTGGGAATGAGGGAAAAAATAAAGAGGAATTAAAAAATAAAGAGGAATTTTTAAAATAGGAATTAAAAAAGGATAGGAGTTTTAAAAGGGGGGGTTAAAAATAAAATAAAATAAAATAAAATAAAGAACTGAAAGGAAATAGGACTAAAAAATAGGAATTTAAAATAATAGAAAAAAAGACAGAATTTAAAAAGAGGAATTTAAAAAGAGAGGATGAAAAGCAAGTAGGAATAAAAATTGGAATAAAAAGGGAGGAATTTAAAAAATAGAAAGAGAAAATAGGAAAAAAAAAAGAATAAAAAATACAATCTAACCAAAAAAAAGGAATAAAAAACATGAACTAAAGCTAGGAATTAAAAATATTTTTAAAATAATAAAAAATAGAAAATAAAATAAAATTTAAAAATGGGAATAAACCTGCCAGGAATTAAAAATAAAATAAAAAATAAGGCCAGAGGGAAAAAAAAAAGCAGGAAAATCTGTAAATTAATAAAATTCCCTTGTAAAAGTTTTACACCCGAGCCGAGCGATAAACGCGCGGTTTATTTTATTTTTATTATTTTATTATTTTTGGGTTTTATCCCCGAAGCGCCGCGGGCGCGGAGCCAAAACCGAGTTCAAGGGGGGAATTTTTGGGTGGAAAAAAGCGAATTTCGGGGTCCCTCCCCGGGCCGGGGGCGGAGCCTGAGGGGTTAAAGGTGATGGCCTTGACTCCACTGAAGTTCAAAGACATCAAAATTCTCATTTTTCCCACCCAGAATCGCGGGGATTTGGTTGAATTTTGATGAAAAAATAAAATATTTTGATTTTTAAATTTTTTCTCATTTTTCTGCTTCGCTGTGGGTTCGTCCCGATCCCAAATTTCATTTTTTTCTCCTTTTTTTTTCCCCCTGGAACATTAACGAGGCTTTTCCTACACGGAGCCGCCGTAAAAAAAACCCCCACGCTCCATAAACTCCGATTTTACAGCCTGGGAGGAAAGGGAAAAAAATAAATCCGAAATAAAAAATAAAATAAAAATACGAGAACTTTGAACTCGGCCTAGGGGAGTTTGTGGAGAGGGGAAAAAAGGGGGAAAATGGGAATAAAATGGGAGAAAAATGGGAATAAAGGGGTAAAAAAAGGGAAAATGGGAATAAAAGGGGAAAAGGGGAATAAAAGGGGTAAAAAGAGGGGAAAGGGGAATAAAAGGGAATAAAAGGGGTAAAAAAGAGGGGGAAATGGGAATAAAAGGGGAATAATTGGGGGGGGGAAAAGGGGGAAAGGGGAAATTGAGGGGAAAAGAGGGAAAAGGGGGAAAAATGGGACAAAAATAGGAAAAATGGGGGAAAAGTGGGAAATGAGAAAAAAGGAGGGGGGAAAGGGGGGAAATGGAGGGAAAAGGAAAAAAATACGAAGGAGGAAAAAGTGGGGGAAAATAAGGAAATGGGAAAAAAGGGGAAAAAATAAAGGAGAAAAAAGGGGGAAATGGGGGGGAAAGGAAAAAATGGGGGGAAAGGGGAAAAAGGGGGAAAGTAAAGGGGGAAAAAGGAAAAAATAGGGGAAAATCGGGAAAATAAAGGACAAAAAAGGGGGAAATAAAGGAAATTTTAAAAAAGGAAAAAATGGGGGGCAAAAGGGGGCGAAAAAAAGGGAAGATGGAGGGAAATAGGTAAAAAAATACAAAAGAGGAGAATGTGGGAGGAGAAAAGGAAACGGGGAAAAAAGGGGGGAAATGGCGGGGGAAAGGGAAAAATAAAGGAGAAAAATCGGGGAAAAGAGGGAAAAAATTGGGGGGAAATCGGGAAAATAAAGAAGAAAGGGGAAGAAAAAGGAAAAAAGGGGGAGGGAAGGAAAAATGGGAGAAAATCGGGAAAATAAAGTACGAAAAAAAGGGGGGAAAAGGAGAAAAAAAAGGATAAAATGGGGTGAAAAAGGCCAAAAAAAATAAAAGGGGCAGAGCGAGGATTGCGGGCGGTTCTTTGGGTGTTTAGGGCGGAAGCGGCGGCGCTGCCAGACGTAATTAACAAAAATTCACTTTTAGTGCCGCGCCCTTTATGACGATGTCTAGACTTGGGCGCCTTTGTCCCCCCGCGGCTGTTCCGGGCCCCGAGCGCGGCTTTAACCCCCAAAATTCACCGGCAAAATAAAAATAAAGGGGATTTGGTGATTTGGAGGTATTTATTTGGCTTTTTTAAAGGATTTTTGGGGTTTATTTTGGTTTTTTCTGTGGTTTTTCTTTGCTCTTGTTTGGCCTCGTTTTTATTTTTCCTCTCTTTTTCTAAATTTTTCCTCTCTTTTTTTTTTTTAATTTTTCCTCTCTTTTTTAAAAATTTTTCCTCTTTTTTTTTTTATTTTGGCTTTTAAAAATATTTTGGTTTGCCTTTTATTTTCTGTATTTTTTGCCTTTTTTTAGCTTTTCTTTTCCCCCTTTTTTTTTTTTTTTTGCTTCTCTTTTTGCATTTTTTGTGCTTTACTTCGGCTTTTAAAAAAACTTATTTTTGCTTTTCTTACCTTTTTTTTTTCTCTAAAAAACCTCTTTCTTTCGCTATTTTCCGTTATTTGATTTTTTTTTCCTTTTAGCTTTTTTTGGCATATTAAAAAATTATTTTTAGTTTTTTTCTCTTTCTTTTCTTTCCTCGTATTTTTGCCCAGGCCACCACGCCACCTCCGACCTCCCTCTTTATTTTCATTTTTTCCCCCTCCAAAAATCGCCCTCCTCGAGGCTGAAAATTGAATTTTTTCACGTTTTCGGCCCCAAACCGAAGATAAATAAAGATAAAAAGAGATAAACAGAGATAAATAAAGAGAAATAAAGACCTAAAATTCCTTTTTCTCCTTGTTTTAATCAGAACCATCCCGGGCTGATCCCTCCGAGCTCTCGCACGGAACTCGCTTGGCTTTAATTTGGATTTAATTTGGATTTAATTGCGATTTAATTGGGACGGGCGCGAACCCGGAGGATTTTTGTGGGTTTTTTTTTTCCCTCCATATTTTTGTCCCATAAAATCCGAGGCCGCCATCAAAGGTTTGTTTTTATTTTTGTTGGCTTTTTTGGGTTTATTTTGGGGCTTTTTGTTGTTTTCTTTCCCGGTTTAACAGCGCTTTTAAATGGGGATGAGAATTTTACAGGAACACGCGAAGAAATGGAATAAATGGGATTTTTTTTTCTTTTTTAGGGCTTTTCCTCCCCTTTTATCCCTCCCTCCTTCAAAACTCCATAAAATCCCGGAATTGGAGTTTTTTCCACCAAATCCAGACCCTTTGTCCTCCCCGACCGCGGGGAAAAAACAACAACAACAACAAAAAAAAAAGCCGAAAAAACAACAAAAAGTGGGGGAAAAAATTCACTTTGTGGCTGTGAACTTGTTTTTGATTTCCGCAGGAAAAACTTGACTTTGCATTTGGAGTTTGGGTATCCTTGACTGAGGGAGGCCCAGCGCTGGAATTCCAAATTTCCACAATTTTGGGTTGATTTCTGTGGTATTTTGAAATTTTTAAAAAAATATTTTAAAGGAGAGAGAGGGCCTGAAAAGGTTAAAAAAAAATTAAAAATAAAAGGGGGAAAAATTAATTCTAAGGGGTGAAAAAGAAATATATGGGAAAGTGGGAGAGGGGTTCGGGAGGCAAAAATGGTGATAAAAATAATAAATAATTAATAATAATTGTTGTAACGGTAATAAAATGAGGGGGGAAAATAGGAAAATGAAGAGGAAGAGGAATAAAAAAATATAAGAATAAGATCATAGGAATAATAAGAAGAATAGGATGATAAGAAGAATAGGAGTGATAAGAATAATATTGATAAGAATAGGAATAATAATGATAAGGATAATAATAGGAATAAGGATAAGAATAAAGAAAAGGATAAGAATAAAAAAAAGATAATGAAAATAAAAATAAAATAAAAAATTTAAAAAAAATTACCAATAAAATTAAAATAAATTTGAAAATAAAAATAAAAGAAAAATAAAGATAAAAATAAAGATAAAATAAAAATAAAATAAAGATAAATTAAATAAAATTAAAATAAAAATATTTTAAAAATAAAAAGAAATACTAACACCCAATAAATTCCAAAGCCCGAAGTCGGAAATTTGGGGTGAATCCCAGGGAATCCGAGCTGCGGAGGAGGAAATTCCTGATTTTGGCCTCGGCGGCTGCAAGGGAACCCCCCAGCCCACAATGACCGCAAGGAGGCTTTTAAAGAGCGGGGAATTCCTATAAAAAGGTCAAATAAAACCCTGATGGAGAACAGGCCTGGAACGTCTTTATTCCACACAATTCCCGGGGACTCGCTTTACACACACACACAAATTCCCTTTTTTTTTGTAATTTTTTTTGTTTTGTTTCATTATTTTTCACCTTTTTCGGGATTTTTTTTTCTCTTCTCCCTCTCTTCTTCTTTTTCTTCGCCTCCCTTTTTTTTTTTATCCCGAAAAAACAGACCAAAAAAAAATATCAGAATAAGAAATCAAAACGGGATTTCTATACAAACCGCTGAGAGTGAAAAATTGGGATTTTTTTTCTTTTTCTGCCGGGATTTTGCCCCAAATCTCAGACCGGGCACGGGCAGAGATGGATTTCTCTCAAACTGCGGAAATTTGGGATTTTTTTAGGGGGAAATGTTCTTTTTTGGGGTCGTGGGTGGCCCAAAAATTTGGGGATTTGATCCTGCAGGGAGATTTTTTTGGGGGGGTGGGAGTGAAACGCTGAGTGCGGCTGAACCGAAATTCCCGCGTGCCTGGAGGAGGAATTAAAAATAAAAAATAACAATAATAATAATACAATAATATTATAATATAATATATAGATTAAAAAGAATGCCAACCTGTCCCGGGGGGAGAGAAAAAAAAAAAAAAAAAAAGAAAAGGGAAAAAAAATTAAAATTAAATAAAGTCCGTGGAGTTCAAGTCTTTTAAATTGGGGAGGGAAAAAAAAGACAAAAAAAAAAGACAAAAAAAAGACAAAAAAATTCAGAGAGCGCCAAAAAAAAAAAAAAAAAAAAAAAATTGTTCAATTTTGAGGTCGCCACTTCCAGGGAATTTTCCAGGCGGGAATTTCACAACAAGGGGTTCCCAGAGAAATACTGCAGGCGGTCCCGGCTGAGCTTTTTCTCCTTCATGCGGCGGTTCTGGAACCAAATTTTCACCTGGCGGTCGCTCAGGTTCAGCATCCGCGACAGCTGCAGCCGCTTCTCCTTGTTGATGTAAACGTTGAAGAAAAATTCCCGCTCCAGCTCCCGGATCTGGAATTTGGAGTAAGGGCAGCGCTTCTTCCTCGTCCTGGGAGCGCCTGGGGAAGGAAAATTTAAAAAAAGGAGGGGAAAAATAAAAAGAAGAGGGAGAAAAAATTTTTAAAAGGAGGGGGGGAAATTAAAAAAAAAGGAGGGGGAAAAATTAAAAAAGGAGGGGGGAAAATTAAAAAAGGAGGGGGGAAAATTAAAAAAGGAGGGGGAAAAATAAAAAAAAAAGAGGGGGAAAAACGGAGGGGGAAAAATAAAAATAAGAGGGGGAAATAAAAAAAAAGGAGGGGGAAAATTTAAAAAGGAGGGGAAAAATAAAAAAAGGAGGGGGAAAAATAAAAAAAGGAGGGGAAAAATAAAAAAAAGAGGGAGAAAAATTTTTAAAAGGAGGGGGGGAAATTAAAAAAAAAGGAGGGGGAAAAATTAAAAAAGGAGGGGGGAAAATTAAAAAAGGAGGGGGGAAATTAAAAAAAAGAGGGGGAAAAACGGAGGGGGAAAAATAAAAATAAGAGGGGGAAATAAAAAAAAAGGAGGGGGAAAATTTAAAAAAAAGGAGGGGGAAAAATAAAAAAGGAAAAAAAAAAAAAAAAAAAAAAAAAAAAAAAAAAGAGGGAAATAAAAAAAAAGGAGGGGGAAAATTTAAAAAAAGGAGGGGGAAAAATAAAAAAAAGGAGGGGGAAAAAAGCGGGGTTCAGAGGGGAGGAAAGGGTTAATGAGGTTGGGAAAAGGGTGGGGAGGAAGGAGCTGAAAGGGTTAATGGTCCTAAAAAAAAGGAGGGAGGATTGTGGTGGGAAATGAATTCTTTTAAAGGGGATGGGACCAGAAAAGGGAGAAATATCCTGGAAAAAATAAATTATTTCGGAAAGGGAGAGATTTATCCTGGAATAATTGATAATTCCAAAAGGGATGGGGAGCCCCAAAAAGGGGGAAATGCCCTGAAAATTAAATTGTCTTAAAGGGAGAAATTTATCCTGAAATATTTGATAATTCCAAAAGGGATGGGGAGTCCGAAAAGGGATAAATAAATATTATTTTATTTAATAAAATTCATTTTTCCTGAAAAATAAATTGTTCTAAAGGGGATGGACTGCCCGGAAAGGGATGAATTATCTAAGATAATTAATAAACCTAAAAAGGATGGGGAGCCCAAAAAAAGGAGAAATATCCCAAAATAATGAATAATTCCAAAAGGGATGGGGAGCCCAAAAAAGGAGAAATTATCCTGAAAAATAAATAATCCTAAAAGGGGATGGGGAACCCAAAAGGGGATAAATACCCTGAAAGGGTTAATAATCCCAAAAGGGATGGAGAGCCCAAAAGGGATAATTAACCTGAAATAATTAATAATCCCAGAAGGGATGGGTAAACCCCAAAAGGAATAAATGCCTGAAATAAATAATAATTCTTAAAGAGATGGATACCCCAAAAGGAATAAAACCCCAAAATGAATAAATACCCCAAAAGGAATAAATGCCTGAAATAATTAATAATTCCAAAAGGAATAAATACCCCAAGAAGGAATAAATGTCCTTAAAACCCAAATAACCCCAAAAGCGATGGGAACCCCAAAAAAAGGTTGGATAACCCCAAAAGGAATAAATATCCCAAAAAGGAATAAAGAATTGACAAGCCCAAAAGGAACAAATACGCCAAAAATGAATAAATACCCCCAAAATAAATAAAGAATAGGCAATCCTAAAAGGAATAATTAACCCCAAAAGGAACAAACACCCTAAAAATTAATAAATACCCCAAAAATAAATAAACACCCCCCCAAAATAAATAAATACCCCAAAACTAAATAAGTAACCCGAAGGAATAAACACCCCCAATAGGAATAAATACCCAAAAAAGGAATAAACACCCAAAAAAGGAATAAATACCCCTCCATAAAGGAATAAATTTATTCCTTCATTTGGGGGGATATTTATTCCTTTTTTTGGTATAAAAAGGAATAAATATCCCCAAAAATTGAATAAACATCCCCCCAAAAAACCAAAAAACATCCCCCAAAAAACAATAAACATCCCCCAAAAAACAATAAACATCCCCCCAAAAAACAATAAACATCCCCCCAAAAAACCCGCGGTGGGAGCGGCTGAAAATTCGGATTTTTGGGAGGGCGCAGCGCTGTCGGGGCGGATTTTAAAGGAATTTTTCCCCCCCGAGCAGGGATTAAAGCAGATTTTGGGTTTTTTTTTTTGAGAAAAGCCGGGTTTGGGGTGGATTTGAGCGGAGCCGAGGGGAGGGAAGGGGATCAAAGCAGCGCCGCTATCAGCGCGGGTTAGGTCGGGATTAGAGGAACCAGAGCTGCGGTTCCGCACAAGTTTTTGATTAACTCCAGCCCTCGCCACACACGCGAGGGAAAAACGGAATCAAAGCCGGGGGGAACTGCGGAGAGGGGGGATCGGGATCCTCGGAAAGAAAAATATCACAATAAAATAAAATAAAATGTTGAAAATAACCCCCCCAAAAAATCTGGCCTGAATTCCCACGATTCTGGAGCTCGTGGAGGGGAAAAAAAATAAAATTAAAATAAAATGAGATAAAATAAAATAAATTAAGATTTTAAAAAATTAAGATAAAATAAAATGAGATAAAATAAGATAAGTTAAGATAAAATGAAATAAAATTAGATAAAATAAAATAAAGAAAAATAAAATAAAGAAAAAGAAAGAAAAAATAAAATAAAATAAACCAAAATAAAAATAAAAATAAAATAAAGAGAAATAAAATAAAGAGAAATAAAATAAAATAATAAAATAAAAAAATAATAAATCCACATCTGAGGAGCCGGGGAATCCTCTCCTGACCAAAACCCGGCTGGGGAGGGGAAAATCCCAGGAAAAATTTCTCTTTTTCTCCCCCCCATCCCCACCGGTTCCTCCCTCATCCCCGAGCCAGCCCGGGTATAGAAGAGCTCGCCAGAGAGTTTTAATTAAAAAATAATTAAGAAAAGAGCCCCGAAAGGCGCGGTGGAAGCGCGGGCAGCCCCGGCGCGTTCTGCCCAATTGCCTTTTACCCTCGGCAACCCCGATCCTTTAAAACGCCCGTGTAAGTTCATGATCAAAGTTAATATTTGTCACTCGGCCGCGCTTTTAAAATTTCACAGACTCCGCCGAGAGAGAGAGAGAGAGGAGAGACCGCGTTTAACATCTCCATTTTACATTTTATTTTGGTTTTTTTTTGTTCTCCCGGCTCTCTTTTATTTTCTTTTTTTTTTTTTTTTTTTAGCCATCGTAAAAAAAGAAAAAAAGAGAAGGGAGAGAAAGAAGAAAGCGCTTCGGAGCTCCCAATAAAATCCCGGGCGCGCTTATAAAACCGCACATAAAAAATAGGAAAAAAAATAAAATAAAAGCTCGACCCGGCAAAGCTCGGCCTGGCTGGGTCTCCCCCCCTCAGCACAAACCCCCCCGAGCTAAACCGAGCTGAACCACCCGGGTTAAACCCGGCTCTACCTACTCTGAGCTCCGCTCTTGGAGCCTTCCTTGGCTCCCGACGAGGAGGACGCCGAGGCCGAGCCGGGGTTGGTGTTCTCCTCCTCCTCCTCTTCCTCCTCCTCCTCCTGCGCGTTGCCCTCCGCGCTCTTCGCCTCGTCCCCTCCTTTGTCGGGCGCGCTGCCCTCGGCGCCGCAGAACGCGGAGTTCTCGAAGAATCGATCGAATCCCTGCGGCAGCACCGAGTTCTTCCCCACGGCCGGGTAAAACCCCGACGCCTGCCCCGGCGGCGCGGCCGAGGGGTGATGCTGATGGTGATGATGATGATGGTGGTGGTGGTGGTACCCCTCGTTCTTGAGCAGCACCTCGGGCGGGAGGCACTCGCGGTGCATCAGCTCCTCGCGGAGTAGCACGCCGCGTAATTCCCGCGCGGGTGCCACTTCCCCGCGGGCTCCAGCGCGTAGGGAACCTCGCGGGGCGCCACCTGCGCCAGGTTGGCGGGGTACGGGTAGGGGATCTGGCGAGCCGGGGCGAACGAGGGCACGGAGGGGAACTCGGGCACGTAGTAGGTGCAGCTGGGCAGGTAAAGGTTGGAGGCGCAGCCCGCGCGCTCCGCGAAGTCGCCGCCGACGACTCCACCGCCGCCTCCTCCTCCTCCTCCTCCTCCTCCGCTGCCGCCGCCGCGCTCCTTGCGCGGCTGCGAAGGGCAGAAGTTGCCCAGGTTCACCGAGTTGAACATCGCGGGGTTGGTTTTTTTTTTAGGGCGAAAAAAACAAAATAATATTTTTTCTTTTTTTTTTTTTTTTTAAGAGAGAGAATTTGGGGTTTTTTATATATATATATATGTGTGTGGTGGTGTTGTAGTAGTGTGTAAGAGCCGCGCGCGCTGCTCGGGGGTTTGAGGGTTGTTTTTTCTCTTTTCTTTTTTTTTTTTTATTCTTCTTCCTCCCCTCTCCCCCTCTCTCCTCTCCCTCTTTTTTTTTTTTTTTTTTTAAAGGCAAAAAAAAAAGGGAAAAAAAGGGGAGGGGTAGAGGGGAGGGGGGGGGGGAAAGCCGAAGAGAGGAGGGTGGGAAAAAAGAGAGAGAAGGGGAAGAAAAAAAAAAAAAATGAAATAAATTTTTGGGGAGGCGAAGATGACGCGGGCTCCGTCTCAGTCGCTGGGCCGGCGCCACGTGATCCCAAAGTAGAAATTGTCATTTCTCGGCCGGGACCGCCGCACCAGGGGTGGCCGCACTTAGGTAAGAGCGCCCGGGGGGTTCCCCACCATCGCTTTGCGGCTCCGCGGCTGGGAAAAAAAATAAATAAAAAATTAAAAAATAAAAAAAATTCAGATTTTTGGGGGCATTTCCCAGCTCGCCGCCCCCTCCTCTGCCCGGCCCGCTCCCCTCCGCACACCAAGCACAGCGCCCGCCTGGGGGGGTTTGTCCATTTTCCCCTTTTCTTCCTCTTTTTTCCCCTCTCTCTTCTCGCTCTTTTCCCTTTTCTTCCAAAATTTTCCGGCTTTTCTCTCTCTTTCCTCTTTTCATCGCTTTTTTCCTTCTCAATTTCCCCTTTTCGCTATTTTTATTCCATTTTTTTCTCCCAAAATTTTCTTTTTTTCCCCCTCTCTTTCCCCCTTCTCGCTCTTTTCCCTCTTCTCGCTCTTTTCCCTTTTCTTCCAAAATTTTCCGGCTTTTCTCTCTCTTTCCCCTTTTTATCGCTCTTCTTTCTTCTCACTTTCTTCTCACTTCCCCCTTCTCGCTATTTTTATTCCGAATTTTACTCCAAATTTTTCCCCTCTTTCCCCCTTCTTGTTCTTTTTTCCTCTCTCTTCTCGTTCTTTTCCTTTTTCTTCCAAAATTTTCCTGATTTCCTCCCTCTTTCCCATTTTTATCGCTCTTCTTTCTTCTCACTTTCCTTTCTTATCACTTCCCCCTTCTCGCTGTTTTTATTCCGAATTTTTCTCCCAATTTTTTTACTTTTCCCCCTCTTTCTCCCTTTCTTGCTCTTCTTTCTTCTCACTTTCCTCTTCTCGCCATTTCAATTCCAATTTTTTCTCCCAAATTTTTCTTTTTCCCCTTTTTCCCCCTTTTCTTGCTCTTTTTTTTTCCTCTTTCCCTCTCGCTTCTCCCTCTTTTCCTTTTTCTTCCAAAATTTTCTTGCTTTTCTCCCTCTTTCCCCTTTTTATCGCTCTTTTTTCTTCTCACTTCTCCCTTTCCGCTGTTTTTATTCCGAATTTTTCACTTTTTTCTCTCTTTCCCCTTTTCTTCCTCTTTTTTCCCTCTCCCTCTCTTCTCTCTCTTTTCCTTTTCCTTCCAATTTTTTCTCATTTTTCCCTTCTTTCTCCCTTTCTTGCTCTTTTCCCCTTTTCCCTTTTTATTTCCTTCCCCCTTTTTCTCTCTCTCCCTCTCTTTTTTGCTCTTTTTCTTAATTTTTCCCCTCTTTTTCCTTCTTTTTTCTCCTTTTTTCTCTTTCTCCCCCCTCCTCTCTCCTTTTTATCCTTTCCCTTTTTCTTTTTCCCCTTTTTCCCTTTTCTCTTTTTCTTTTTCCTTTCCCTTTTTTCCCTTTTCCCCTTCCTTTTTTATTCCTTGTCTTTTCCTCTCATTTCCCTTTTTCTTCCCTTTTCCCCTCATTTTTCCACCCCTTTCCCCCCCTTATTTTTCCTCCTTCCCCCCAAAACCTGGAATTCCCCTTTTTAATCAATATTTTAATTCCTCTGATTATTCTAATTTATTATCCCGACCATTCCTGGATCAGACTCCATAAAAAACCTCGGGAGTTTCAGGAGAAACTTTTATTTTTCCCCCTTCAATAAACGGGAAATTCAGCGAAATTACAAATCCCTCCCGGCCGAGGGGGAATTAGCGCTAATTAACAAGCCCCTAACAAACGCTAATTACTCCTTCCCCACGTGCTTTTTATGGAGAAAAAAAATAAATAAATTAAATAAATAAAAATAAATCCGGCTCGGCAGAGCGCGAAGTTTCCCCAACTTCAAACCCGGAGCAGGCCCGGAGTTCTTTAATTAAATTTTTTAAATGAATTTTTAGATTAATTTTTTTTAATGAAAATTTTAATGAGTTTTTAAAATGAGATTTTTTTAAATGAGGTTTTTAATGAAATTTCCAAGCGGAATTCGCGGTTTTCTCCAGGAAAAAAAAAAATAAAATAAAGGAATCCAATCTCTGCCTGATCAATATTCCAAACTCTCTCCTTGAAATATTTATTCCCGGTTATTGAATAATTAAATAATTGAATATTTCATGCGCGTGGTTTATTGTCGTTTATTGGCGATCGATGGCGGCGCTGCCCTTGGTTTATTCCCGAATTAAAAAAATAAACAAGAAAAAATTAAAAAAGAGAATTATTTGATTAAAGTCGTTTGTCTCTCGCCTGGAATCCTCGGTGAGCCCCGTCCCGCTGGAATTTATCCCAAAAAACCGAAATATTGGGAGGGTTGGCCGCAGAATTGACCGAATTTAATTAAAAAATAAATTAAAAATGGGGAAAAAAATTAAATTTTCCCTGAGGAAATGATGGGGAAAGGCGCGCACCTGGAAAAATCCGAATTCCCGCGGGCTCGGGGGTTTTCCAGCCGCGTTCCCGGGAGTTGTGGAGGAGCAAAATTCCCTGAAATAATTTGGGAATTTTCACCTGGATTTGGGAGTTCTGGGGCGGGGAAACTTTTCCATCTCCTAATGCAAAAAAATCTCAAAAAATCCCGTTTATTTTATTTTTATTTTATTTTAATTTTTTTAAATTTCTATTTCTATTTTTATTTTTCCCCTCTTTTTTATTATTTCCAGGATACCCAAGGGAATTTTCTCCTCCCGTTCTCCGCTTTGAACTCCCCTAAAAATAATTTTAAAAAGGGAATTTGGGGATGGAATTGAGTTTTAAAAAGTGGAACTGGGCAGGGATTTATCCCAGCCTGGAGTTTGTTCTGAAGGGGATGAAAATTCCCGATAAAAATGGAATTTCTGAGGGGATTTTTGTCCCAAATCGAGCGGGGAATTAAAGGGAAAAAATAAAAAAAAGGGAAATTTCAGGAGCAGGAAAAGCTGAGACAAAACATCCACGGAAAAGAACAAATCCAGCCCAAATAATCAGAATTTCACCCCAAAATAACAAATCCAGCCCAAATAATCGGAATTTAACCCCAGAATCACCCCAAGTTCACCCCAAATAATAATAATAAAAAAATCCATCCCATAAAATCGGAATTTCACCCCAAAACAGCAAATCCACCCCCAAAAAATCAGAATTTCCTCCCCAAAATGCCCCGAATTTCACTCTAAAATAACAAATCCAACCCCAATATTCAGAATTTCACCCCAAATCCGCCCGGATTTCACCCCAAAATAACAAATCCACCCCGAGCAATCGGAATTTCACCCCCAAATATCAACAAGGGAGGTCCCGGACGATTTAATTTCATTTATTTCGCTCCCATCCACACCGCAGTCGGATTTTTTTTTTTTCCCCAAAAAATATTCCTGGGAAAAATGTGGGAAAACTCGGGAAAAAACTTCCCTGGATGCGCGGGGATATATAAAATAAATACATAAAATAAATAAAATAAAATAAAATAAAATATCCTGAATTTTCGCAGCAATCCAGGGGAAAATGGGGGGAAAATTTTAATTTTTATGGGGAAAAGAACCCTAAATTCCCGAGGGAAAAAAATAAATCCAGGGAATTCCAGCAGCGCTTCCCAAACTCCGGGAATTTGGGGTTTTTTGGGGGGATTTATTGGGAATTCTTGGAGTTTGCGCCCTCCTCACTCGCAGCTTCCCAACGCCAAAAAATTCCCATTAAATTCGGGATTTCCCCACCCTTTTCCTTTGCCTTTGTCCTCCCCATCCCCATAAAATCCTTTTTTTTTTAATTTTATAAGGGATCGGGGCGGGCTGAAAACACAAATAAATATCCCAGATTTTTTTTTTATTTTCCCCCCTCAAATATCCCAATAAAAATCCAAATAAAACCCGAAATAAACCCAAATAAATAAATAAAAAAAACCAACCCGGGCGAGTCCAAGCGATGATTTTTTTTTCCTTCTTCCTAATCAGTTTCTTTTTATTATTATTTTAAATTTTATTTTATTTTAATGGCGTTTTGGGGCAAAAAAACTTTTAATTAAAGTGTCAGCGCTGCTTTGAGCGGGGTTTTTATGGGGCGATATTAATCCCCCAACTCCGGACTAATGATCTTGGGGATTTTTTTATGGAGTGGAATTATTATTTTTTAACCTGGCCCCAATTCCCCCCTCCGGAGCATCTCCCTGTAAAACAGAGGGGCGAAAAAAATGGTTTAAAATTCGCTTTTTTTGGGATTTTTAAACCCCACAGAAAGCTCCGAGCGCGGGGTTTGAACTGGAGGAAGAATTTGAGTTGGTCCTAAAATCCTGAAACCCCAAAAAACCCAAAAAAATCCCCCAAAAACCAAAAAAAAATTCCCCAAAACCCCAAAAAATCCCCAAAAATCAGAGTGAAGCCCTTTAAGAGAGGCGAGAACTGATGGGGTTTGGGGAGAAAAATGGGATTTAAAGCCGAGCCTGGGAGTGGGGTTGGGGTTTAAAATCAAATTTTTGGGGTTTTAAAGCCGGGTTTGGGGTTAAAATCCGAGTTTTTGGGGTTTTAAAAACAGGTTTGGGGTTTAAAGCTGAGTTTGGGGTTTAAATCTGAGTTTTGGGGGGTTTTAAAGCCGAGTTTGGGGTTAAAATCCGAGTTTTTGGGGTTTTAAAAACAGGTTTGGGGTTTAAAGCCGAGTTTGGGGTTTAAATCTGAGTTTTGGGGGGTTTTAAAGCCGAGTTTGGGGTTAAAATCCGAGTTTTTGGGGTTTTAAAAACAGGTTTGGGGTTTAAAGCCGAGTTTGGGGTTTAAATTCCTGTTTCAGGTGGGAATTTGGGTTTTTAAAGGTGGATTTTGGGGTTTTTTGCCGGGTTTGAGGAGGGAATTTGGGGTTTTCAAGGCAGGTTTGGGGGTGCCAAGAGAGATTTTTGGGGTTTCAAGGCGGGTTTGGGGATTTTAGCCGGATTTGGGCGTTTTTAAGGCGGGTTTTGGGGTTTTTAGCTGGGTTTGAGGCAGAGAATTGGGGTTTTAAAGGCGAGTTTTGGGGTTTAAAGGCGGTTTCAGGTTTGAAGCCGGGTTTGGGGGTTTTAAAGGCAGGTTTTGGGGTGGAAAGAGGCGATTTTGGGTTTTCAAGGCGGGTTTGGGGTTTGAAGCCGGGTTGGGGAGTTTTTAGGATAGATTTGGGGGTTTTAGCCGGGTTTGGAAGTTTCAAGGTGGGTTTTGGGGTGGAAAGAGGGAGTTTTGGGATTTCAAGGCGCGTTTGGGGATTTTAGCTGGGTTTGGGGGTTTTCAAGGCGGGTTTTGGGGTTTTAAAGCCGGGTTTGGGGGGGTTTAGCCGGGTTTGGGGGTTTTCAAGGCGGATTTGGGGGTGGAAAGAGGGAATTTTGGGGTTTTTAGCCGGCTCTGGGTGTTTTCAAGGCAGGTTTTGCCTTTCAAGCCGAGTTTAAGGCGGGGATTTTGGGGTTTTAAAGCCGAGTTTTGGGGTTTCAAGGCGGGTTTTGGGGTGGAAAATGGGGATTTTGGGGTTTTTAACCGGCTTTAGGGTTTCTAGCCGGCTCTGGGTGTTTTCAAGGCGGGTTTTGCCTTTCAAGCCGGGTTTAAGGCGGGGATTTTGGGGTTTTTTAGGGTTTTTTGGGGTTTCAAGGCGGGTTTTGGGGTGGAAAATGGGGATTTTGGGCTTTTTAACCGGCTTTAGGGTTTTTAGCCGGCTCTGGGTGTTTTCAAGGCGGGTTTTGCCTTTCAAGCCGGGTTTAAGGCGGGAATTTTGGTTTTTTTTAGGGTTTTTTTGGGGTTTCAAGGCGGGTTTTGGGGTGGAAAATGGGGATTTTGGGGTTTTTAACCGGCTTTAGGGTTTTAGCCGGCTCTGGGTGTTTTCAAGGCGGGTTTTGTCTTTCAAGCCGGGTTTAAGGCGGGGATTTTGGGGTTTTTAGGGTTTTTTTTGGAGTTTCAAGGCGGGTTTTGGGGTGGAAATAGGGATTTTGGGGTTTTTAACCGGCTTTAGGGTTTTTAGCCGGCTCTGGGTGTTTTCAAGGCGGGTTTTGCCTTTCAAGCCGGGTTTAAGGCGGGGATTTTGGGGGTTTTTTTGGGGTTTCAAGGCGGGTTTTGGGGTGGAAAATGGGGATTTTGGGCTTTTTAACCGGCTTTAGGGTTTTTAGCCGGCTCTGGGTGTTTTCAAGGCGGGTTTTGCCTTTCAAGCCGGGTTTAAGGCGGGAATTTTGTGGTTTTTTAGGGTTTTTTTGGGGTTTCAAGGCGGGTTTTGGGGTGGAAAATGGGGATTTTGGGGTTTTTAACCGGCTTTAGGGTTTTTAGCCGGCTCTGGGTGTTTTCAAGGCGGGTTTTGCCTTTCAAGCCCGGCTTTAGGCGGGGATTTGGCCGCTTCCTGCAGGGCCCCAGCACTTGAATTTGACCACCAGAAGTGACCGCCATAAACCGGGCATGGGGCCGGCGGCTCCGATTCCTGCAGAAAAAACCAACAAAAAACAACAAAACCCCACAAAAAACCGGGCAAGAAAGGAAAGCAGGAAAAATAAACCCCGAGCCAATAAAATTTAAGCACCGGGAGCGGTTTAATCCCGGCTTTTCCAGCCCCAAATTCATTCCCAGCCTGGAAAAAAAATTATAAAAATAAAAATAAAAAGGCAAGAAAAGCCGCGTTGGTGGGAATAAAGGGAATAAAAATCTAGAAATTGGGAAATTGAGAAAAATCGGATTTTTTTGGAGGGTTTTTTGAAGCCTTGAGTGGATAAAATGGAATTCTTCCAATCGGGGTTTTTTTCCCCCCCTTTTTGGGGATTTTTCGGTGCCGCAGGGATGGAAAAGGAGACGCGGCCGCGAGTTCCCGGTGTTTTTCCATAATTAAAAATTAAAATTCCCAATTTTTCCCCCGTTCCCACAACCGGGGGCTTCTCCCTATGGCAAATTCACGCCAAAATCCCATGTTTTCCCCTTTTCTCTACCCAAAATCAATGGGAAATTCCCATTTTTTCCCTTCTCCCCACCCAAAATTATGTAAAATTCATGCAAAATTCCCTTTTTCCCCCCCATCCCCACAACCGGGGATTTCTCCCCACCCCAAATTAAACCAAATTCCCATTTTTCCCTCCGTTTTCTCTACCCAAAATCAATGCAAAATTCCCTTTTTTCCCCCCTTTTCCTCGTCCAAAATTAATGTAAAGTTCCCAACTTTTTCCCCCTCCATTCCCACCACCGGGAAATTCTCCCCATCCCAAAATCCCCACCCAGAAAAAAAAACAAAAACCCAAACCCGACGGAAATTCCCCCAAAATTCCAGCCCCGCTTCGATCCCGACAAAGCGCCGGCAATTCCCACTTTGAAAAGCTTTTTTAGCACCAAAAATAATAAAAAAATAATAATAATTAAAGCCTCAAAGATTCGGGATTTGGGATTTTCAGGGATGTTCAGACATCCTAAAAAAAATAAAATTGTTTATTTGGATTTAGGTTAAGCCTGGACTTGAACTTTCCCCAATAAATCTTTTTTATTTTCTTTTTATTTTTCTTTTTCCTCTTTTCCCCCCCACCCCAAAGAAAATTTGATTTTTTTTGCCCCCAGCCGGAGTTAAATAAATTTTTCCAGCCCGAATTCGCCTCGAGGAGTTTTATTTTGTTGGCATAAAGGATTCTTTGTCGCGGTTGGCGTGGGGAGGGAAAAAAGCCAAAAAAAGCGCAAAAAAAAATCGTAAAAATGGGATTTAAGGGAGTTTAAAGGGCAAAAAAACTAAAAACGGGGGTGGAGGGACTTTAAAACCTAAAAAAGCGAAATAAAAATCAAAGGAAGGATTTGAGATCGGCCTGGCCGAGCTCACAAAAAATCCGATTTTAAGTTTAAGTTTCGCTGCTTGAGCGGGGTTTTGTTTGCCTCTCGTTTTGGGGGAAAAAAAAAGCGATTTTAGGGAGGGGAAATGAGCTGAGAGAGGGAGAAAAAAGCGATTTTTTTTTTAGCCGGGGGGTTTGGGGTGGTCCTGGGTGGTTTTTCCTTTTCTTCCAGGAGTTTTCCTGCGAGGATTTCCTTTAAAAAAGTTTATATATTTTTTATAGATATATATTTAAATATTATATATTTAAATAAAAATATTTAAAAATTAAAATCAGTAATGAAAGAAGGAAATAAAGAATTTAAAAATGAAAACAGTAATGAAAAAGGAAATAAATAATTTAAAAAATCGATACTGAAAAAGGAAATAAATAATTTTAAAAGGACACGAGTGATGAAAGAACGAAAGAAATAATCTTTGAAAATAAAAGAAATAATAATTTAAAAATTAATTAAAGGCGGAGAAGATGAAATAAATAATTGGAAAAATTGAATTTAAAAATAAAAAATAAAAGGGGAGAAAAGGAAAGAGATCCCGAGAATTTTTTGGAATTTTCTTTGGAAAAACAAACCCGAACAAACGGGATCGGCCCCAAATTAAATTCGGCTGCGAGATGAAAATAAAAAAACCCAACCCAACCTCGGAGAGCCGCGAACGATTCAAAAGGAAAAGGGGAAAATAAAAAATCCTGGAATTGTTCCGGGAGCTCGGGAATTCCAGCGGATCCCGGCAGGGAAAAACCGGGAAGCGCCGAGCGGGAAATTCGGGATCCGCCAGGCCCGGAATTTTCACCGTTTATTCTCTTTTTTCACCATTTATTCCCTTTTTTTAACCATTTATTCCCTTTTTTAACCATTTATTCCCTTTTTTTTTTTTTTTTTTTTTTTTTTTTTTTTTTTTTTTTTTTTTTTTTTTTTTTCCTTTTTTTTTTTTTTTTTTTTTTTTTTTTTTTTTTTTTTTTTTTTTTTTCTTTTTTTTTTTTTTTTTTTTTTTTTTTTTTTTTTTTCTTTTTTTTTTTTTTTTTTTTACCATTTATTCCCTTTTTTTTAACCATTTATTCCCTTTTTTTTTACCATTTATTCCCTTTTTTTTACCATTTATTCCCTTTTTTTTCACCATTTATTCCCTTTTTTTACCATTTTTTTTTTTCCATTTTTTTTTTTTTTTTTTCCTTTTTTTTTTTTTTTTTTTTTTTTTTTTTTTTCCTTTTTTTTTTTTCCATTTATTCCTTTTTTTACCATTTATTCCCTTTTTTTACCATTTATTCCCTTTTTTTAACCATTTATTCCCTTTTTTTTACCATTTATTCCCTTTTTTTACCATTTATTCCCTTTTTTTAACCATTTATTCCCTTTTTTTTCACCATTTATTCCCTTTTTTTCACCATTTATTCCCTTTTTTTTACCATTTATTCCCTTTTTTTAACCATTTATTCCCTTTTTTTTCCACCATTTATTCCCTTTTTTTTTACCATTTATTCCCTTTTTTTCACCATTTATTCCCTTTTTTTTACCATTTATTCCCTTTTTTTACCATTTATTCCCTTTTTTTAACCATTTATTCCCTTTTTCACCATTTATTCTCTTTTTCACCATTTATTCTCATTTTTCGCCATTTATTATCGTTTTTTACGCCATTTAATATCTTTTTTATGCCATTTATTCTCATTTTTACGCCATTTATTCCTGGTTTTACACCATTTATTCTCTTTTTTTCACCGTTTATTCCCAGTCTTACACCATTTATTCTCATTTTCCACCATTTATTCTCATTTTCCACCATTTATTCCCAGTTTTTCGCCATTTATTCTCAGTTTTCCACCATTTTCCCTCCTTATTTTATTTTTTTCACAGTTTATTCCCATTTTCCACCATTTCTTTTCATTTCTTCCCGGTTCATCCTCAATTCCCCACCCTGTCCATTCCTTTGCCGCCGTTTATTCTCATTTTCCAGGACTTTTCCCACCCTTTTTTTCCATTTTCCCACTTTTTTCCCCCATTTTTCCACCCATAATTCTCTTTTTTCACCATTTTTCCCCATTTTTTCCCCATTTTCTCTCATCCGAGGCCTCGGCAATTCCCGATTCCAGCTCATTCCCAATTTTTATTGATTTTATTCCCCCTCTGAAAAGCGAAATTTTTTTGGGAATTCGGCTCCAATTCCCAGGAATTTCGGCTGGAAAAAAAAAAAATATATATATATATAAAATAAAATAAAATAAAAAATAAAATAAAAAAAAAAAAAAAAATAAAATAAAATAAAATAAAATAAAATAAAATAAAATAAAATAAAATAAAATAAAATAAAATAAAATAAAATAAAAAATAAAATAAAATAAAATAAAATAAAATAAAATAAAATAAAATAAAATAAAATAAATAAAATAAAATAAAAAAATAAAATAAAAAAATAAAATAAAATAAAATAAAATAAAATAAAATAAAATAAAATAAAATAAAATAAAAAACCCCATCCCCAACCCCAAACCCGCCGCTTTTAACCCCAAAAAACCACGCGAAACTTTGGGAAAATCCCGATTTTTCCTTTATTTTCCAGCGGTTCCCGGGGAATCTTCAGCAGCGCCGCTAAAATGGGGAGGAAAGAGAAAAAAATCGGGAATTCGGGTGGGAAAAATTCGATTTTTTAACCCAATTCTGGGCGGAATCGCCCCAAAATGAAAGTTTGGGAATAAAATGTGAGAATTTCCCGGATTTAATCCCGAAAATCCCCAGGAAATCCTTCCCAAATATTCGGGGTTTTATTGGGTTTTATGTTTTATTATTTTTTTCCTCAATATTGGATTTTTTCCCCCATTTTTTTGGATTTCTCTCCATCCCAAATTGGATTTTTTAGGGATAAACTCCCGGATTTCGGGATTTCCCCGCATGAAATGGGAATAAAACGACCCCAAATCCTTTTTTAATAAAAACAATTTTAATAAAAAAATAAATATTTGGTACCCCAAATCCTTTTAAAATAAAATTAAAATTTTATTGCCTTTTTTCCACCCCTTTCACCCCATTTTAAATGGGAAAAAAGGAATTTTTTTTCTTTCCTTTTCTCCCCTCTTTTCTTTTTTCCTTCTTTTTTCTTCCAAAAATGTGAATTTCTACCCCGGGCACCTCATTAAAAACCCGAAAGTCGTCGTTTTTACCCCAAAATTCACATTTTATTCAATTTATCCCTATTTTACGCTCACCCCGCTGAAATCCCTCGGGGTTTTGACACAAATTTCCTTCAAAGAATTCGAATTTTGGGCAAATTTCTGCAAGATCGATGGGGTTTAATTCGGATTTCAAACCCCCGCGAGTTTAATTCGGATTTTTTTTTTATTTTTTAGGTTTTTGGGCCTCTCCAGGAGTGAAATTCGGGATAATTGGGATTTTTTGGGGGGGGAAATTGAATTTTCCCCATTTTTGGGTGCCGAGGATAGAAACAAAGCGCTTTTTTTGCCCTTTTTTTTTGCCAAAAAATTGGGGAAAAAATCCCCCAAAATAAGAAAAAAGCACAAAACCCCAACCCAAAAAAAGAGCAAAATGAAACCCCAAAAAATCCTCAAAAAAGAGAAAAAAAATTCCCCAAAAAAGCAAAAATTTGGGCAAACCCCCCCAGATTCCCCTCCCGGCCGAGCTTTGTTCTGTTCCTTTTGTTTTGGGGGGAATTTTGGGATTTTTGTCTTCATTTTTGCGGGGATTTGAGCTCCCCCACCCCTTTTTAAATTGATTTGAAATGGATTTTAATTCTTTTACCCGATTTTGGGGTGAAATCAGCTCCGAGGAGGACAAGGAGGATTTGGGGAGAATTTAAAGGATTTTTTTTCCCCCTGGATTTTCCTTTTTTAACCCAAACCCTTTCCCCCCGGGCAGCCAAATCCCCAAAAATCCGCTTTAAAAATTAAATTACAAATTAAATCCAAATTAAAATCCAAATTATTCCATTCCCTCCCCCCTGGGCTGGACCCCCAAAAATACCAAACCCCCCAAAATCCCAATTTTTTTTTTCTTTTTTAGGATCGGATTTTTCCTTTTTTTTTTTTTTTTTTTTTCTTTTTTTTTTTTGGGAAAAATTCATTTTTTTTCCCTTCCTCCTCCCCCTTTTTTTTTTCCCCTTCTCTTACCGAGCGAATTTTGTCCTTTTCGGGTTTTCCCAACTTTAACTGAGATTTTTCCTGCTGGGTTTTCATCCCGGTCCGTAACGAAAATGGGGGGAAAAAGGGGAAAAAATGGGGGGAAAGGGGGGAAAAAAAAGAGGAAAAAAATGGGGAACAAAAGGGGGAAAATTGGGGGGAAAAGTGGGGAAAAAAGGAAAAAAGAAACTGATTTGAAGTCTCGTAGAGGGGACAAAAAAAAATCAGAATTTGGAGGGGAAATATTCCATAAAATCGACCTGGGGAATGCAAAAAGGGGCGGAAAAGGGATTTTAATAAAATAAAAAGCGAAAAGAGCGGGGAAAATGGGGAAAAAAGGAAAATGGGAAAAAATGGGGAAAAGGGGGGAAAAGGGAATAAAAAGGGAATAAAAAAGGAATTAAAAGGGAATAAAAAGGGAATAAAAAAGGAATAAAAAGGGAATAAAAAGGGAATAAAAAGGAACCGGAGCAGCCGAGGCTGAGCTTAACTTGACCTTCACTTTGCCCGCCCACCCAGACGGAAAAATCCCGGCGGCTCCTCCCGCGGGCAGCGCGGAAATCCCGGGAAAAGGCGCCGGAAAGGGGCCAAAAATGGCCCAAAAAATCAAATTATAACACTCAGATTTAAAAAAAAAAATCAAAAAATCGCGGGTGAGGGTGAATCTCGAAGTGTAAATTGCCTGAAAATCGGATTTTTCGTCTATTTTTCGGGAGTTTTTGGGTGGGTTTGGGTGGAGGTGGAGGGGAAGGGGATTTATGGGATAATTGAAATTTGGGGTTTTATCCCTGGCGGATTTTTCCTTTTCTCCAGGTTTTTCTGCCCAAAAAATCAGTTCTGATCCCTCCGAAGAAGCACAAAAATATCTTTTCCCCAAATCCCTTTTTTTCCACAAAAAAATCCTCCTTAAAATCCCCTAAAGACAACAAAGCCCCGTTGAAAAAAATCGAGATTTTCCGTCTTTTTAGGTTAAAAAAAAGGGGGAAAAACCCCAAAATCTGAATTTTAGGGCGGCGAGGGATTTGTTAAATTTGAGGACGGGTTGGGATCGATGGATTTGGGGTGGAAAAAAGGGAATTTTAGGGATTTTAGGGAGGAGCAGATGTTTTATTTCAGCGGCGCCCCATAAAGAGAATTTCGCAGCCATAAAAACTCCCCGGCCCCAATGGCGGGAGGGGAGAAATCCCAATAAAGTCGGGGTTGGGATGGGCCGGGAAAAGCGGGAATTTGGGGTTTGGGGATTTGGGGGTTTTGGGATTTGGGTGTTTGGGTTTTGAGGATTTGGGAATTTGGAAATTGGGGGGTTTTGGGATTGGGAATTTTGGGGTTTGGGGGTCTGGGGATTTGGGATTTTGGGGGCTTGGGGATTTGGGGGTTTGGAATTTGGGGATTTGAGTATTTGGGAATTTGGAAATTATGGGGTTTGGAGATTTGGGGTTTGGGGATTTTAGGGTCTGGGGATTTGGGGTTTGGGAGTTTGAGGGTCTGGGGTTTGGGAATTTGGAAATTCGGTGATTTGGTGTTTGGGGATTTGGGGTTTGGGAATTTGGAATTTGGGGGACTTGGGGTTTGGGAATTTTGGGGTTTGGGGTCTGGGGATTTGGGATACTGGGATTTTGGGGATTAAGTGGTTTGGAATTTGGGGTTTGGGAATTTGGGGATTTTAGGGTTTGGGGTTTTGGAGATATTGGGGATTTGGGGGTTTGGGGATTTGGGAATTTGGGGGAGGCGGTGGGGAAAGGAGGGAAGGGGGGCGGGACCCCCAAAAGGGACCTGGGGGCGCTTTGGACCCCAGAACTGGAGCCGCGGTCACTTCAAAACCCCAAAAATGTCCCGGGTCACTTTGGGAGCCCCAAAAAGGCCCCGAGTTTCTTTAGGGCCCCCAAAATGCCCCAAATCCCTTCAGCCACCCCAAAATGCTCCCCTGGTCCCTTCAGAACCCCAAAACCGCCCCCTTGGTCCCAAACACGGCCCCAAAGCGGCCCCAGGGTGCCCCAAAAGGATCCGCGGTCCCTTTAGGGACCCCAAAAGGCACCGGGGAACCTTCGGCCGACCCCAAAACCCCCCGTGATCCATTCAGGACCCCAAAAATTGATCTTGGGTCCCTTCAGACCCCAAAAATTGATTCCCAGTCCTTTCAAAACCCCAAATTGGCCCCTTGGTCCCTTCAGACCCCAAAACGACCCCTTGGTCTCTTTTAGGGCCCCCCAAAACCGGCCCCAATCCCTTAAAAAGCCCCCAAAATTGATCCCAAGTCCTTAAAAAACCCAAAATGGTCCAAGGTCCCTTAAAAACCCCAAAATGGAGCCCAGGTCCTTTAAAAATCCTCAAAATTGATCCAAAGTGCTTTAAACCCCCTCTCAAATTGATCCAAGGTCCCTTAAAAACCCAAAAAAAAAAAAAAAAAAAAAAAAAAAAAAAAAAAAAAAAAAAAAAAAAAAAAAAAAACCCAAAAATTGATCCCGGGTCCTTCCAGGAGGGGGAAAAGGGGAGAAAAATGGGAATAAAAAGGGGGAAAAAAGGAGGAAAGTGAAAAAAAGAGGAATTAAAGGGGAAAAGGGGAATTAAAAAGGGGAAAAATGGGAAAAAGGGGAATTAAAAGGGGGGAAAGGGGAAAAAGGGGAGGGAAAAGGGGAATTAAAAAATAAAAAGAGGAGGGGAAGGGGAAAAAATGGGAGGAAAAGGTGAAAATCGTGAATAAAAAAGGGAAAAAAAAGGAATTTTCCCGGCTCCAAGCAAACGCAGCCCTCAGGAACAATCCCGGGTTTGACCTCTTTTATTTATTTTTTAAAATTTATTTCCGGTTTCTCTTTTTTATTTCGGATTTTTTTCTTTTATTTCGGATTTTTTCTCCTCATTTTCCCCCCTCCTTTACCGCGGCCGGGCCTTCATCCATCTCCCTTCAACGAGATCCGTTCATTAATTAATGAATTCATTAATCAATCCCCGCGCTCATTAAAACCCCGCCGGGGCTCCTGGCGGCCCAGCCAGCCAGAAAAATAAAAATAAAGCGATTTTTTTTTTTCTCCCTCTTTTCCTCTCAATTTTTCCGCTTTTCCCTGCGAGTTTTTCCTCCAAAAATCCAAATTATTCCCAATTTTGGGGGGGAGGTTTCAGGCCCTTCTTTCCCTTCCCAGGGACAAAAAAATTCCCAAATTCCCAAAAAGAACCCGGCCCTCATTCCTTTGTTTTTTTCCTTTAAAAACCGAGATTCCAGCGCTTTTTTCCCCCCTAAAAATTGAAATTCCAGCTTTTTTCCCCCCTCAGAAATGGAAATTCCGGCTCCTTCTCCACCCTCAATTCCCGATTTAGGGGAGGAATTTTCCTCCCAATTAAATTGGAATTTTCGCTTTTTGTTTCCCGGATTTTCCCCATTTTTTCCCCGGGATATTTTTAATTTCTCGGCACATTTTGTACCGTAATTTTGAAATTATTTTCGCCGTCCAAAAATGAAAAAAACCCCTCCGATATTTAATTTTTTTTCTTTCCTTTTTGATGAACTTCAGGCGCGATTTTTCATTTTAATCGCCAACAGCAACAACGACAACAATAACAACAATAATAATAAATTAACATACAAATGGAATGATAGAAATGAAAGCAAAATCACGAAAAAGCAGAAATAGAAACGGCAATAAATAAAAATAAAACAAAAAAAAGAAAAAATAAGGAAAAAAATAAATAAAACCAAAATATAATAAAATATAATAATAATAATAAATAACAGATAAATGTAATAATAGAAATAAACCAGAAATCTAATAAAAAAAACAAAAATAGAAATAGAAAGAAAAATAAATGAAAATAAAAAAATAAAGGAAAACAAAATATAAATAAAAATAATAAAATAAAACAAAAATTATTATTAATTATATATATATTATATATATAATTATTATTATAAAAATTATAAAATAAAAATATAAAATAAGAAAAAAATAAAAAATTAAAATAAATAAAATAAAATAAAATAAAATAAAATAAAATAAAATAAAATAAAATAAAATAAAATAAAAATTATTAATAATGGAGCACGGCGCGGCTTTGGGCTGAGTTTCTTTATTCTCCTCAGAAATGCCAGCAGAACATTCATTAATGAATCCATTCATTAATTCAGCGTTAATTACAAACATCAGGCGAAGCTTTGTACAGGACAGACATTGCATAGGACGGAACCCTCGGATCCGCATTCCTCGCTAATTACCGCCGCCAATTAACGCCGGTAATTAATTAACCCGGGCCAGCACGGGACGGGAATTGGGCACAAATTCCCATTTTTTTTTTCAGCATTTCCAAAAGGGAATTCGAATTTCCTTTTATTCTCGTTTCATTTTCATTTTATTCTCGTTTTAATATCATTTTATTCTCATTTTATTCTCATTTTATTCTCATTCTTCCCATTTTACTTTCTTCCTTTTTTTCCATTTCATTTCCATTTCTTTTTAATTTCTTTCATTTCATTCTCATTTCGGTTTCACTTTTTTTTTTTTCCCTTTTCCTTTCATTTCCAGTTTTCCATTTTATTTTCTCATTTTATTCTCATTTTATTCTCAATTTATTCCCATTTTTTCCTGGTTTTCTTTCATTCCATTCGGATTTTCCCGGCGTTTTTCGCCCCTTGGAGCGAGGAGGGACTCGGCTCCTTTTGGGTTTATTGGGGTGAATCCCAAAAATTCCAGAATTTTCTTTCCCCCCTCCCTTCCAGGAGCGAATTAGGACCCAAAATTCAGAAAAATTTTGGGGTTTTTGGATGATTTTCCCACCCCAGGAGGTGAAACGGCCCCAAAATCTCGGAGAGCACCAGAACCCCAAAATTCCAACCCCCAAAAAATTGAATTTTCCCAATTTACGTGGGCTAAAAGTGACCAAAAATGGGGATTTTGGAGCCGTTCTCGGGTTTTATTGCACGGCCCCGCGGCGGCTCTGAAAAGGAAAAGGGAAAAAAATGAGGAAAATGGGAAAATTGGGAGAAAAAAAGGGCGCAAATTGGGGAAAAAAGGGGGAAATGGGGAAAAAAAAGAGGAATGGGGGAAAAAAGGGAGAAAGGGAGATCCTGATCCCAAAATTTGGGTTTTTTTCTCCCTGGCCCAAACAATTCTGGGAAGGGAATAAAAATGGGAATAATTGCGGTGGGAATGGGAAAAATAGGAAAAAGGGGGGAAATGGAACAAAAGGGAGAGAAAAGGGGAGGGAAAAAAGAAAAATGGAAGAAAGGAAAAAGAAAAAAAGGAAGAAAGGAAAAAAGAAAAAGGAAAAAAGGGGGGACAGGAAGAAATGGGGGAAAGAGGGAAAAGAAGGAAAAAAAGGAAAAAGGGAAAAGAGAGGAGAAAAGGAGGAAAAAATGGGGGGAAAATGCAAAAAAAAAAAAAAAAAAAGGGAAAAAATGGGGGAAAAAGGGAAAAGGGGGAAGGAGACGCTGAGGATGCCGAGAGGAGGAAAAAAAAAACAGGAAAAAAGGGAAAGGCTCCTTCCAGCGGGATTTTTCCCGGTTTTTTTTCGGGATTCGTCCATAAAAGCGGCGCTGGCCGTGACCGTGACCGGGGAATTTCCCGATTTTTTTTTTTTTTCCCAGGAAAACGCTGCTTTTCCCACGGAATTATTCCCAAAATAAACCGATTTTCTCCCATTTTAAAATCCGATTTTTCCCCCCAATCCTTCACCCCTTTTCCCCCCCTCACCTCCAAAAAATCGCTTTTTTCCAAGCAAGAAAATTCCCCCCTTTCCCTAAATCCCAGCCCCGAAAATCCCCAAAGTGCCCGAGCGCAAAATTAAACCGGGAAATCACCAAAACCGAGGAGTTTTAACCCAGGAATTCCCGAGCTCCAGCACAAAAAATTCCCAGGAAAAAAAAAATTAAAAAAATAAAATGGGAAAAGCTTTGGGATCGCATTCCTGATCCCAGAAAATGGAAAAAATCGGGATTTTTCGGCAGGAAAAAAATCATTTTTACCGACACCCGCGGGGGTTTGAGCTGGTTTGGATTTCCTTCCAATAAAAAGAAAATTCTCCATTTTTAGGGTTTTTTTAAATCGGTTTTGAGGGAGAAAAAATCTCAGAATATCCCGAGTTTTTCAGGGATTCGGGATTAACCCGCTCGGAGCTCCCAGGGAAAAAAAAAAGGATTTTTTTCTTTTATTCCCTTTTGCCCAATTTCCAGTGTTTCCACCCCAAATTTCACACCCCCGTGCCAGGAAAAAAAATAAAAATAGGATTTTTGGGGAAAAAGCGAAGATGGAATTTTGGGACATGGCAAAGGAACGCTGGAAAAATCGGGAGAATGAAGAAAAAACAAAAAAAAAGAAAAATTTGAGTTGACGTGGGGAAAAATTCCTTTTTTTTCCTCCCAGAGGGTGCCGGAGACCCCTCAGAATTCCAGGGATAAATCCAATTTCCAGCCGGGTTTTGCCCCAAATCCCTTCATTCCAACACCAAAAAATTCCCATTTTCCACCCAAATCCGAGCTGCGTTTTCCTTTCAGCCACCACCCAAATTCCTCATTCAAATCCCGAATTTTCGCTGCTTTTCCCCCCCCGCTAAACCCCAAAATCCTCCCCCAATCCCAGGATCCACTCCCAGCCCGATTTTTGGGGAAAAATCCGGGAATTCCCGGCCTACCTGAGCTGGGCCTTGGAAAAATTCCCAAAAAAATAAAAAATAAAAATTCCTCCCTTCATCCTCTCCAACGCCGCCTCCACGGAACATTTTCCTTCCCATCCTCTGGAATATTTTTTTCCTAATATTTACAATTATTTCTGCTTTTCTGCTGCCGGGCTTCGTTTTATTTTGTAATTTTTTGTGTGTTTTTTGGGGGTTTTTCCCCTATTTTTAAGCACTTTTTTATTCCCGATTTCTCAGGGCGGGATTCAGAGTCTCTGTGTGCGCAGGACTTTCAATCCGGATTATATTATTATTATTATTATTACTACTATTATTCTCAAATTTTTAAAAATTTTTCCTTTAATTTTTTTCGGCCTTTTCACACCGATTTTTTTTTTTTTTTTTTGAGCCGCGATCTCGCCGCGAAATGGCGGCCGCGGTTTTGAATTAAAATTAAAATAATTTTATAAATTTTTTTCCTTTTATTTTTTTCTCTTTTTTTTCCCTTTTTTTCTTTTTCTCTTTTCCCTTTTCTTTCCTTTTTTTTTTTTTCTTTTTTTTTTTCTCTTTTTTTTCCCTTTTTTTTTCCTTTTTTTTGTGTTTTTTGGGGGATTTTTGGGATTTTTTTGTTTTTTAAAAGAAAGAGAGCGCCTGCTCCCTGAGGAGGAGTCTTTTCTTTTTCATGCGGCGGTTCTGGAACCAGATCTTGACCTGCTGATCGCTCAGGTTCAGGCGGTCCGAGAGCTCCCGGCGCCGCTGGCGGGTGATGAATTCGTTCACCAGGAATTCCCCCTCCAGCTCCGCCAGCTGCAGCTTCGAGTACGGTTTGCGCTTTTTCCGCGACCTCGTGTGCATCGGGTACCACGGAGCACCTAAAAAAGCAAAAATCCGCTTTTTTCACCGAGAAAAATGAGTCCCAGCAAGGCTTTTCTGCTTTTTCCCTGAAAAAATTACTCTGCAAGGATGAAAATTCACTTTTTCCGCCCAAAAAATGAGTCCCTGCAAGGTCTTTTCCACTTTTTCCCCGAAAAAGAAAATCCACAAGGATGAAAATCTACATTTTCTCTGAGAAAAATGACTTCACGCAACGGCTTTTCTTATTTTTCCCCGAAAAAAAATACTCTGCAAGGATGAAAATTCACTTTTTCCGCCCAAAAAATGAGTCCCTGCAAGGCTTTTTCTTCTTTTTCCCCGAAAAAAAAAACTCCACAAAATGCCCCTTTTCACCTAAAAAAAAAAAAAGCATCCCCAAAATCCCCTTTTTCCCTTTTTTCCCCGAAAAGAAAACTCCACAAGGATGAAAATTCACTTTTTTTTTGCCAGAAAAATGAGTCCCCGCAAGGTCTTTTCCTCTTTTTGCCCGAAAAAATAATCACAAAATGCCCCTTTATTTTTTTTCACCTCAAAAAAAAACCCCAACCTCCGCAAAATGTATTTTTCCCTAAAAAATGTGTCCCCAAAATGTCCCTTTTCCTCTTTTTCCCCGAAAAAATTACTCTGCAAAATGTCCCTTTTATTTTTACCTAAAAAAATCCTCAACCTCCGCAAAATGCCCTTTTTCCCTAAAAACAAAAAAAATCCCCAAAATGCCCCTTTTCCTTTTTTTCCTAAAAAAATCCTCCCAAAATTGTCCCTTTTTCCCCTAAAAAACCTCCCAAAAATTCCCCTCTTCCCCCGGAAAAAAAAAAATCCCCCAAAAGCCACTTTACCCTTTTTCCTTTTAAAAAAAAATCCTATTTTTTCCCCGGAAAATAAAAGCGTTCCCACATCGCATTTTCCTCTCAAAAAAACCTCCCGGAAAATCAATTTTTTCCGCCATTTTTCCCCTAAAAAAAAATCCCACCCCACCGTGACCCCAAAAAGCTTTTGGGGATTTGGGATTTGGAAAATCGGGAGAAAAACCCCAAAAATCCGGGAGTGGCCCCAGATCCCGAATCTGAAGGACGCGGGGTTTGGATTTATTGGGATCTTTTTTAGGATTTCCCTTTTTTTTTCCCCATTTCACCCCTCAGCCGTGACCCCAAAACCACCCGGGATTTGGGGTTTTTTAGGATTTCTCAATTTTTCCCCCTTTTCCCTTTCCTGTGACCCCAAAACCACTCCCAGAATTTTTTCTTTATGATTTCCCCTTTTCTCCCCTTTTCCCACCTCCGTGACCCCAAAACCTCTTACAAGGTTTTTTTTTTTTTTAGGATTTCCCCATTTTTCCCCCTTTTTCTTCCTCCGTGACCCCAAAACCGCCCCCCAAGTTGTGGGATTTTCCCCCTTTTCTCCCCTTTTTTCCCTTTTTCTCCTCTTTTCCCTCCTCTGTGACCCCAAAACCTCTCCCCAGGATTGGAATTTTTTTAGGATTTCCCCATTTTTTTCCCTTTTCCCTTTCCTGCGACCCCAAAACCGCTCCCCAGGGTTGGGTTTTTTTAGGGATTTTCCCCTTTTTTCCCCTTTTCTTCCCCTTTTTTTCCCCTTTTCCTTCCCCTCCGGCCGCACATCCCGGTCCCCGCTCCTGTCGCTGCCTCTTCCCGGTTTTTTTTTCCCTTTTTTTATGGGATATTTACATGTTTATGGCCTTTTTTTTTTCTTTTAAAAGCGGCGGCACCCAATAAAACATTCGGGATTTCGCTGCTACCCCTAGCGGCCTGAGCCCACATCGGTGCCGCCGGGGGAACCCCCAATTTCACCCCAAAAAAACCCCAAAAATTCCCATTCCAGGGGTGTCGGGGTTCAGGGTGGCAGCGACCCCGCCGAACCCAAAATTCCCAGGGAAAACCCTTCCAAAAACACCCCAAAAACCATTAAAAAAACCCCAAACCCATTTAAGAACCCCAAAACCCATTTAAAAAAACCCAAAATCCATTTAAAAAACCCTAAACACATTTAAAAACACCAAAACCCATTAAAACACCCCAAACCCCATTTTAAAAACCCCAAAACCCATTTAAAAACACCAAAACCCATTTTAAAACCCCAAAACCCCCTTAAAAAAACCAAAACCCATTTTAAACCCCCCAAAAAATTCTCCTTTTTGGACCTCACCACCGCTGTCAAGGTTCAGGGGTGACACCAACCCCGCCGAACCCCAAATTTCCTTCCAAAACCTTTCCAAAACACCCCAAAATTCCTCCAATCACCCCAAATTCCTCCAAGCCTCTCCAAAACCCCCCCAAAAAAACTCCAAAAGCCCAACAAATCCCTCCAAAATCCCCCAAAATCCCATTTTTCGAACCTGCACGCCGCTTTCGGGGTTCGGGGGCGCCACCAACCCCAAATTCCCAGGGAAAACATTTCCAAACCCTCCAAAACCCCCCCAAAAACGAAAAAAAACCCCAAATTTTCCCTTTTTAGCACCACTGCCAAGCTTTAGGGGTGACACCAACCCCAAATTCCCAGGGAAAACCTTTCCAACATCCCCTAAAAGAAAACCCCTAAAATCCCAAAAACCCTTCGGAAACACCCAAAAAAACCCCAAGGAAGCGCCCCCAAAACCCCAAAACCCCAAAATCCCCAAACCCGCCGATTTCAGAGCCTGTCCAGCACCTCCGGTGGTCGGGGCTGACTCCAACCCCAAATTTCCCAGGGACACCCTAAAAACATCCTTCAAATCCCCCCAAAACCCCAAATCCCTCCATTTCCCCCCAAACCACCCCAAAAAACCACCAAAGAACCCCCCAAAAAAGAACCCAAATCCATTTCCAGTACCTAAATTCCGCTGCCCACGTTTAGGGCTGACACCAACCCCGGCGAACCCCAAATTTCTCAGGGACACCCCCTAAAAACATCCTTCAAAACCCCCTAAACCCCCAAAACCCCTCCATACCCCCAAAGTGCCCTAAAAAACCCCAAAAGAAAACCCCAAAATCCATTTCCAGGACCTCACCACGGTTTTCCGTGTTCAGGGCTGACCCCGACCCCAAATTCCAGGGAAAATCCTCCCAAAATATCTCAAATACCCACCTCAAACCCCCTCTGAACCCCCCAAACCCCCCCAAAAAACCCCAAAACCACCCCCAAACCCCCAAAATTCCCGTGCTCTCACCGCTGCTCTCTGCATTCAGGGGTGACACCAACCCCGCCGCGTCCCTTTAATCCCAGGGAAAACCCTGACAAAATCCCACTAATACTCACCACAAAACCCACAAAAACCTTTCCAAAACCCCAAAACCACCCCCAAAAAACCCTAAAAGCCAAAAAATCCTCAATTTCCAGGCTCTCACCGCTGCTCCTGCATTCAGGGGTGACACCAACCCCGCCGCGTCCCTTTAATCCCAGGGAAAACCCGAACAAAATCCCACTAATACCCACCACAAAACCCCACAAAAACCTTTCCAAAACCCCAAAACCACCCCCAAAAAATCCCAAAACCACCCCAAAAGCCAAAAACACCCCCAAAAATCCCATTTCCAGCCTCTCACCGCCTCCGTCAGCATTCAGGGGTGACACCAACCCCGCTGCGTCTCCTTTAATCCCAGAGAAATCCCTTCCAGTATCTCCTAAAAAACCACTCTAAACTCGCCACAAAACCATTCCTAAACACCTCAAAAACCCCCAAACCCCAAAACGACCCCAGAAAAAAACCCAAACCACCCCAAAACCCCATTCCCGTGCTCTCACTACGGCTCCTCGTGTTCAGGGGTGACACCAACCCCGCCGCGTCCCTTTAATCCCAGGGAAAACCCTTCCAATACCTCCTAAAAAAACCTCTAAAACCCCTCTGAAACCCCACAAAAACCCCAAAGCCCTTCCCAAAACAGCCCCAAATTCCCCAAAACCCCAAAATTCCCGAGCTCTCACCACCTCCGCCAGGGTTCAGGGGCGGCACCAGCCCCGCCGCGTCCCTTTAATCCCAGGGAAATCCCGAACAAAACCTCCTAAAAAACCCCCTAAAACCCCTCCGAAACCCAAAAAAAGCCCCCCAAAAACCCCAAAACCACCCCCAAACCCCATTTCCAGGCTCTCATCACCTCTCCCCGTGTTTAGGGGTGGCACCGACCCCGCTGCATCCCCTTCATTCCCGGGAAAACCCGAACAAAATCCTCTTAATACCGACCTCAAAACCCCTCTGAACCCCCTTCTAAACCCTCCCAAACCCCAAAATCACCCCCAAAAACCCCAAAACCACCCCAAATCACCCCAAAACTCTCCACCAACCCCATTTCCCTTCTCTCACCACCGCCTTCAGCGTTCAGGGGCAACACCAGCCCCGCCGCGCCCCCTTTAATCCCAGGGAAAACCCTTCCGACACCCCTAAAAAACCCTCTAAATAACCCAAAAACCACCCCAAACCCCCTAAAAAACCCTAAAACCGGTCAAAAAACCCCAAACCACCCCAAAACTGCCCCCAAACCCCATTTCCAGGCTCTCACCACCTCCATCAGTGTTCAGGGGCGACACCAACCCCGCCGCGTTCCCTTCATTCCCGGGGAAAACCCTTTCGACACCCACTAACAAAACCCCAAAAGACCCCTCCAATCCCCCAAAACCCAAAAAAAACCCCTCAAAAACCCCAAAACCACCCCAAAATCCCACCAAAAACCCCCATTCCCGAGCTCTCACCGCCTCCTGCAGCGCTCAGGGGCGACACCAACCCCGCCGCGTCCCCTTTACTCCAATAGAAAACCCTTCCAGTACCTCCTAAAAAAACCCTCCAAAACCCTTCCAAACCCCTCAAAAACCCCAAAACGACCCCAGAAAAACCCCAAACCACCCAAAACCCCATTTCCGTGCTCTCACCTCCTCCTGCAGCGCTCAGGGCTGACACCAGCCCCGCCGGTCCCCTCCATTCCCTTCCAAAACCCACCAAAAATCTCCTCTAAAACCCCTGAAGAAAGACCCAAAGCTCCAACAACACCCCCCAAAAAAACCCAGAAAAAACCCAAAACTGCCCCAAAAACCCCCATTTCCAGGTTCTCACCGCCTCCTGCAGCGTTCTGCGGCGACACCAACCCCGCCGCGTCCCCTTTACTCCTAATAGAAAACCCTTCCAGTACCTCCTAAAAAAACCCTCCAAAACCCTTCCAAACCCCCCCAAAACCCCAAAACGACCCCAGAAAAACCCCAAACCACCCAAAACCCCATTCCGAGCTCTCACCGCCTCCTGCAGCGCTCAGGGCTGACACCAGCCCCGCCGTGTCCCCTCCATTCCCTTCCAAAACCCACCAAAAATCTCCTCTAAAACCCCTGAAGAAAGACCCAAAGCTCCAACAACACCCCCAAAAAAACCCAGAAAAAACCCAAAACTGCCCCAAAAACCCCCATTTCCAGGTTCTCACCGCCTCCTGCAGCGTTCTGCGGCGACACCAACCCCGCCGCGTCCCCTTTACTCCTAATAGAAAACCCTTCCAGTACCTCCTAAAAAAACCCTCCAAAACCCTTCCAAACCCCCCCAAAACCCCAAAACGACCCCAGAAAAACCCCAAACCACCCAAAACCCCATTCCGAGCTCTCACCGCCTCCTGCAGCGCTCAGCGGCGACACCAACCCCGCCGCATCCCCTTCAATCCCGGGAGAAAACCCTTCCAACATCCACTAAAAAACCGCTTAAAAACACCCCAAAAAAACCCTCCAACCCCCAAAAAACCCCGAAAAAACCCAAAAGCTCCCCTCAAAAAACATTTCCATTCTCTCACCTCCTCCTGCAGCGTTCAGCGGCGACACCAACCCCGCCGCGTCCCCTTTACTCCCAATAGAAAACCCTTCTAAAACACCCCGCTAAAACCCCTCCAAAACCCCACAAAAACCCCCCAAAAAACCCAAATCACCCCCCAAAACCCCCAACCCCAATTCCCATTCTGTCACCTCCTCCTGCAGCGTTCAGCGGCGACACCAACCCCGCCGCGTCCCCTTTTCTCCCAATAGAAAACCCTTCTAAAACACCCCGCTAAAACCCCTCCAAACCCCACAAAACCCCCAAAACCCAAATCACCCCCAAAACCCCCAAACCCCAATTCCCATTCTCTCACCTCCTCCTGCAGCGTTCAGCGGCGACACCAACCCCGCCGCGTCCCCTTTACTCCCAGGGAAAACCCTTCTAAAACACCCCGCTAAAACCCCTCCAAAACCCCCGAAAAACCCCCGAAAAACCCCCCAAAAACCCAAATCACCCCCCAAAAACCCCAAAACCCCAATTCCCATTCTCTCACCTCCTCCTGCAGCGTTCAGCGGCGACACCAACCCCGCCGCGTCCCCTTTTCCTCCCTCTCCGAGCAGCGGCGAGCCCGAGTCCGACTCCAGGTTCTGACAGGCCGGCGGCTCCTGCGCCACCCCCTCGGCTCCGGCGTACTCGAACTTGCCGAAATTCCCCAAATTCCCCAAATTCCCTCCGGCGGCCGCGGCGGGCAGCGGCTCCAGCGCCAGCAGCGCGTTGTCCCTGGCTGCGGCCACCCTGTCGCTTTTGTCGCCCTCCCGGTAGTAGCACTTGCCCTCCTCGGCTCGGGCCAGCTCGCAGGTGCGCCCGAAGCCCAGGTAGGGTTGCGGGTAAGGCCCGCACGGTTCGGACGGAGGCCAGGCGGGCAAAGAACCGAAATTCTCCCTGCGGGGTGGGTAGGGCAGCGAGGGCAGCCCGGGGAGCTGCGCGCCGGCCCCGCGGAAATTGGGGAAATAAAAAGCGTCCCCCGTGTGGATGTTGACGAGCGGCCCCACGAAGCCGGGGTTCAGCAGGTTGTGCTCGCCCATGCTCCGCGGGCGATGTTTGGGTTCTGGGGGGATTTTTTTTTTTTTTGGTTGTTTTTGTTTTGTCGTTGTTTTGTTCGGCCGCCGCTTGGGCGCTTGGCCCGGCCATGGAGCCGCGGTTAAAAGGCTCCGGATCTCCCCCCCCTCCATCCCCAACACCTCCCACCCACCCGGCCCAGCCCGGCCGTGCCGCCGTCACGTGGGGGGGGCGCGGGGGGTCCCCTCGGTGTCCCCTCCCCTCCCTCCCCTCGGTGTCCCCTCCCCTTTGTCCCCTCCCCTCCGCAGCCCGGGACAAAACAGCGCCGAGTTCCGCCTGCTTTCCTCCCTTTTTTCCTCATTTTTCTTCCTTTTTCCCCTCATTTTTCCTGCCCTTTTTCCACCTTTTCCCCACCTTTTATTCCTCTCTTTTTTCCTGTTTTTATCCCTCATTTCCCCCCTTTTTTTCTCCTTTTTCCCTCATTTTTCTCCATTTTTCCTGCCCTTTTTCCACCTTTTCCCCACCTTTTATTCCTCTCTTTTTTCCTGTTTTTATCCTCATTTCCCCTTTTTTTCTCCTTTTCCCTCATTTTTCTCCATTTTCCTGCCTTTTTCCACCTTTTCCCCACCTTTTATTCCTCTCTTTTTCCTGTTTTTATCCCTCATTTCCCCTTTTTTCTCCTTTTTCCCTCATTTTTTCTCCATTTTTCCCTCCTTTTTTCCCTTTTCCTCATTTTCCGCCCTTTTCCCACCTTTCCCCTCCTTTCCCCCCCACCTTTTATTCCTCTCTTTTTCCTGTTTTTATTCCTCATTTTTTTCCCTTTTTCTCTTTTTCTCCTCGTTTTCCCTCTCTTTTTTTCCTCCCTTTATTCCTCTCATTTCCCTGTTTTTTTCTCATTTTGTCCTTTTATGTCTCCTTTTTACTTCCCTTTTTCCGCCTTTTCCCTCCTTCCCCCACCTTTTATTCATCTATTTTTCCTGTTTTTTCCCTAATTTTTTCATTTTTTCCCTTTTTCCTCTTTTTCCACCTTTCCCCTCCCTTTCTTCCTATTTTTTCCTCCTTTTTTCGTCCTTTTCCCCTCCCTTTCCCCCTCCTTTTATTCCTCCCTTTCCTCTGCTTTTTCTCCCCATTTTTCTCCTTTTTCCTCCTTTTTTTCCTTCCTTTTTCCTTCTTCTTCCTCCTTTTTTCCCCTCCCTTTTGCCTGCTTTTGTTCCCTATTTTTTCTCTTTTTTTCCCTCCCCTTTTTCCTCCATTTTTCCTCCCTTTTCCCTCTTTTCGCTTCCCATTTTCCTCTTCCTTTATTCCTCCCTTTCCCCCTTCTTTCCCCCCCTCTTTTTTCCTCCTTTTTTCCCCCTCCACACTAAAAAAATCATTTAAAAACCCCAATTTCCCCTTTAAATTTAATTCCATTTTTTTGCCGCTTTCGGGTCCCTCCACCAATGACGATCCTCCCCAAAAATTCCATTTTCCACCCCAAATATTCGCGATTTTCACCCCAAAACCTCGAACCCCCTTTCCTGCGAGGGGCAGCGAGGGGCCTCATTAATTAATTAATGAATGAATTAATTCATTAACACCTTGATTAACTAAAATCAATCCCCATTAGATTTTGTGTCATATAAACTTTACGGGGCTGCTGAGGGAGACGGATGGGAGCGGGGCCAGCCTTGGAAACCATCCCAAATTCGGTTATTTTTTAAAATATTTTCCGTCTTTTAAAATATTTTTTTAATCATTTTTTCCTGTTTTAATAATATTTTTACCATTTTTATAATTTTTTGCTATTTTTATCAATTATTGTCCATTTAAATCAATTTTTTGTCATTTTAAAATCACTTTTTGTTCATTTTTTATCATTGTTTTATCATTTTTATAATTTTTCTGATCATTTTTATCACTGTTTTCCATTTTTTTTCCTTATTATTAATCCTTACCATTGTTTTACTTTTCTTATAATTTTTTGGATGGATTTAGATGATTTTTTTTGTCATTTCATATCATTTTTATAATTTTTAAATCACTTTTGTTCATTTATTATCACTATTTTCCCTTTTTTTTTGTCATTTCAAAGAATTTCTTTGTTATATCTTTTAAAAACATTTTTTCTCTATTTTATATCATTTTTGGTCATTTTTAGCTCTGTTTTTTTGTCATTTTATATGATTTTTGGGTAATTTTTGTCATTTTTTATCATTTTTTCATCGTTATTTTCATTTTTGGGGTCGTTTTGGTCATTTTTGATCATTTTTTCACCGTTTTTTTCATTTTTCCCCACCTTTTCCCGGCCTCCGCGGCTCCGGGGCGGGTCCAGCCTCTTCCCGAGCTCCTCCGGTTTTTTATTTTTCTCTCCAGGATTTTATTTTTCAATAAAAATCTCTCGGTTTTATTGCGGATTTGCGGCTCCTTTTCCTTCCTTTGTCCCCTTTCCATCCCCTAACCCTAAAAATCGGATTTTCCCCCCATTTTTTCCCTGGGAATAACCCCAAAATTCCCTTTTTTTTCCTGGCGCAGAGGGGATTTAATTCCATTTATTTCTCTCTCCCTCCCTTCCCTTTCTACCGAGGAAAACCAAGAAAAAAATTAAAATAAAATAAATTATAATAAAAAATCGATACCGGCTCCTTCCAGCGCCAAATAAACTCAATAAAATAAAATAAATTAAAAATATACCCACAAACAAACAAACAATAAAAACCCCAAAACAAAACCGGGAAAGGAACAAAAAATCCTGGAATAAAATTAATAAATCCTGGAAGGGAAAAAATAAATCCTGGAATTAAAAAAAAAAAAAAAATCTTGGAATAAAATTAAATAAATCCTGGAATAAAAATAAATAAATCCTGGCAGAGAAGCTTTGACCTTGATGAAGGTTTGGGCTGGAATTTTCCCTCTTTTGTGGTTTTTAATTAATATTTTTAAATTTTTTTGCCCCTTTCCCACCTTTATTTCACATTTGGAGCAGCCCCGCTCTTTCCCCTGGCTGGAATTTCGCTTTTTTTCCCCAAAATCCCAGGAATTCTCCCCAATTCCCATTCCCCCCTCCCCCTGCTCTATTTTAGGGTTTTTCCCTCAAAATAAACTTTTTTTTTTTCTCTCCCGGAGGCTTCCAAACCCTTGGAAAACCCTTGGAAAAAAAATAAAATAAAAGGAAAACCCCCAAATAAATCAGGTGCGGCTCCTCCTCTCCCCTCGGAGGTGGAAAAACCCGAATTTCCACTTTTTTCCAGCTTTTTTTTCCAGCCTGGAAATCTCCGGCACCTTTCCAGAAATATTCGCTTTAAACGCCAATAATTCACTTTTTTTTTTTTTTCTTATTTTTGAGGTTTTTCTTCCTTTTTTAATTTTATTTTCCCCCCTTTTTTGGGATGTTTTTTCAAGCCCTGCCAAGGAATTTTTCCCCCTCCAGGTACGAGGTGGGAATAAAAAGGGATGAAAAATAATTGAAATAAATTCCACGTGAGGCCCCGCGGAGCCCCCACAATTGGCTTTGTTCCCTTTTCATTTTTTAATTTATTTATTTTTTAGGGGGAAAAAATTATTTCCTGTCCCGGCTCCTGCTGGGCTTTGTTCCCTGCTGGAGAAAAGGAATTTCTGCTCCAAAATCCTCATTTTTGGGGGTTTTTAGGATTTTTTTTTCCTCTTGATTACTGCATATTTCGCTGTAAAAAAATTAATTAAAAATCTCATTTTTGCGGCGGTTGTTGTGGGGTTGAGAGAGGAAGAAAATCGAATTATTTTGGGTTTTTCGGGTTTTTTTTCCTGTTTTATCCCGGTTTTCCAAGCTGGGAAAAACCCCGGGATATTCGGAGCGTGGCCTGGAACCCGCGGCCAGGAACGGATCCAAAGCAGAAATAAAAACTCAAAATCCAAATAGGAAAAGAAATAAAAATAAAAATAAACCCTAAAAACTCCTTCGGCGGCGCTCCCGCCTTTCCAGCGGGAATTTTTATTTTATTTTTTTGTTCCTCATTAAAATCTCATTTTTCACCTCAGGGAAGACTCGAAAAAATTACTTTAAAAACCCCCGGGATAAAAAATAAAAAAATCCCAATTCCCCTTAAATCGCTTGGAAAACCCCTCAGCTTTGTAATTCCTTTTTTTTTTAATTTTTAACTCAAAAAATCCCAGGGAAAAATTTAAAAATCGCTTTTTCCCCATTGGGAGAAAAAAAAAATCCCGATTTTCATGCAAAGAAAATAATATTTTCTTTGTGAAGATGATTTATTTTTAATTCTGATTAAAATACATTTTATTTTTAATTTTTTCCCTTTTTATTTTTTTTCGAGAAAATGCCCCAACCTAAGAGTGGAGAAAAAAATTAAATAAATTCTTTTAAAAGCCCGAAAATCATAAAATTCCAGCCCGGAGCCATTAAAAAAAACGGGGAAAAGGGGAGGAAAAAAATCCCGATTTTCAGGCAAAGAAAATCATCTTTTCTTTGTAAAGACGATTTATTTTTAATTCCGATGAAAACACATTTCAATTTATTTTAATTTTTTTCCTTTTTTTATTTTTTTGAGGAAAAGTCACAAAATACCCAACCTGAGGGTGGAAAAAAATTTAAATAAATTATTTTAAAAGCCCGAAAATGATAAAATTGCAGCCCCGGAGCCATAAAAAGCCCGGGGAAGGGGGAGGGAGGCGCAGTTCAAGGTCACTGTCTCGGGCAGTAAAAAGGGTCGGCATCCCATGCAAATGAGGATCCTGCCCGCCGGGAAAACATTCCCAACTTTTTTTTGATTTTTGGGCCGAATTCCCGCTGTTTCGGCGCTTTTCCCTCCGCTTTTATTCCCACTTTTTTCCTTTTTTTTTTTTTTCAAAAAAAATTAATTTTTAAAATCCAGTTTTCCTTTTTTTTTTTTTTTTCCTGCTCCTGAAATTCCAATTTTTTTCCCTCCCTGCTCGGCCTGGATCGGGATTTTTATTCCCACCTCTAAATAATAATAATAGTAATAGTAGTAATAATAATAATAATAATAAGAATAAGAATAGAAATAATAATAGAAATAATAGAAAAAATAATAGAAAAATTAATAATAGAAATAATACAATAGAAATAATAGAAATAATAATAGAATAATAATATATAAGAAAATAATAATAGAAATAATACTAATACTAATAATAGAAATAGTAATCTAATAAATATCACCGTTCCCGTCTCGTCCAGAAATGCGAAATAAAAATGAGAAATCAATGAAAAAATCCCGAATTTCAGACGGGATTCGATCCCACTTGGAATTTTCTTTCCCACCCCAAAAAATTGGAATTAACCCTTCCCAGGCGGAAATAATCCCGAATTCGGGAGGGGAAAAGGGAATTTAAAGGGTTGGAAAAAGAAATCCCAGGGTTTTATTTTCCTCACCTCAAATCCAGCGGGAATCGTGGAGAGAGAAAAAATGGGGAAAAAAGAGAATAATTTGGGATAAAATAAATTTTAAAAAATATTCAGGGTTTGGGGAATAAATGTGGAGAACTTTGGGGGAAATTCTCATGGAAATGGGATTTTTGGATGTGGAAAATCCGCTTTTTCCCATTGATTTATGGAATTAGAAATGCGCCAGGAAAAGCTGGAAAAAAGGGATTGTCCTCAAAATTAAATAAAAATCCATGGGAAAGTTGGAAAAATCGGGATTGGCCCCCAAAATAAATTGGAAAAGAGGGAAAAAACCGGGAATGGCCTCCAAAAATAAATTAAATTTCATGGAAAAGAGGGAAAAACAGGGATTGCCCCTCCAAAATAAATTAAATTTCGTGGAAAAGCGCCCAAAATCTCCGCGGGCGGCTCCAGCCTTCCCAGAGAGGGAAATTCCTGGAAAAATTCAATTTTTTCCCCAATTTTTCCTCACTTTTTGCCAGCAGGGAAAGCCCGGAAGGGAAAATCCAACCCCAAATCCCGGGAAATTCGGGTTTAACTCCAGCTCTGCTTTTGGGGTGAAAATTGGGTTTTTTTCCTTGGAATTCCTAAAAAGAAAACTCAAAAAAAACCTTGGAAAAAAACAAGGCCGTGGAATTCCCGTGTCGCGAGCGAATCGCGACAGGAGGAGCCCAAAAAAAGCGATTTTAATCCGATTTTTCTTGGAAAAGGAGCAGGGAAAAAAAAGGGAATTTCTGGAATCCGAGCCCAGCCGCGATTTTTCGGGATGGAATTCCCAAATATCCATAAAAAATTAAATTTATTTTCTTCCTCCGCTTTGAGGCGGAGCAGCCAAAGAGGTGAAATAAAAAAACCAAAATAAAAACAAAATAAAAACAAAAATTGGGGAAGCGGCGGCGCTGGAGACGCCTCGGGAAAAATTCCTTGGCAAAGCCTCTGGAAGAGCCCCAAAATAATAAAAAAAAAAATCGATTTTTTTTTCTTTTTTGTTTTTGTTTTTCTAGGCCGAGTTCTTGTGGGAGAGGGAAAATGGGAGCAGAACTCACCCGGAGCTGCGAGGAGAGAAATTCCCGATCCTGGGGGGGTTTGAACCTTAAATAAAATTGATTTTTGGGGAAAAAAAAAATGGGAAATGTCGGGTTGGGAGAGGGAAAAATTAAGGGGGAAGTGGGAGAAAAAAAGGGGGAAAAAGGAAAATAAAAAGGAAAATAAAGGGGGAAAAAGAAAGGGAAAACAGGAAAAATAAAAGGAAAAATGAAGGGGAAAAGGACAAATAAAAGGAAAATAGAAGGGAAAAATAAGGGGAAGAGTAGGAAAAATAACAGGGAAAATAAAGGGGGAAATAAAAGGGGAAAAGAAAAAAGAAAATGGAAAATAGGAAAAAGAAAAGGAAAAATAAAGGGGGAAATTGAAGGGAAAATAGAAGGGAAAAAAGGGGAAAATAAAGGGGAAATAAAGTGAAAAAAAAAGAAAAATAAAAGGAAAACAGGAAAAATAAAGGGGAAAATAAAGGGAAAAATAAAAGGGAAAATAGGGAAAAATAGAAAATAGGGGAAAGGAATGGGGGAAAAAGGGAAAAGAAAGAAAATCGATTTAAAAGAGAAAGGAAATAAATAGGGGAAAGGAAAGGGAAAAATAAAAAAGTTGGGAAAAGGAAGGAAATAAAAGGGAAAAGAAAAATTGGGGGTGAAGGGAAGGGAAGAAAAGAAAGGAGAGGAAAAATGGAAATAAATAGAACTAGAAATAATAGGATGGAGAAAGGAGAAAATGGGAGAAAAGGGGGAATAATCGGGAAAATAAAGGGAATAAATGGGGAAAGAATTTTTAAAAAGGGGGGAAAAATAAATTAAAAATTGGGGAAAAAAGGAAAAAAGAAAAAAATTAAAGAAAATTCATTAAAAGCAAAGGAAACAAAGAGGAAAAAAAAAGAGAAAAGGGGGAAGGGAAATCCCGGGAACAAAGGGCAGGAAAAGCAAAGCCGGGAATTCCCGGCCTAAACCCGACCTAAACCCGGCCAGACCCGGCCTAAACCCGGCCGGGACCCCCGTCCCTCCCCCCCGGTGATGTCAAGGTCAAGGGTAACCCGCCCGTGACGTCACCGCCCGTGACGTCACCCGCCGCCCATCCCCGATCCCGATTTTCTGGCAGAAAAATCCACGGGAAAACCCGAAATTCCCCGATTTGGGCTCAAATCTCGAGCGGGATCGGGAGGGGTTTGGTGTAAAATTGGGATTAAATTCCATTTTTCTACCCCTTTTCAATTAGTTTTAATTAATTTAAATTAATTTTAAATAATTTCAATTAATTTTATACCATTTAAACCCATTTAAACCCATTTAAATCCGTTTAAATCAATTTAAATTCTTTTTTTTTCCCCTCCAGGCGCTGTCGCGACCTTGAAAAATTCAATTTTTGCTTTTTTTTCCCTCTTGAATTTCATTTTTTTCCCCATCTCAGCTCGGCCCGGATCGGGATTTTTCATCCCCAAAAATCTGTGCCAGTGGCTCTTCCAGAAATTCTAATTAGAAAATTAAAAATATCAATTAAAATTTAAAAAAATGGGGATTTTTCATCCCCAAAAATTCGCTACCGCAGCTCTTCCAGAAATCCCAATTAGAAATTAAAAATATCAATTAAAATCCTCCTCCTTGGGAGAGGTTTGGGGTTGGAAATTCAAATTTTTCTGCTTTTTTGGGGGAAAAAAAAAAAAAGGAAAACACCCGGGAAAAAAATCCCAAATAGGTGAGAGGAAGAATGGGGTAAAAAACAACAAAAAAAGGAAATTAAGAATTTATCCAGGGATTATTTGGATTTTCCAACCTTAAATTATTTTTTTTTTCCCACCGGGATTAAAGGGAGGAGGAGGGATAAATGGGAAATTTGGGATTTTTGGGAAAAGCTGAATCCCAAAATTCTGAGCGGATCCAGTTGGGAATTCCAAGAAAATCCCAAATTCCCGCAGCTCCCGGGAAAAAAAAAATTGGGAAAAAATCCGAATATTTTGGGAATCGCCAAGAATTCCGCGGGGTTTCCCAATTTTTCCAACTAAAATTAAAAAAAAACCAAAATAAGTGGAATAAATGAAGGAAATTCTCGGTTTTCCTCCTTTTTGGGGGTTTTATCCCGATTTTTGGAAGTGGTCAGGAAGGGGAAAGGAGGCGCAGGTGGAAAAATCAAAAATGACAAAAATGAACTCGAAATGACCAAAAAACCGCGGCCAAAATTGATAAAAAAATGAACCCGAAAATGACAAAAATTAACCCCGAACTGACCAAAAAAATTAAACCAGAACTGATAAAAAATGAACCCCGAAGTGATAAAAATTAAATCGGAATTGACCAAAAATTAACCCAAAAATGACCAAAAATTCAAACCAGAACAGATAAAAAATTAACCAAAAACTGACCAAAAAATAAATCCAAAGTGACCAAAACTGAACTGAAAAGTGATAAAATTTAACCCAAAAATGACCAAAAATTCAAACCAGAACTGATAAAAAATCAGCCAAAAACTGAATTAAATTAAATTAAAAATTAAATCAGAGCTGGCCAAAAATCAACCCCAAAAGTGATAAAAATTAAATCCAAAAGTGACCAAAACCGAACCGAAAAATGACCAAAATTAACCCAAATGTGCCCCAAAAATGGAATTTTTCTCGATTTTTCTGCCCCCAAACCTGGGAAATTTCACCCAGAAATTGGGATTTGGGAATTCCCGTCCCTGTATAAAAATTCCCCTTTTTTTTTAAGGATTCGGAGCTTTTTTTCCCCCAATCCGAATCCCAAATTTTCCCACCTGGGGCAGATTTGGGAATATTTTCCCGAAAAAATTCGGATTTTTTTTTCTGAGCTGCTGAAATGAATTCAAATCTAAAAAACTCCGGGATCCAAATCGCTGAAATTCATCCCCAAAAAAATTCCTGGAAAAAAAACCTTGGGATCAGCACCGGGGATTTTCCTGCTGGGAGAAATCCTAAAAAATAATAATAAAAATTTTAAAACCCCAAATTTTTTGTGTTTTTTCACCAAAAAAAAAGGGGGAGAATTCCCGGAGCGAATTTTTGGGGAAAAAATTGAATTTTTGGGATCCTTTAGAAAAATCGGAGAGAAAAAAAAATCCAAATGATTTTTTGGGGTTTATTGGTGGATTTGGGGATTATTTGGGGTTTTATTTGGGGGGTTTTTATTATTATTATTTTAGTTTTCGATTGGGTTTTGGGGGTTTTTTTGGGGTTTTTGTTGGGAATATCTGGGTTGATTTTGGGAATTATTTGGATTTTTGGGAGGTTGTTTTGGCTTTGTTTTGGGATTTCGGGTTTTTATTTGGATTATTTGGGTTTTATTTGGATTATTTCGGGGTTTTTTGGGATTGTTTGGGGCGATTTGGGGATTATTCGGGGTTTATTTAGGATTGGGGATATATTCGGGTTTTGGGATATTTGGGGGGGATTTGTTTTGGGATTTTGGGGTTGATTGCGGGATTTTTGGGGTTTTTTATTATTTTGGGGTTTGATTGGGATTGTTTGGGTTTTTCTTGGGAATATTTGGGTTTTTGCTGGAATTGTTTTGGTTTTGGGGGGTTTTTTTTGTGTTGCTTTTGGGATTTCGGGGTTGATTTTTGGGGTTCTTTTTGGGATTTTCGGCTTCATTCGGGGATTTTGGGTGCTGGTCCCTCCATCCCCGCATTCCAGGCGCCCTTAAATGGGAATTTTTAAATGGGAAAAATCCCTTAAATCGGATTTTCCCCCCATTTTATGGAGAAATGTTGAGGATTTCTCCTCCGTGCGTTGACAAACCTCGATAAAATTAAATATTTTTACCATTATTTACAGAAATTAATACATTTCTCTCCTTTTCCCCATAAATTTCTATATTTATCCCAAATAATTCTCAAAATTCCGGATGGAAATTTCTATTTAGGGCGGGATTTAAGGGGAAAAAAACCCAAAAATAAAAACCCAGAGTGCCCCAAACCCCGAATTATTGAAATTCCGCCCCAAATCTCAACAGTGATATCCCCAAAATCCGGGAAAAATTTAAAATTAATTAAAAAATTAATTATCTGCCCCAAAATCCTCAAAAAGGGGGAATGTTCGGGTTATACCCACGCGCCTGGAAGCAATACAGAAATAAATATTAAATATTAAATATTAAATAAATACTAAATAGATTTTAAACCTCTATTAAATCTGTAATAAACAGATATTAAACCTGGATTAAATCTGTAATAAACAGAGATTAAATCGCTGTTAAATTGAATATTTTGCCACCCTCACGAGCGTTTTTGCAGCACCCAAAATTCCCATTTTTCCCCCATTTCCATCCCGCCTCTCCCCTGGAATTTTGCTGCGTTCTGGGCAAATTGAAGCCTGCAAAAATTTGGATTTTAACGCAAAAATTTGGATTTTAAAGTCATTTTTTTGGCCCCTTTTTCCCCTCCCCTCGGCCGGATTTAAGGAGGGAAAAATAAACAGAGAGAGAGAAAAAAATTCAATAAAATTTAAATTAAGGAAGAGTGAAATGAAATAGAAATATATTGTATAAAAACATATTAAATAAAATTATATTAAATAAAAACATATTAAAGTGTATGAACTCAAAAGATAATGAATGAAAATGCGGTTAAACACGAATATATTGAATTAAAATAGATTAATTGAATTAAATTCAGGTAAAAGATCTTAAGTAGAGATTCAATTAAAAAATGTCATCAAAGCAGACGATGAAATAAAAATAGACGACACAACCCCCAAATAAATAAAACATAACAAAAATCAAATTAAATCAAATCTGTTCTATTTCAATTAAATAAAATATGTGCGATAAAATTAAATAAAATAAACCCCAAATTCAATAAAAATCCGATTTTAAAGCTCTCGCTTCAACCCCCTCGTGTTTATTTTCTTATTTTCTCCCTTTCCCATTTTCCTGCAATTTTTTTCCCTTTTTTTCCCTGGAATTCAAAGAGAATTTTTTTGTTTTTCTGGTTTTTTTTGTTGTTTTTGTCCTCCAGGCAAAACAACGACGGAGAAAAAAAAAAAAAAAGCGATTTATTTCCAAGGAATTGTACAAGGCGGACAAACCACGAGCTCTGAGACATCGACAGGACAATCGCAATAAAATTAAAATTAAAATTAAAAAAAAAAAAAAGAAAAAAAAAACCAACCCGAACGAACGAACGAACAACAAAAAAATAATAAAACCAAACCCCAAAAATCGCTTTTTTTTACACCTCCAAGGACCGCGAAGAGAATCCCGAAATTCACCCGAAATACCCCCAAAATCCGGCAGGAAATTTCGCTTTTCCCGAGCAAAACCGGCAGGAAAAAATTCCCAAAAAGTCCCAAAAATTCCCTTAAATTCCCCCAAAATTTAAAAAAAAAAAAAAACCCTCTCGAGGAGGGAATTCTTTCCCCCATTCCCGGTTTTTCCACTTTTTAAAAAACCGGGAAAACGTGGAAGGTTTTTTTTTTGTTTATTTCGGAGGTTTTTAATCCTTTTTTTGTTTTTTTTTCCACACCGAGATCAGGAAAAAAAAAGGGAATTTCCACCTCTCACCGCTCAATATTCCAGGTTTTTTGGGTTTATTTTCCTTTTTTTCTTCCTCTTCAAATCATCCATGGACCCCCAAAATCCTGGGAATTTTTTTTGACCGAGAAGGGAAAAAAATTTCCTTAAATCCACGCTGGAATCTCGAAGGTTTTGGGGTCGGAATTTTTTATATTTTCCTTTTTTTTAATGATAATTCTCTTTAAATAACTCCGCAGCGTCCGAGGATAAATACTGAAATTTTTTATTCTCCGTATTTTTAACCTCAAATCCGCGCCGGCATCTCGAAGGTTTTTGTGGTTATCGGAATGTTTGTATTTGTTTAGTTTATTTTTATTTTAATTGAGAATAATTCTCTTTAAATAACTCCGCAGAGTCCCGGCGGCACAGAGGATAAAAAACCGAATTTCAAGGCTCGATTTTAAACCTCAAATCCGCTCTGGTTTGGAGGGTTTGGAATGTTCTGTATATTTTTATTTTTTATTTTTATTTTTTTTAAGGATAATTCTCTTTAAATAACTCCGCAGCGTCCCGGCGGCACGAGGATAAATACTGAATTTTAAAACGCTTCTGCCTTCCCTCTTCTTTTTAATTTTTTTTTTCTTTTTCTTGTTTTTTTTTTTTTTTCGCTTTTTTTTTTTTTTTTTTGCTTTTTATTTTTGCTCTTTTTTCGTCTTTTTTTCGCTTTTTTTTTTGCTTTTTTGTTTTCCTTTTTCGCCTTATTTTTTTCGCTTTTTTCACCTTATTTTTTTTCTTTTTTCTCCTTAATATTTTTGCTTTTTTCACCTTTTTTTTTTTTGCTTTTTTCGCCTTAATTTTTGGGCCTTTTTCACCTTAATTTTTTGCTTTATTCGCCTTTTTTTTTTCGCTTTTTTCGCCTTATTTTTTTTTGCTTTTTCCACCTTATTTTTCGCTTTTTTCACCTTATATTTTTCGCATTTTTTCGCCTTTTTTGGCCATTTTTTCACCTTTTTTCGCCATTTTTTCACCTTTTTTCGCCATTTTTTCACCTTTTTTTTTACTTTTTTCGGGATTTTCCCCATCCCACCATCCCTCAGGTGGCGTGCAGGTGTCCGGGCTTGGCTTTGCTGACCACTTTCTTCTCCTTGACCCTGCGGTTCTGGAACCAGATGGTGACCTGGCGCTCGGACAGGCCGGTGGCGGCCGAGATGCGGCGCCGCTTCTCTTTGGTGATGAATTTGGAAGCGCCGTATTCCTTCTCCAGCTCCTTCAGCTGCGGCTTCGTGTAGGGAACGCGCTTCTTCCTGCCCCGGCGGAACGGGCTGGGCTCGGGGGGCAGCGGGACCACGTCTGGGGGGCGGAAAATGGGGTTAGAATGGGGGAAATTGGGTAAAAGTGAGAGAAAATTGGGTAAAATGGGGTAAAAATGGGGTTACAGCAGGTAAAAATGGGGTCGGAGGGGGGCAATGTAGGGAATGCACCTCTTGTGGAACGGGCTGGGCTCGGGGGGCAGCGGGACCACGGCTGGGGGGCGGAAAATGGGGTTAGAATGGGGGAAATTGGGTAAAAGTGACAAAAAATTGGGTAAAATGGGGTAAAAATGGGGCAATGCAGGGCAGGCGCTTCTTCCTGCCCCGGCAGAACGGGCTGGGCTCGGGGGGCAGCGGGACCACGTCTGGGGGGCGGAAAATGGGGTTAGAATGGGGGAAATTGGGTAAAAGTGAGAGAAAATTGGGTAAAATGGGGTAAAAATGGGGTTACAGCAGGTAAAAATGGGGTTACAGGGGGGCAATGTAGGGAATGCACCTCTTGTGGAACGGGCTGGGCTCGGGGGGCAGCGGGACCACGTCTGGGGGGCGGAAAATGGGGTTAGAATGGGGGAAATTGGGTAAAAGTGGGTAAAAATGGGGTAAAAATGGGGTAAAAATAGGGCAATGCAGGGCAGGCGCTTCTTCCTGCCCGGCAGAACGGGCTGGGCTCGGGGGGCAGCGGGACCACGGCTGGGGGGCGGAAAATGGGGTTAGAATGGGGGAAATTGGGTAAAAGTGAGGAAAAATGGGGTAAAAATGGGGTAAAAATGGGGTTGGAGGGGCAATGCAGGGAATGCACCTCTTGTGGAACGGGCTGGGCTCGGGGGGCAGCGAGACCACGTCTGGGGAGGGGAAAATGGGGTTAGAATGGGGGAAATTGGGTAAAAGTGACAAAAAATTGGGTTACAGTGGGGAAAAATGGGGTTAGAGAGGGAGAAATGGGGGTGGAGGGGGCAATTTAGGGAATGCACCTCTTGTGGAACGGGCTGGGCTCGGGGGGCAGCGGGACCACGGCTGGGGAGGGGAAAATGGGGTTAGAATGGGGGAAATTGGGTAAAAGTGAGAGAAAATTGGGTAAAATGGGGTAAAAATAGGGCAATGCAGGGCAGGCGCTTCTTCCTGCCCCGGCAGAACGGGCTGGGCTCGGGGGGCAGCGGGACCACGTCTGGGGGGCGGAAAATGGGGTTAGAATGGGGGAAATTGGGTTGGAGAGAGGGAAAATGGGATTACAGCAGGTAAAAATAGGGATGGGGGGAAACGGGTTAAAGTGAGAAAAAATGGGGTTAAAGGGAGAAAAAAATGGGGTTTGAGAGGAGGAAATGGGGTTAAAGTGGGTAAAAATGGGGTTACAGCAGGTAAAAATTGGCTTGGAGGGGGCAATGCAGGGAACGCGCTCCTTGTGGCCCCGGCAGAACGGGCTGGGCTCGGGGGGCAGCGGGACCACAGCTGGAGAGGGGAAATTTGGGTTAGAATGGGGAAAATTTGGGTTTGAGTGAAAGAAAATTGGGTTACAGAGGGGAAAACATGGTTAGAGAGGGGGGAAATGGGGTTAGAGCAGGTAAAAATGGGTTAGATTGAGGAAAAATGGGGTTAAAGGGAGGAAAAAAGGGTTAATGTGAGGAAAAAATGGAGTTACACCAGGTAAAAGTGGGGTTAGAGAGGGATAAAATGGGGGTGGAGGGGGCAAGGTAGGGAATGCACCTCTTGTGGAACGGGCTGGGCTCGGGGGGCAGCGGGACCACGGCTGGGGGGCGGAAAATGGGGTTAGAATGGGGAAAATGGGTAAAAGTGAGAGAAAATTGGGTTAAATGGGGTAAAAATGGGGTTGGAGGGGGGAGATGGGGTTAGAATAGGAGAAAATGGGTAAAAGTGAGAGAAAATGGGGTCGGAGAGAGGGGAAATGGGGTTACAGCAGGTAAAAATGGGGATGGAGGGGGGAAATGGGTTGAAGGGAGAAAAAAATGGGTTAATGTTAGAAAAAATGGGTTAAAGTGAGAAAAATGGGGTTAGAATGGGGGAAAATGTGTAAAAGTGAGAAAAAATGGGGTTAGAGAGAGGGGAAATGGGGCCAGAGCAGGTAAAAATGGGTTAAAGAGGGGGGAAATGGAGTTTGAGTGAGAGAAAATGGGTTAGAGTGGGTAAAAATGGGTTACACTGAGAAAAAAATTGGGTTAAAGGGGGAAAAAATTGGGTTAGAACAGGTAAAAATGGGGTTTGAGAGGAGGGAAAAAATGGGGTTACAGCCGGGCAATGCAGGGAGCGCACTCCTTACAGCCCCGGCAGAACGGGCTGGGCTCGGGGGGCAGCGGGACCACAGCTGGGGGGCGGAAAATGGGGTTAGAATGGGGGAAATTGGGTAAAAGTGAGAGAAAATGGGGTTACAGTGGGGAAAAATGGGGTTACAGCAGGTAAAAGTGGGATAGAGAGGAAGGAATGGGTTAAAGGGAGAAAAATGGGGTTAAAGGGAGAAAAAATGGGGTTAAAGTGGGTAAAAATGGGGTTACAGCAGGTAAAAATTGGCTTGGAGGGGGCAATGCAGGGAAGGCGCTCCCTGTGGCCCCGGCAGAACGGGCTGGGCTCGGGGGGCAGCGGGACCACAGCTGGGGAGGGCGGAAAATGGGGTTAGAATGGGGGAAATTGGGTAAAAGTGAGAGAAAATGGGGTTACAGTGGGGAAAAATGGGGTTGGAGAGAGGGGAAATGGGGTAAAGTGAGAAAAAATGGGGTTAGAGAGGGAGGAAATGGGGTTAGAGAGGGAGGAAATGGGGTTTGAGTGAGAAAAAATGGGGTTAAAGCAGGGGGAAATGGGTTAGAGTGAGAAAAAATGTAGGGAACGCACTCCTTGCAGCCCCGGAGGAACGGGCTGGGCTCGGGGGGCAGCGGGAGCACGTCTGGGGAGGCGGAAAATGGGGTTAGAATGGGGGAAATTGGGTAAAAGTGAGAGAAAATGGGGTTGGAGAAAGGGGAAATGGGGCTAGAGCAGGTAAAAATGGGTTAGAGAGGGGGGAAATGGGGTTTGAGTGAGAGAAAAGGGGTTAGAGCAGGTAAAAATGGGTTAGACTGAGGAAAAAATGGGGTTAGAGGGGGAAAATGGGGTAAAGTGAGAGAAAATGGGGTTTGAGAGGGGGAATGAGGTTACGGCAGGTAGAAATGCGGTAAGAGAGGGGAAAAATGGGGTGAGAAAGGGGGAAAATGGGGTTACAGTGAGAAAAATGGGATAAAAGGGGAAGAAAAGGGGGAAAGAAATGAGGGGAAGTGGAGAAATAGGGAAAAAGGGATGGGAGTGAGAGGGGAGAGGGAGGAAAGGGGGAGAGAAGGGGGAAAAGGGGAAAAGGGGAAAAGGGGAAAAGGGGGGAAAAAAGGAGGAAGAAAAGGAGGAAAAAAAGGAAAAAAGGAAGAAAAAAGGGAGGAAAAAAGGGAGGGTATGAGGAGAAAAAAAAAGGAGAAAAAAGGAGGAAAAAAAGGAGGAAAAAAAAGGAGGAAAAAAAGGAGGAAAAAAAGGAGGAAAAAAAGGGGGGGAAAGGAGGAAAAAAGGAGGGAAAAAAGGAGAGAAAATGGAGAAAAAAAATGAGGAAAAAAGGAGGAAAAGGCCGGCGGAGGAGCTGATGGGCGATGATCTCGCAGATAATGGGGATGAAAACACGCCCGGGATAATTCCCTGTTTGCCTTGGCCGCGGATGAAGGAGCAGCAGCCGCCCTCAAAGCATCCAAGGCGCCTCAAAACCCGAATTTTTGGGCAAGATTTCCAATTTTTCCCTTTTTTCCCTCCTCCCATCCCATTTTGTTTTGCCTGCAGCAGAAAATCTGGGATGAGCGGCCCCAAAAATTCCGCCCGGAGGAGTCTCCAAAACCCCAAAACCCCAAAAATCCCCTCGGAGGGAGGAAATTAATCCGAATTTTTCCCTCCTTCTCTTCTCCTGCAGCTTTTTGGGGTCACAGAAGGGAGCGGGATCACCCCCAAAAATCAAAAATCCCACACGCAGCCAGACAAAATTCCCAAAAATTCCTGGAAAAGTGGAGTTTTGCTCCCGAGAAAGGGAAAATAAAGGGGAAATAATGGGGGAAATGCGGGGAATAAAGGGGGGATAAAGGGGAAATAAAGGGGGAAATAAAGGGGGAAATAAAGGGGGGGAAAGGGAGCGAAAAGGGGGAAAAAGGGGGGAAAGGGGGAAAAAGGGGGGAAAAGGGGGGAAAAGGGGGAAATGGGGAAATAAAGGGGAAATAAAGGGGAAATAGGGAAAAAATGAGAAAAAATGGGGGAAAATGGGGAAAATGGGAAAAAATAAATGGGAAAAAATGGGGAAAAAAATGGGGAAAAATAATGGGAAATAATGGGGAAAATGGGGAAATAGAGGAATAAAGGGGATGTGTTTAAAACCCCAAAACAACGCGACCCCCTCGCTTCTCCTCACCCCATTCCGATAAACCCGATCAAAGGAATAAATAAATGTTCCAATAAATCCGATTTGTTTGGGGTTTTCCGAGGAGCGGCTCCCGGGATTTTTGTGGCTTCTCCAGAGGGGGAATTTTGGGGCCTTTTTTTTTTCCTTTTCGGGCTCTTCCCATCCCTCCTCTCGGGTTTGTCACTTGACACCTCTGCCCTTAATTGCGCTAATTGGGAGCTGATTGAGCGCCCACCCCCGAGCTGTCCCCGTGTCATTTTTGGGGAATTATTTTCAGGTTTTTTTTTTTTTGGAGATCCGAGCTCGGCGGGGCAGGGAGGGAGCGCGGAGCAACTCCCGAGGTGAGGCAGGAGTGAGGAGAGGGGGCAAAAAAAGGGGGAAAAAAGGGGGAAAATCGGGAATTAAAGAGGGGTTTGGGATTGGGGATGGCTCCGGGAGAAAGGGATGGATCAGGGAATGAACGCGGGATTTTGGATTTGGGGATTGCTCCAGGAGAAAGCGCAGAATCAGGGAATTAAAGCAGGGTTTGGAGAGGGGATTGCTGCAGGAGGAAGGGCAGAATTTGGGAATTAACCCGAGTTTCGGATTGAGGATTGCTCCAGGAGGAAAGGACTGGAATCGGGAATCAGCGCGGGGTTTGGGATTGGGGATGGCTCCAAGAGAAAGGGCAGGATTTGGAGCCGGGATTGCTCCAGGAGAAAAGGGCAGGATCAAGGAATGAACGCGGGATTTTGGATTGGGGATTTCTCCAGGAGAAAGGGCAGGATCGGGGAATTAAAGCAGGGTTTGGAGTGGGGATGGCTCCAAGAGAAAGGGCAGGATCTGGGAATTAACCCGGGGTTTGGACTGGGGATTTCTGCAGGAGAAAAGCACAGGATCAGGGAATGAACACGGGATTTTGGATTGGGGATTTCTCCAGGAGAAAGGGCAGGATTTGGGAATGAATGAGGTGTTTGGATTTGGGGATTGCTGCAGGAGAAAAAGCAGAACCAGGGAATCAACTCAGGGTTTGGATTTGGGGATGGCTCCATGAGAAAGCGCAGGATCAGGGAATTAACGCGGGCTTTGGAGCGGGGATTTCTGCAGGAGAAAGAGCAGATTTGGGAATGAAGCCGGGGTTTTGGAGCCGGGATTTCTCCATGAGAAAGCGCAGAATCAGGGAATTAACGCGGGCTTTGGAGCCGGGATTTCTGCAGGAGGATAGGGCAGGATTCGGGAATTAACCCTGGGTTTGGATCCACGATTCTCCCCATGAGAAAGCGCAGGATCAGGGAATTAACCCGGGCTTTGGAGCTGGGATTTCTGCAGGAGAAAGCGCAGAATCAGGGAATTAACCCGGGGTTTTGAATCCGTGATTTCTCCATGAGAAATGGCAGGATTTAGGTATTAACCCGGGGTTTTGGATCCATGATTTCCCCATGAGAAAGCGCAGGATCCGGGAATTAACCCGGGGTTTTGGATCCACGATTTCTCCATGAGAAAGCGCAGAATCAGGGAATTAACGCGGGCTTTGGAGCGGGGATTGCTGCCGCGCCCCGCCGAGCGTGCCCGTGCACATTGCCCGCTCCCGAGCATTCCTGAGCCGCGCTTCCCTCTGTAATTACCCAGCCCGGAGCTCACGCGGGCCCGCACGGGCGCCTGGAATACACGGAGCGGGCGGGAGGGACGGAACCTGCCCGGGGAAACGCGGGATAAATGTGTCCGGAGAGATGGGATAAATGTATCCGGATATATGGAATAAATAGATCTGGATATATGGAATAAATGTATCCGGATATATGGAATAAATAGATCCGGATATATGGAATAAATAGATCCGGATATATGGGATATATGGCATAAATGTATCCGGATATATGGGATAAATATATCTGTATATATGGAATAAATATACCCGGATATATGGAACATATATGGCATAAAGATATCCGGATATATGGAATAAATGTATCCGGATATATGGAATAAATATATCTGGATATATGGAATATATACGGCATAAAGATATCCGGATATATGGAATAAATGTGCCCGGAGAGTTGGGATACATGGAGTAAATGTATCCGGATATATGGGATAAACATATTTGTATATATGGCATAAATATATAGGGAGAATATATAGGGAATAAATATTTCTGGATATATGGAATATATTTGGAATATATAGGGTATACAGAATAAATATATCCGGATACATGGCATAAATATATCCGGATAGATGGGATATATGGCATAAATATGGGATCTATATGGAATATATCCGGATATATAGGGTATATGAAATAAATATAGCCGGATAGATGGGATAGATGGAAAAAATGTATATATCTGGATTTATGGGATATATGGCATAAAATTCCGTATATATTCCATATATATTCCATATATATAGAATGTATAGGGTATATGGAATAAATATACCCGGATAGATGGGATATATTGAATAAATATATCCGGATATATAGGATATATGGAATAAATATATACGATATATGGAATAAACGTGGAATATACATGGGATATATCCGGATTTATGGGATATATGGAATAAATATATCCTATATACATATGGGAGATAGATAGATATATATAGGGGTATATGGAATAGATATGGAATATATCCGGATATATGGAATAAATGGGATAGATGGGGTATACAGAATAAATGGAATATGTGGGATAAATGGTATAGATTTGGTATATGGAAGATATCCGGATATATGGAATAGATGGAAAAATATATGGAACGTACAGGATAGGTGGGATAAATGGGATAAATATATCCAGATAAATGGAATAGATCCGGATATACGGAATGTATGGAATATATGGGATGGATGGGATAAATATATTGAATATATGGGATATATACGGAATAGATCCGGATGTATGGAATATATGGGAAATGTGGAATATATGGGATAAATATATTGAATATACGGGATATATCCGGATACACGTAATAGATGGAATAGATCCGGATATGTGGAATACATGGGAAATGTGGAATAGATTGAATAGATGGGATAAATGGGATAGATGGAATAGATGGGAAATGTGGAATAGATGGGATAGACGGGATAATTTGGATAGATGGAATAGACGGGATAGATTCGGACATATGGAATGTATGGAATACGTGGAACACACGCGAAATGTGGGATAGCCAGAATAAATTGAATCAATGGAATATCCGGGATAAACCCACCCGGAACAAACCTCTCCAGCCAAAAGCCGCGGGAAAACCCCCGGCTCCTACAAATCCCCAAATCCCCCAAATCCCTACCTGGGAACGGCGACTTCCAGAGGTGCGCGGACTGCGATTGCTCCTTGGAGCAGTAAACCTGCCCGTCCCAGGCGTTGGGCAGCGCCCAGGGCTGGTATCCTTCCATGGGAAGCAAAGCCTCGTGCCGCGGCTCCGGGTGCGCGCCCAGCGCCGGCACCACCGACACGTCCAAGTACCCGGGCACGGCCTGGTACGAGCCGGGGAATCCGGGGTAGAAGGCGAATTCTTTGGCCCGAGCCGGCAGCTCCTCGCCCGCCAGCGAAGCCCCGGCCTCGGCGAACTTGTCCGGAGGGTGGTAGCCACCGCAGGGCTTCTGCTGCAGGTTCACGCCGCTCAGGCGGCAGCCGTAATAGCCCGGCCCGAAGGGGTACCCGTAACCCAGCGAGCCCGACGGGCACTGCCGCGGCTGCTCCGCGCCCGCCAGCTCCGCGAACGCGGCTCCGTCCGCCGCCGGTGCCGCGGGCGGGGCGGTCAGCCCGGCGTGGGGCAGCATCTCCCGGCAGTGGCCCAAGCTCTCCCGGCAGTGGCCCAAACTCTCCCGGCAGTGGCCCAAGCTCTCCATGCGCGTTTTCTCCCGCGGGGCGTCCTCGCAGCGGCAGCCGAGCGCGTCGGGCCAGCGCGGGGGGAGCCCGAGCGGCGCCGTCATGTCATGCCGCGCTGCCGCCTCCTCCTCCTCCTCCTGCTGCTGCTGCTGCCGTCCTTCCTCTGCCGCCTCCTCCTCCTCCTCCTCCTCCTCTCGCTGCTGCTGCTGCTGCTGTCGCGGCCGCCGGGCTCGCCGCTCCTCCCGCCCCGGTGCTGGCGGCGGGGGCAGCTCCGCGCCGCGCCCCGGGACCGACCCCCCCCGCCCGCCCCGCCATCGCCGCCCCGAGCGCGCATGCGCAGCGCGCCCGCCGCCGCGGCCCCATTGAGAAACCCGCGCAGGCCACGCCCCTTTTACTACGCGAGGCTCCGCCCCCCTGGCGGCGTTCCTGCTCGCTGATTGGTCAGAGGGAGAGAGGGACACGCCCACTCCGCGCCCCCCCCCGCGCTGTTCCCCCCCCTCCGCCCCCCCCCGCCATTCCCGGTTTTCCGCGATATTCCAATGGGAAACGCGGAACCGCTTCCAGAGGGGGGGAGGATAAAAATCCACACCCCCCGTGTTTATTTTTAATTATTTTTAATCATTTTTATTTATATATTTAATTATTTAAAAATTATTTTTAATTTTTTAAAAATTATTTTTCATTAATTTTCATTAATTTTACATTTTTAAGAAATTTTTTTAATTATTTCCATTCATTTTAGAATTATTTTTCTAATATTTTAAATTATTTTAAATTAAAGATTATTTTTTTAAAACTTAAATTTATTTTTAATAAAAATTATTTTTAAAAAATTAATTTTAATTTAATTATTTTAATTTTTTTTAAATTATTATTTTCATTTTTAACTTTTAAAATATTTTTTGGACCTGCTGAGGGTTTTTCGGGGTTTCAGGGTTTTTTCCATTCCGGGCGCTGCTCCCCGTTCCCAAAAATCCATTAAAAATTAAAAAAATCTTCATCCCAAATCCCCCCACCGCGATTTTCCCGCCGGATTCCCGAATAATTGGAATTTTTTCCCCAAAAAATTGGATTTTTTGACATCCCGAGGATTTCACCTGCAGGGGTGAAGCGGGGAGAGGAACGGGGAATTTGGGGGAAATTCATGGAAAAACGGGAAAGAATCCGCGGCTGCCACGCAATTGAGGGAAAAACCGGGAAAATTGGGAGGGGGGTTATGAGGGAGTGGAAAGACCCCAAAAAAATCCATGGAAATGGGGAAAAATGGGAAATGTGATTTTTCTAAAGGATTTTTGTCCTGGTTCAGAGCCCTCCGAGCTTCGGGTGTCCCTAAAAAGGCAAAAATTCCCCCAAAATTCCTCCCGATCCCGCGGGTTTGGGAAATAAAATGAGGAAAAGGGGAAAAAAACGGGGAAAAATTGGGATGAAATGGGGAAAAGGGGGAATAAAATGGGTGGAAATGGGAAAATATTGGGATGGAATGGGGGAAAAAGGAAATAAAATGGGGAAAAGGGGGACGAAATAGGAAAATATTGGGATTAAATGGGGAAAAAAGGGAATAAAATGGGGGAAAATGGGAAAATATTAGGACGAAATGGGGAAAAGGGGGAATAAAATGGGGGGAAAGAGAATAAAACGGGAAAATATTGGATAAAATGGGGACAAAGGGAATAAAATGGGGGAAATGGGAAAATATTGGGAAAATATTAGGACGAAATGGGGAAAAAAGGGAATACAATAGGAAAATATTGGGATAAAATGGGAAAAGAACGGAATGCAATGGGGAAAAGTGCCTCGGGGTGGGATGAAATGAGGGGAAAAAATGGAATTAAACGGGGAAAAAATGGAATTAAACGGGAATAAAACGAGGGGAAGGAATAAAATGGGGAAAGAATGGAAAGAAACAGAGGAAAACTGGGATGAAATGGGAAAAAAATGGGAAAAATGGGGGAAAAAAGGCCGGGATGGAAGAAAATGGAATTAAACAATGGATAAAGAAGGGGAAAAGCGACGGGGAATAAAAACCGTCAATAAATGAAATAAAAATCAAACCGAAAAAATAAAAAGAATAAAAAAATATATATTTATATAGAAAAATTCCAACAAAAGCCGGGAATTCGCCTCCTTTGTGCTCCGAGCAGGAAAAATTCCCGTGAGCTCCAGATGGAAAAAATTCCCAAATTAAATCCAAACGCGCCCCAACCCCGACCCGGCGGCTTTTTAAAATATTTTTATTTTATTTCTTTTTTTTTTTTTTTTTTTTCGCCTCTAATTTTTATGGAGTGCTGAACATCGGGCAGCACGTCCGGGATGGAGCGTTAAAAAATTCCCGAGATTTATGGGAAAAAGCTGGGATGGAGCGGGAAAAACCGGGAAGGGCTGGGAGGGAATAATGGGGGGAAAAAAAAATCAAAAAAAAATCAAATTATTGCTGAATTTTGTGGTTTGGGATGCGGAGTTTCAGGTTTGTATTTGAGGGAAATATCCTGGAAAATCGGGTTTGGGAATTGCGGGGGTTTGGGGTCGGGAAAGGGGAGAAAAGGGGGGAAAAAAACGGGGGAAAAGGGGGAAAAAATGGGAAAAAAAAGGGGGGGAAAGCTGGGAGGAAAATGGGAGAAAAGTGAAGGAAAAATGGGAGGAAAGGAGAGGAAAAATCTCATTTTTGTGGGGAAGAAAAAAGGAATAAAAGGGGGAAAGGGGGAAAAGGGGGGAAAAAAAAACCGAGAGGAAAAATGGGAGAAAAGCGAAGGAAAAATGAGAGAAAAAAATCTCATTTTTGTGGGGGAGAAAAAAGGGAAAAAAAGGAAAAAAAGGGGGGGAATAAGGGGAAAAAAGCCGAGGGGAAAATGGGATAAAAGGAAGGAAAAATCTCATTTTTGTGGGGTAGAAAAGAGAAGGAAAAGGGGAAAAAAGGGGGGGAGAAAGGGAAAAAAAGGGGGGAAAAAGTCGAGAGGAAAATGGGAGAAAGGCGAAGGAAAAATGAGAGAAAAAATCTGATTTTTGTGGCTGTGAAAGAGGAGGAAAATCGCATTTGGGAATTCCCGACAGCGCTGAACAAAGGAACCTTTGGGGCCGAAAAATGCGGAATTCCCTAAAAAAAAAAAAAAAAATTATTTTTAAGTCCCAAATTCTCGATTTTTTGGGATTTCTGGGATAAAATCTGGGATTCATGGAAGGAAAGGGATAAAATATCAAATTCCCGGCGTGGCTTTTTTAAATCGAGGAATTACGGGGAAAAAAAATCCCTTTTTTTTTTCCTCCTGGAAAAGGTTTTGTGGGTTTTTATTATTATTTTTAATGGATATTTCTCTTTCCACCACAACCGAGCAGGAAAAAACCGGAATTTTCTTCTCCCAAATCTCCGTTTTTTCCCTTTTTCTTTTTTTCTGAAAGGGGAAAATAAATCAGATTTTTAATTTTTTTTGTCCTCAGTTTTTATTCCCATACAACAAGAGAAGAAAATCGGATTTATCTCCAAATCCACGAGGGGGGAAAAATTCAATTTATCCTCGTGTTTTTCCAGCCCTGTTATATTTTCTCCCGATATTTTCTCTCGTCGGGATTTAAGGAATTTTCCCGCTTTTCCCTCTTTTATTTCAGGCGTTTATTCCCGGTTTTTCCTTTTTTAAATAAAGCAAAAATTCAGATTTAAGCCCGATTTTTGCAGGTGGAGATTTGAGGATTGTCCGTAAATTCCTTTTGGGAAAAGCTGGGAGAAATTCCAAGAAAAACGGCCCCAAAAATTAAAATAAATAAATTTTAAAAGCGAATTTTGCCCCAAATCGCGGCCAAGCCCCTCCAAGGCCAATCCCAAATCCAGGCCAAAAATCCCGGGGAAAAAAAAAAAAGGAAAAAACTCTGGAATTTTATGGAAAAGCGGCTTTTTATCCACGGGGAAAATAATAATTAAAAAAAATTAAAAATAAAAATAATTTTAGAAAGATTAAAAAGTCTGGATGGGAACAAAGGAAAACAGGGAAATTTTAAATTTTAAATTATTTTAATATAATTTAAAAGGGAGGGGTTGATCCCTAAATTTGAAGCATTTTTTGGGAATTTTCCTTGGATTTTCCCGAATTTTTCTGCCCTTAAGGGTTGAAAATCCACGAAATTCAAAATATAAATGGATAAATAGAAAGCAATTTATATTTACCGGGATTTATATTTATATTATAATTATATTTACCGGGATTTTACCCAGCTAAACTCCGATGGAATTGAATAAATAAATAAAAATATTAATTCATAAATGGAAATAAATAAATCCTGCTTTTCCACGCAGCTCCAGGGGGAAATTCCCAACCCCAAACCTCTTTTTTTTCCCTTTAATTCTCATTTTTTCCCCCAATTTAAACCCCTCCTAAAGCCGAAAAATCGGGATAAATACCTCGATTTAGCAATTCCCAAAATTCATCCTCCTCCTCTTCCTCTTCTCCCACCGGAGGCGAAAAAATGAGGTTTTCCTTCATTAAAAAATTCCTTTTTATTCCCTTTTTAAATTCCTTTCCTCTCCCTTTTATCCCCCTGTTTATTCCCTTTTTATTCCCTTTTTTAAGTTCCGTTTTTTTCCCCCTTTGACCTTTTTTCCCTTCCCCTACTTTTTATTCCTTTTCCCTCCGCATTTTTATTCAGTTTTTTCCTTTCCCCCCCTTTTTATTCCCTTTTTTCCCGTTTCCCCCCTTTTTATTCCCTTTTCATTCCTTCCCCCCTTTTTTCCTCTTTTTTTTCCTCTTTTTTCCCCTTTCTATTACATTTTTCCTCCTTTTTAATTCCCTTTTCATTCCTTATTTTCCCCCTTTTTTATTCCTTACTTTCCCCCATTTTTTTCCCCCCATTTTTTCCCTATTTTCCCCCTTTTTTCCCCCCTATTTTTTCCCCTTTTCCCCAGCCCCGCTCCCGGCCCTTTCCCGTCATTTTCTCCACAAATTCCCGGGATTTTCCTCGGCTCGGCCGAAATTCCAGACAAAGAAAATCCCGGCGGCGCCGCGGGGCCCCCGCCCGGCCCGGGAGTCCAAGTTCAACTCCAAGGTGAATCCCGGGCCCCGCTCGGGCTGCGCCAATTCCGCCCGGGAATTTTCCTTTTTCCCGGGAAATTCCGGCGGGGGAGCCTCCAAACCGAGCGGGTTTATTCCCATTTTCAATTGAGTTTATTCCCATTTTCGATTGAGTTTATTCTTTATTTAAATCGGGTTTGTTTCTTATTTAAATTGAGTTTATTCCCCCTTTAAATTGAGTTTATTTTTTATTTAAATCGGGTTTGTTTCTTATTTAAATTGAGTTTATTCCCCTTGTAAATTCAGTTTATTTCTGATTTAAATTGGGTTTATTTCTTACTGAAATCGGGTTTATTTTCTTATTTAAAAGGAATTAATTTTATTTAAATTTGGTTTATTCCTTATTTAAATTGCGTTTATTTCTTCTTGAAATCGGGTTTATTTCTTATTAAAATTTGGTTTATTCCTTATTTAAATTGCGTTTATTTCTTCTTTAAATCGGGTTTATTTCTTATTTAAATCGGGTTTATTTCTTATTTAAGTCGAATTTATTGTCTTTTTTAAAATGGAGTTTATTTTCTTATTAAAATGAATTGATTTTCTTGTTTAAATTGAGCTTATTTCTTATTTAAACTGAGTTTATTTCTGTTTGACATTGAATTTAGTCCTTGTTTAAATTGAAATTAATCCTTATTTAAATTGAATTTGTTAATTAAATTGACATTGTTAATTAAACACAATTTCTTCCTTTCTCGGAGCGCTGTTTTTGGGTTTTTTGGGAATGTTTTCTCCTCCTTCTCCCGGTTTAGAGCCGGGATTGATCCCAGGCCAGCGGCCAGAAATTCCCATTTTTCCCCAAAAAAATTTATCCAGAGCCGAATATTCCAGGCGGTTTCTCCCTCCAAAAATTCCATTTTTTTTTTCTCTGTCTGATGCCGAAATATTTCAGTCCTTGCAGGGATTTTTCCCGATTTATTCCCGATTTTAGGGGAAATTTGGGATTTGCAGAGGCAGAGAGTGAAGTGACAGGGACGGGGACGGGGGACAGGGACAGAGACGGGGATAGGGACACAGGGACAGGGACAGGGTTGGGGACGGGACAGGGGCACAGCAGGGACACACGTGTGACAGAGACCAGGAGTGACAGAGACACACGAGGGACAAGGAGGGACAAGTGACACTCCCAGCGACAGGAGGGGACAGGGCCACCCCCAGAGACAGAGACAGCGACAGGGACAGGGACAGTGACAAGGACAGGGACAAGGATGGGGACGGGGACAGGGACAAAGACAGGGACAAGAATGGGGACAGGGACACAGGAGGGACAGGGCCACCCCCAGGGACAGGGACAGAGACAGGGATGGGGACAGGGACAGGGCTGGGGACACAGCAGGGACACACGAGTGACAGGGACCAAGAGTGACAGGGACACCCTCAGGGACACCCGAGGGACAGGGACCCCCAGAAGGGACAAGGGACACAGCCGGGGACACAGGACCTGCCAGGGACAGGGACAGGGACCTCCACAGGGACACACAAGGGACACCTGGGGGACAGGGACAGCGACAGCGACAAGGACAGGGACAGGAGGGGACAGGGGAAGGGACAGGAGTGACAGGGACACCCGAGAGACAGGGACAGGGACACCGGAGGAACAGGGACCTCCACAAGGGACAAGGACACAGCTGGGGACACGGGACCTGCCAGGGACAGGGACAGAGACCCCCACAGGGACACACAAGGGACACTGGCAGGGACAGGGACGGGACAGGACGGGGACACACGAGGGGCAGGGACCCCCTCGAGGACAGAGAGTCCCTCAGGGACAGGAGGGGACAGGAAAGGGACCGGAACCAAGAGTGACAGGGACACAAGAGGGACAAGGAGGGACAAGGGACACAGAAGGGCCGAGGACACTCCCAGGGACGCGGACACCCAGGGAAAAGGACAGGGACCAAGAGTGACAGGGACAGGGATTCCAGAGGGACAGGGGACAGGAGGGGACCGGGACAGGAACACAGGAGGGGACAGGGCCACCCCCAGAGACTGGGACAGGACAGGGACAGGAACAAGAACAAGGATAGGAACAGGGACAACGACAGGGACAGGGACACAGGAGGGACAGGGACAGGAAAGGGATGGGGACCAACAGTGACAGGGACACCCCAGGGATTCCAGAGGGACACCCGAGGGACAGGGACACGGGGACAGGGACAGGAAGGACAGGGCCACTCCCAGGGACAGTGAAAGGACAAGGACACAGGGACAGAGACACAGGGACAGCGACAGGAGGGGACAGGGCCACCCCCAGAGACAGAGACAGGGACAGGAACAAGAACAAGGATAGGAACAGGGACAACGACAGGGACAGGGACACAGGAGGACAGGGTCACCAGGGACAGGACAGGAAAGGGATGGGGACCAACAGTGACAGGGACACCCCAGGGATTCCAGAGGGACACCCGAGGGACAGGGACAGGAAGGACAGGGCCACTCCCAGGGACAGTGACAAGGACAAGGACACAGGGACAGAGACACAGGGACAGCGACAGGAGGGGACAGGGCCACCCCCAGAGACAGAGACAGCGACAGGGACAGGAAAAAGAACAAGGATGGGGACAGGGACAACGACAGGGACAGGGACACAGGAGGGACAGGGTCACCCCCAGGGACTGGGACAGGAAAGGGATGGGGACCAACAGTGACAGGGACACCCCAGGGATTCCAGAGGGACACCCGAGGCACAGGGACACGGGGACAGGAAGGACACAGGGCCACTCCCAGGGACAGAGACAGTGACAAGGACAGAGACAAGGATGGGCCAAGGACAAGGATGGGGACAGGGACACAGGAGGGACAGGGACACCCCCAGGGACAGCGACAGGGACAGGAGAGGACAGGGACAGGGACAGTGACAGGAGAGGACAGGGACAGGGACAGGGACAGTGACAAGGACAAGGATGGGGACAGGGACACAGGAGGGACAGGGACACCCCCAGGGACAGCGACAGGGACAGGAGAGGACAGGGACAGGGACAGTGACAGGAGAGGACAGGGACAGGGACAGGGACAGTGACAAGGACAAGGATGGGGACAGCGACAGGAGAGGACAGGGACAGGGACAGGAGGGGACAGGGCCAAGGCCACCCCCTGTCCCCAAGCGCCGCTCCCGGAATTTCCCGGGAAAAGCCGCAAATCCCGGGAATTCCCGCGGGCAGCGGCGCCTTTCCCGCCAGGAACCCCCCGGTAATTACCGCCGGCATTAATTAATTAATTACTCTCGGCAATTAATGAATTATTCCTGATTTAACCTCGGGATCCGTGCGGATTTTGGGGCTGGAATTCCCGGTTTATTCCCGGATTTTCCTGGGAGAACCCGAGCGGGAATTCCGGGTGGGAATCGCACCGGGACCTTCAAAATTTTCAATTTTTAACATAAAAATGTCGTTTCCAGGGTGAAATTCCATCATTTTCCCATTTTATCCCATTTTTTCTCCTCTTTTCCTCCATTTCTGGCACCAACACCTGGAAAAATGAAGGGAAAATCGGAATTTTTGGGGGGAAATCCAGCCCGGAAATCGAATTTTACCCCGGCAAATCAAGAGAGTTTCGGGATTTAAAAACATTCCCAAGAAATAGAGATAAAATAAAAGAGATAAAAGAGATTTTCCATGAAAAAAGGGGAAAAAAGAGGAAATTTTATATATATTTTCCATGGAAATAAATGGATTTTCCCTGGCTGTTGTTTGGCGTCTTTAATTCCTCCCTAAATTAATTTTTCCAGTAATTAATTCCGCCTTCAGATCCCATTTTTTTCCTTGGGAAAATCCCCGAAAAAACCAGATTGCTTGAATATAATTAATTTTAATTCTTTTAAATACCTTTATTCTTATGATTTGTAATTAATTTTAATCTCCTTTTTATTCTTTTTATTAATTGTTTAATAATTATCCAAATAAATCCGTGAGGAGCGGCCTGGATCCGTTTTTCCGGTTAAAAATTCCATTTTTTTTCTCTTTTTCCATTTAAAAATTCCCTTTTTTAAAATAAAATTCCTCCCCCAATCCCACCCGCAGAATTCCCGTTGTTTTTAAACCCTGCTCGGGGATTATTGGAATTCCGAGGCGATTTTTGCTCATGGAAAAACTTCTGGAATGGGAAAATTCGGGGCTTTTTTAAAAGGAAAAATTGACCAAAAATGAAGGTTTTAGACCCAAATTCCTCCCTAAAATCCCGGCGCGCTCCTCATTCCCATCGGGAATTTTAAAGCGATTTTTTCCCATTTTTCCCCCCGTTTTTCTGGGTCCTGCCGGGAGATTTTGGGGATAAAAGGAATTTTTTTTTAATCCTATTTTTCTCTGAAAAAAAAACTTGGAAAAATTTTGGGAAGAGGCTGAAAAAAACCTCAAAAATCAGAATTTCTGCCTTAAAAATCCTTGGGAAAGCCCGGAATTTTTTTCCTCTGGTTTTTCTCTCGGGAATTCCACTTTGGGATCCAAACTCCGTTAATTCCCGTTAATTGAAATCCAAATTAATTTCGGGAAATTCTTCCCTTCTCAGCGCCGGGCTTGGAGCAGGGATCATTTAATTCGGGAAAATCCAATTTATTTAAGGATAATTCAATTTATTTCCGGGAAAATCCAATTTATTTAAGGATAACCCAATTATTTCGGAATAATCCAATTTATTTAGGAATAATCCAATTTATTTCGGGATAATTGAATTTTTTAGGGATATTTTCTTTCCGGATAATTTATTTTAGGGATAATCCAATTTATTTCGGGATAACCCAATTTATTTCGGGAAAATCCCATTTATTTAAGGATAAAATTGAATTTTTAAAGGGATATTTTCTCTAGGGATAATTTATTTTTGGGATAATTTTATTTCTTCAGGGATAATTCCTTTAAGGATGAGAATTTTTTCCCTCCAGGCTTCATTTTGATTTTCTATTTCTATTCCCAGCTTTTTCCTTTCCTTTTCCCCGGCTTTTAAAATTAAAATTAAATTTAAATATGTTTGTTTGTTTGTTTGTTTTTGGGGAAGAGCCGATCCCGGATCCTCCCGGGACTTTCGTAGAAGGGAAAATCAGGATCAGAATTAAAAATTAATTCAAAAATCGGGATAAAAAGGCGGGAAAATGACGGGAATGGGAAGAATTTTCCAGGATAATTCCAGAACCCGAACTCGGAGCATCCCCGAGCTCCGAAATTCCTTTTTTTTTTTTTTTTTCTGGAAAAACTCCCCAATTCCCGTTTTTTTTCTTCCCGGTTTTTCCCTCCCCGTCTTTGATGGGAAAATTGAGGAGGAAACGAAGTTTTTTGCTTAAAAAGAAAAACGGGAAAAATCCCAAAATCCCTCCCTAAAGTCCCACTCGGATTTTTTTCTTTTTTTATTTTCTTCTCTTTTTTTCTTTTTTTTCCCCCCTTTTTTCTTTTTCCTTTTATTATTTTTTCTTCCCCCCCCCCCTTTTTTTTTTTTTTTTTCTTTTTTCTTTTTATTTTCTTTCTTTCTTTCTTCTTCCCCCCCCCCCCCCGTTTCCCGGTTTTTGGGAATTTTTTCCGACTCCAAAATTTGGATTCCATCCCCACTTCCCACAGACCTGGAATTGTCCCGGCCCCTCCTCGCGCCCCATTTCCGGGGATTTTTTTTGGATAAATGTTGGAATTCCTCCTCCTCCCAGGGTTTTGGAACCTCGGGGATTTTTTCCCAAAATCCGGAGACTCGGATCCCAATGGGATCCCGAAGTTTTCCTCAAAATTATCCCAAAGTGATCCCAAAAAGATCCCAAAAATGATCCCAAAGTGGTCCCAAAAATGATCCCAAAATGATCCTAGTGTTCCCCAAGTGATCCCCAAGTTTTCCCAAAAATTATCACGAATTTATCCCAAAGTGATCCCAGAGTTGTCCTAAAGTGACCCCAAAGTGATCCCCAAAACTATCCCAAAAGTGATCCCAAAGTGATCCAAAAATGGTCCCAAAGTGTCCTCAAAGTGACCCCAAAGTTGTCCCCAAAATTATCCCAAAATGACCCCAAAGTGATCCCAGGTGGGATTTCCCCTCTCAGCAGATCCCGGGCTCGCTGGGAATTTTTTCCCGGGATTTTTTCGGGATCGGAATTCCCTCGGGGCCCTCGGGGCCAGGACTGGAGGGATTTGGCCAAAAGGCCCCAAAAAAGTCCTGGAACCACCGGGAAAAGTGGGGATTTCCCCTTTCCCCAAACCCCCGGTGAATTCCCAAATCCAGCTGGGATTTTCCCCCCAAATTCCTAAATCCAGCCGGGATTTCCTCTCCAATTCCCAAATCCAGCCGGGATTTCCTCTCCAATTCCCAAATCCAGCCGGGATTTTTCTCCAAAATCCCAAATCCAGCCGGGATTTTTCCCATTTTTTCCCTGGCCCTGCAGCATCTCTGGAAATTTCCGCTGGCTGTGAATTCCCTTGATTTCGGGCTGGGTAATTACAGCTGTGGTTCTTCCAGGGAGGGGAGGGAAAAATCCAAATTTTTTGTTGTTTCTTTTGGGTTTTTTTTTAATTTTTGGGGCCTGTCTGGGAGCGATCTTAAAGCTTTCAACAGGCGAGGGGCGGGAATTTGGCCGGGAGTAAAAATCATTCCAGGGAATCATAAATCCGTCTGCGCCAGCCCCGCGGCCCGGCCGGGCTGGCAGGGAAAATTATCCTGGAAAATAAAATAAAATAAAATAAAATAAAATAAAATAAAATAAAATAAAATAAAATAAAATAAAATATAAAATAAAATAAAATATTAAAAATTAAATTAAATTAAGATAAAATAAAATAAAATAGAAAACAAAATATATAAATAAAATAAAATAATAAATAAAATAAATATAAATATTAAAAATTTTAATAAAATATAAATAAAATAATAAAAATAAGAAATATATAAATAAAATAAAATAAAAAAAAAATAAAATAAAATAAAATAAAATAAAATAAAATAAAATAAAATAAAATAAAATAAAATAAAAATGTTAAATCAATCCCCAGATCCATCCCCAAATCCATCCCTGAATCCCTCCCCAGATCCATCCCAATTGAGTGAGTGACCCCAATGACTGACATCCCTAAATCCCCTCAGGATCCCCAAATCCCCTCAGGACCCAAATCCCCTCAGGATCCCCAAATCTGAGGCCCTAAATCCCCTCAGGCCCCAAACCCCCTCAGGATCCCCAAACCCCCTCAGAATCCCCAAGTCTCCTCAGGATCCCCAAATCCCCTCAGGCCCCCAAACCCCCACAGGATCCCCAAATCCCCTCAGGTTCCCCAAATCCCCTCAGGTTCCCCAAACCCCCTCAGGATCCCCAAACCCCCTCAGGATCCTCAAACCCCCTCAGGATCCTCAAACCCCCTCAGGATCCCCAAATCCCCTCAGGCCCCCAAATCCCCTCAGGATCCCCAAACCCCCTCAGGTTCCCCAAATCCCCTCAGGATCCCCAAACCCCCTCAGGATCCCCAAATCCCCTCAGGATCCCCAAATCCCCTCAGGCCCCAAATCCCCTCAGGATCCCCAAATCCCCTCAGGATCCCCAAATCCCCTCAGGCCCCAAAATCCCCTCAGGATCCTCAAATCCCCTCAGGATCCCCAAATCCCCTCAGGATCCTCAAATCCCTTCAGGATCCCCAAATCCCCTCAGGCCCCAAAATCCCCTCAGGCCCCCAAGCCCCCACAGGATCCCCAAATCCCCTCAGGATCCCAAAATGCCCTCAGGCCCCTCAAATCCCCTCAGGATCCCCAAATCCCCTCAGGCCCCAAATCCTCCCGGGATCCCTGAATCCCCTCAGGCCCCCAAATCTCCTCAGGATCCCCAAATCCCCTCAGGATCCTCAAATCCCCTCAGGATCCTCAAACCCCCTCAAGCCCCAAATCCCCTCAGGCCCCCAAACCCCCACAGGATCCCCAAATCCCCTCAGGATCCCAAAATGCCCTCAGGCCCCTCAAATCTCCTCAGGATCCCCAAATCCCCTCAGGCCCCAAATCCTCCCGGGATCCCTGAATCCCCTCAGGCCCCCAAATCTCCTCAGGATCCCCAAATCCCCTCAGGATCCTCAAATCCCCTCAGGATCCCTAAATCTGCCAGGATCCCCAAATCCCCTCGGGATCCCCAAACTGCCTCAGGACTCCCAAATCCCCTCAGGTTTTGGGGTCATTCCCAGATCTCCCACCTGGATTTGAGTTCCTCCCCAAATTTTCCCCACTGCATTTGGGGTCATTCCCAGATATCCCCCAGTGAATTTGGGTTCATATCCCTCCTGGATTTGGGGTCACCCCTAAATCTCTCCTGGATTTGGGGCCATTCCCATCCTGGGATCCATCCCCGGATCCATCTCCGCTCCCGGAGCAGATCCCGGGAATTTGGGGTGACTCAGGCTGAGTCAGGAGCTGCCCCAGCACGCTGGGGGAGGATCCAAGGGATGAGAAATCCCTGGAATCGCCTCTGGAAGCGGCGGCGGGAAGGAGGAGGATGAGCCCAAGGCCGGGATTGGCACCTCGGGTGTCACCGAGCGTCACTGCGGCCCCGCTGGCCTGGGGACAAACCCCAAATCCCGGCCGCTCCCTGCTGGTCCCAATCCGCAAAAAACCCGGAAACAAATCTGGTCTGGGATACCTGAAATATCCCAGAAAATCCCGGTCTGGGATTCCTCAGAGATTCCTGAAATATCCCAGAAAATCCCGGTCTGGGATTCCTTGGGGACATCTCGAATATTCCAGGAAATCCTGGTCTGGGATTCCTCAGAGATTCCTGAAATATCCCAGGAAATTCCGGTCTGGGATTCCTTGGAGAACCCTCAAATACTCCCAGCTGGAATTCTGGGAAAGGGAACAATCCCAATGTTCCAGGAATTCTCCCAGCACATTCCCAATGCTCCAGTGGGGCCATTCTCAGCTGGAATTCTCCCAGTACAATCCCAGTGCTCCCAAGAACCATTCCCAGCTGGAATTCTGGCAAAGGGAACAATCCCAGTGTTCCAGCAGGGCCATTCCCAGCTGGAATTCTCCTGGAACATTCCCAGTGCTCCAGAGGTGCCATTCCCAACTGGAATTCTCTTCAAAAATTCCCAGTGCTCCAGCAGGGCCATTCCCAGCTGGAATTCTCCCGGGACATTCCCAATGTTCCAAAGAACCATTCCCAGCTGGAATCCTCATTCCTAATGTTCCAGCAGGGCCATTCCAGGCTGGAATTCTCCCGGGACAATCCCGGGCCATGGCCCTGCCCTGGCACCGCCGGGGATGGGGAAGGGGCGGGAAAGGAGCCAGGAATCCCTCGGGAATCGGCGCCGGAGCCGCGCGGGGCTCGGGCGGTGCCGGGCGTGGGGCGGCACCGAGGGCGTGCCCGGAGCGCTGGCACGGCAGCAGAGCCCCGAAAGGGCCCGGACAGCTCCTGAAAAGCTCCCAAAGAGCTCCTGAAAAGCTTCCAAAAAAGGCCCCAAAAAGCTCCCAAAGAATTCCCAAAAAGCTCCTGAAAACTCCCAAAATGCTTCCAAAATGCTCCCGAAAAGATCCTGAAAAGCTCCTGAAGAATTCCCAAAAAGCTCCTGAAAAGCTCCAAAAAATGTCCCCAAAAATCTCCTACAAAGCTCTGGGAAAAGCTCCTGAAGAGCTCCTGAAAACTCCTGAAAATCTGAAAACCACCAAGAAAACTCCCGAAAAGCTCTCGAAAACTTCTAAAAAGCTCCTGAAAAGCTCCCCAAAAGTTCCAGAAATCTCCCCAAAAGCTCCAGAAATCTCCTCAAAACCTCTCTAAAACTCCCTAAAACTCCCAAAAAGCTCCAGAAATTTCCCCCAAATCTCCCCCAAACTCTGCCAAACTCCCCAAAAGCTCCACAAATCTCCCCCAAATTCTCCTGCCCAGCCCCGGGGCTTTGGGGGCGCGGGCCCCGCGTTGGGCTCGGGCTGTTCCCCCCTCGGGGATGGATCAGGAGGAGGGAAAATGAAAAATTAAAAAAAAAAAAAATTATAAAGAGAGAAAAGCGCCTGGCTGGGCCCGGGCGCCCCTCCCAAGAAATGGCAGGGTGGCGGAGCGTCCCCGATAATTACCGTAATTAACAGCGGGGCTGAGCGCGGAGCGGAGCCGGGGCTGGGCCGGGGCTGGGCGGCACCGGCGGTGATGAAAGGAACGGCCCGGGCCGGTCCCGGCCTGCCCGGCCCGCGGGACGCAGCGCGGGGATGGCCCCGAACCGGGGGGAACGGGGCGGGGGGCAGGACCCCAAATCCTGGGGGAACGGGGCAGAACCCCAAATCCGGGGGGGAATGGGGCAGGACCCCAAATCCGGGGGGAATGGGGCAGGATCCCAAATCCTGGGGGGAATGGGGCAGGACCCCAAATCCGGGGGAAGGGCAGGACCCCAAATCCGGGGGGAATGGGGCAGGACCCCAAATCCAGGGGGGGGGAAGGGGGGGCAGGACCCCAAATCCGGGGGGAAGGGGCAGGACCCCAAATCCGGGGGGAACGGGGCAGGAAAATCCGGGGGGGGGCAGGACCCCAAATCCGGGGGGAACGGGGCAGGACCCCAGGACCCCAAATCCTGGGGGGGGGGAAATCGGGGGGGGGGCAGGATCCCAAATCCAGGGGGGAATGGGGCAGGACCCCAAATCCTGGGGGGGCAGGACCCCAAATCCGGGGGGAACGGGGCAGGACCCAAATCCAGGGGGATGGGCAGGACCAATCCTCAACCCCAAATCCAGGGGGGGGGGCAGGATCCCAAATCCTGGGGGGGATCTGGGGAGGAACACAAATCTGGAGCGGCAGGACCCAAAATCTAGGGGGGGCAAGACCCCAAATCCGGGGTGGGGAGGAACACAAATCCGGGGGGGATCTGGGAATAAACACAAATGCAGGGGGGAGATTTGGGCATGAACCCAAATCCAGAAGATGTCTGGGAATGACCCCAAATCCAGGGGAGAGCTCGGGAGGAACCCAAATGCAGAGGAGGGTTTTGGGGATGAACCCAAATCTAGGGGAAATCTAGGAATGACCCAAAATCCAGGAGGGATATCTGGGAATGGCCCCAAATCCCTAGGGGAAATTTGGGGATGACCTCAAATCCAGGGGAGACCTCAGGAAGAACCCAAATGCAGAGGGGGGTTTTGGGGATGAACCCAAATGCAGGGGAGAGACCTGGGAATGACCCCAAAACCTGAGAGGATTTGGGAATTCCAAGGGGGTTTGGGGGGCCCGAGGGTGTTTGGGGATCCTGTGGGGATTTAGGGATCCTGAGGGGATTTGGGAATGCTGAGGGGATTTTGGAATGCTGAGGGGATTTGGGGATCCTGAGGGGATTCGGGGATCCTGAGGGGATTTGGGAATGCTGAGGGGATTTTGGAATGCTGAGGGGATTTGGGGATCCTGAGGGGATTCGGGGATCCCGGCGGATTTGGGGGATCCCGAGGGGATTTGGGGATCCCCGGGGGGGCTGCGCTGTCCCCAGGTCAGGGTTGGGGTCAGCACTGGGGTCAGTGGTGGCTCTGTCCCCGTTCCCATCCCCGAGGCTTGAGGAGGGGTCAGTGGTGGGGTCACTGATGGGGTCATTCCTTGGGGTCACTCATTGGGGTCACTCACGCATCCCTGTTCCCGTCCCCATTCCCATCCCCGTTCCCGTTCCCGCAGCCCCTCAGCCAATCCCCTCCTCAGCTGCTCTCCCGATCAATCCCGCGCTGCCACCTCACGGCTCTTCCCACCAATCCCATCGATCCCATAAATCCCATAAATCCCTGCATCCCACCTTTACATCCCCCCGCATCCCACAAATCCCTTTTTGCATCCCACCAATCCCAGAAATCCCTTTGCATCCCACAAATCCCCCAGCATCCCACCAATCCCACAGATCCCATAAATCCCACCAGTCCCAGAAATCCCTCTTTGCATCCCACAAATCCTGGAAATCCTCCTTTGCATCCCACCAATCCCACAAATCCCCATTTGCATCCCACAAATCCCTCCCCGCTTCCCACCGATCCCCTGTAACCCCCGTCCCCTCCCCTCAGCCGCTGTTGCTGTTTTGGGGTTAGAAATGAGGATTTTGGGGGTTGGAAATGGGTATTTTTGAGGTGGAAAATGAGGATTTTTGGGGGGTGAAATGGGTATTTTTGAGGTTGAAAATGAGGATTTTGGGGGTTGAAAATGGGCATTTTTTGGGTTAGAAATGGTTATTTGGGGCGGTTAGAAATGGGAATATTTGGGTTAGAGATGAGGATTTTTGGGGTTAGAAATGGGATTTGGGGGGCTGAAAATGGGGATTTGGGGGGGTTAGAAATGGGGGTTTTGGGTTAGAAATGGGGTTTTGAGGGGTTAGAAATGGTTTTTTTGAGGGTTAGAAATAGGGAATTTTGGGGCTGAAAATGGGGATTTTTGGGGTCAGAAATGGGATTTTTGGGTCAGAAATGGGATTTTTGGATAGTTCCCCCTTCCTGCCCCACACAAACCCCCCCAAGCTCATTAAGGCCCAGCACTAATGAACCTTCCCGGGCTCATTAACCCCCGGCCGCTGCCGGGGCTGCGCAGATGCCCCGCCCCTAATTAAAACCTGCAATTAACCCGGGGCTCATTTGCATACGAGCATCCCCATCCCGGTTTTTTTTCCTTTATTTTCCCGGGATTTTTCCTCATCCGGGGATTTTTTGGCGCTTCCCGCAGTTCCCATCCCCGTTGCCATGGCAACGCGCCGGGATGCGCGGGAACAAAGAGGGGACGGAAAAATCGGGAAATTTCCCCAAAAATTCCCGTTTTCCTCAGATTTCCAAGTTTCTCAAATTGGGAAAAATCCCGAATTTTTGCGGCCGCGTTGCTCCGGGGGTGAAGAGCCACATTTGGTGCTGAAGATGTCCCAAAAAGCGCCGGATTTTCCCTAAAAATGGGGAGGGGGTTCGGTACCAGCGCCCCAAAATGCCCCCGGGATTCCTGAGAGTTCAGGGGTTTTTCCAGCCTGGAAAAAATTCTTGGAATTTCCCTCGGGGGGCACCGGGAGGGGCAGCGGGCTTGGGCCCCGTTCTCCCGGCCAGGGGAAAATTTGGGAATGGTTAATCCTTGGAAAATCTGGGAATGGTTGATCCCAGAAAATCTGGGAATGGTTAATCCCAGGAATTCCACGGGGATCCGGGAAGGGGCTGGGGCCACCCTATAAACCCTGAGCAGCCTGGGAATCCCAAATTCCACCCCAAATTCCCACTTGGATTTGGGGTTGGAAGAAGGGTGGAAAACCCTAAAAAATCCGGGCTAAAATTCCCGGTGTGGCTTCCCCCTCCTCTAATTAGGGAGCCGGGAGTTAATGAGGAGCCCGGAGCCGCGAGGAAAATCCGGAGCCAGGGAGGAAATAAATCTTCCTCCCCTCCCCTCCTCTTCCCCCCGAGGCTGAACTTCACCGGGGAAAAAAAAAAATTTAAAAAAATATTTTTTAAAAAAAAATGGGACGGTGTGTGGAGGAAAGAATTTGAAACAAGTCGGGCCAAATCCTGAGCCACTCCATATTCCAGAGAATCCCAAATTCTGAGCAATTCCAAATTCTGGGGAATCCCAATTTCTCAGGGAGCCTCTGTTCTGAGGGATCCCAAATTCTGAGGGAGATCCCAAACTCTGACTGAGCCCAAATTCCAGGGAATCCCAAATTCCAGGGAATCCCAAATTCAGTTTGGTTCCCTTGGGATCACTTGGGATGAGTTGGGACCCACTGGAATCTATTGGGATCCATTGGGAGCCATTGGGGTAAGTTGGGTTCCTCTGGGTTCCATTGGGTTCCATTGGGATGCATTTGGATCCGTCGGGTTCCCTTGGGATCTGTTGGGATCCATTTGGAACCGTTGGGATCAGTTGGGATACATTTGGAACCATTGGGATCAGCTGGGTTCCCTTGGGATCAGTTGGGATGAGTTGGGATCCATTGGGAACCGTTGGGATCCGTTGGGTTCCATTGGGATTCATTTGGATGAGTTGGGTTCCATTGGGTTCCCTTGGGATCTGTTTAGGGTCCGTTGGGATCCGTTTGGGATCCGGCTCCTCCTGGAGCACAACTCTGAATTCCTGTGGGGATTTTCCTCCCTCAGTGAATTTTCCAACATCTCCAGGAATTCTTTTCCCCTCCAGATCCACCTCCTGCCAGGCTCCAGCTTTGGCCCTACTCCATTTTGGGGTTTCCTTGGGTTTTGTTCATTTTGGGGGGATTTTGTTGGATTTTCTGGTTTGGGGGAGGATTTTGTTGGCTTTTATTGTGATTTTATTGGGTTTTGTTGGGTTTTCTGGTTTTGGGGGGATTTCTTTTTTTTTTTTTTAAATTTTGGGCACTTTTGTTAGGGTTTTGTTGAGTTTTATTGGGGGGGGGTTCTGTTTTGGGGAGGGCTTAAATCGATTCCTGCCCCAATTCCAATTCCTTCCCACCCCCGATTCCTTGGATTCCTTCCCTCCACCCCCAGACCTTGAGGATTTCTCTGGGGTTTTTCCTCTTTTTTCCCCTTTTTTCCCTCCTTTTCCCCCCTTTTTTCCAATTCCCCCCCTTTTTTCCCCTTTTTCCCCTTTTTCAGGCATTTCTGGGGTTTCCAGGACTCCTCCCACCCTCTGCTCACAGCCCCAAAATTCCCTTGACCCCAAAACCACTCCAGGATTTCCACCAAGGAAAAAAGGAGAGAAATTTTGAGGGGGGAGATTTTGGGAGATTCCCCCCCCCCCCTCCCCAAATGAACCCCCAAAACAGCTTCCACCCTCCTCAGGCTGGAATTTGGGGGTTCCAGGGGGGTTCTGGCTCCTTCCCCGCGGGTCGGATCCAGAATTTTCCGCCCAGGATTGGCGGCGTTTTCCCCGCGGCGCCGTGAAAGGCGCTGGGGCAGGAAAACAAGGCCGAGGAATGGTGTCGGAGCCATAAAACGCCGCCGTAAAACCAGGGAATAAACGCGCCGGGCGTGAAAATCCCGGGAATCCCAACCCAGGGAAGGAGCTCGGCCTTGCCTTTGGCGGCTTTTGAGGAGGTTGAGGCGTTTCAGGTTTTTTTTTTCCTAAAAAAAAAAAGGAAGAAAAAGGGATTTTTGGCCTAGAGGATTTTTTTAGCTGCTGGAAAAGCGCTCAGGGAGAATAAATCCATCCCCCAGCTGCTGAAAGCTGCAGCAGGAAGGGATTTTTTTGCCTTTGAGGCCCTCTGGAGTGAAAAAAGGAGAGGATTTGCCCCTTTCTGAAGCTCCTGGGAAGTGCAAATAATCGGAATTTATTTCTGCTCCACGCTGCCCTCCAGAGTGAGCAAAAAGGAGCGGATTTGAAGTGCAAATAATTTGAATTTTTTCCTTATCCGTGGGTCCTTCTGGGGGCTGAGGAGGGGGAAACTGAGGCAGGGGGGGAAACTGAGGCAGGGGAGGTAAAACCAGGAACGAGGCCAAACCCGAAGCCAGAACTGGGTAAAAACACAAACCTGAGCCTGAGGGGAATCTGACCCTAAACCCCTCCAAGCCTTGGATTCCCCAAATTCCCCAAGATTTGGGCCATTTTCCCATTTTAAACAGCAAAAACCCCGCCTGGAGCTCGGCGTTGTCCAGGAGAGCTCCGAGATGGGCGCTGCCAACACCCCGGGGAGATTTTTTGGGGATATTTGGATTTATTTTGGGATTTTCACCGCAGGATCTGCGTGGTTTAGTCGTTTTTCACGCTGGGGGGGCAGCGGCACGAATTATCATTCAGCACCTTGGTTTACATGGAGCGACCGGCGGGGTCAATTTATTCCCAAATCCCTTTTTTTTTACGGCTCTATTGAACTATTTGCCACATTATTTATACGTTAATGCGCCGAGTCCCTGCGGAGATCGCTCTGGCTAATAAATAACGGGACAAATCATTAAGCAGGGTGATAAAATCAAAGCCATTTAAAAATACATCAACCTGTGTTGCTTTCGTGTAAAAAGAAGCTCCAGGGGCCCATCAGGAGGAGAGAGAAACACATGGAAAAAAAAAAAAGAAAAAAGAAAATAAAATCGGGAAAAACACCTGCTTTTGCTGGTTCCCCTGGAAAATGAGGGATGGGGGTGGTGAAGGGTGAAATTCAGGAGGGGTGGGTGAGATGTTGAGGGTAGGAAAAGGGGATTTATCCTGGTTTGGTTTGGGAATCGCCCCCAAAAATCTTCCCAAGGGTGAGGGAGGTGACTCGGAGCCGGCTGCCATCGTCCCACCTCTCATCCAGCGGCCGGGTGGGTGGGATGGGATTTTTGGGGGGGGAATTGCACCCAAAATCCTTCCAGGGATGAGGGAGAATTGGAGGAGTAGTGGCTCCCATCCTCTTGCCTTCATCCCCACCACGAAATCCCCCAACTCCCCAAAATTCCCATTCCCCTGCCCCCATCCTGAGGAGAAAAATCCGAAAATTCTGCTCGGGAGGCAGCGCTGGCCTCTGGCACTTGGCAGTGATGCAATCTCAGTTTATTTGTGTGACAACAGAACGGTTATTACAGTCATCAGCATAATTAGCAGCAGCCAATTACCATAATAACACCATGCCGGGTCCGGGGGACTTTGGGAAAAACAGGTTTATTTGGGATTTTGGAGAGACAAAGGGAAAATGGCTCAGCCAGACGCGGCGCTGGGGGAAGGAAGGGAGCGTGGCTTCTCCCGCAGAACTGGAGGTCATCGCCAGCTCCAAAAAAAAAAAAAAAAAAAAAATTAATCCCAAAATTCCTCTCCAGGCAGGCCAGGAGGAAGGGAAAAACCTGGAGAAATGATTCCAGCAGCGTTTCCTGAGGGATGCAGGGGGTGCAGCTCCAGCAGCAGGGGAACATTCCCCAGAACCAAACCCTGAAAACATTCCCAAAAAAAAAAAAAAATCATGGAAACATTCCCAGAGAAGGCTCAGGGCTGTGCAGGATGCTGCGGGAGCTCCGGCAGCAGCAGCAGCAGCCGGGATTTATGGCAGGATAATGACAGCACTTCAAATTCTGCTTTGTTTTCGTTTTCCACCCACGCCGCCCTCAGAGCGCAGGGAAATTTCTCCGGAGGCTCCTCGGGAAGGGCTCGGCTCCTCCTCCAGGGCTCTTAGGCCAGGTTTAAAGCCAGGTTTAAAGCCAGGGTTTTAAGGCAGGTTTAAAGCCAGGGTTAGGCTGTGGCCACACTTTGCTGCTGTCACTTCTTGTCCCCGAGGCCCCATTTGGGATGGAATCATGGCTGGACACGTGGAAAACTCCAGGAATGGCCTCAAAAAATATCCTGTGGTGTGCCCCAGTGCCAGCCCAGCCCCGCGGCTCTGTGGGGTCTGTAGGATAGCCCCTATTATTTCCCTAAATCCCAAAAAATCTCCAGGCCAAGCCCAGATCCTGAGCCTTTCCAAATCCGGGCCTAGGACTTGGGAATTTGAGAAAAATCCTGGGGAAAATTCTGTTTAGGAGCTTTTTTCCCCCCTCAGATTTATGTTTTCAAACTGAGGGGAAGGAGCCTCTGTGGGATTTCCAGGACATCCCCTCACCTTCCCCTAAATCCCAAAAATCTCCAGGCCCAGCCCCAATCCAGAGCCTTTCAGATGCCCAGCCTGGGGCTTGGGATTTTGAGAAAAATCCTTGGAAAAATCCACTTTAATAACACTTTTCCCCCTCAGATTTGTATTTGCAAGCTGAGGGAAAGGAACCTTTATGGGATTCCATGACATCCCCTCACCTTCCCCTAAATCCCAAAAATCTCCATGCCCGGCCCAAATCCAGAGCCTTTCCAACTCCTGGCCTGGGCCTTGGGATTTTGAGAAGAATCCTTGGAAAAATAACTTTAAGAGCATTTTTCCCCCTCAGATTTGTATTTTAAAGCTGAGGGAGAAGAAGCTCTGGGATTTCCAGGACATCCCCTCATGTTTCCTAAGTCCCAAAAATCTCCAGGCCCAGCCCTGATCCAGAGCCTTTCCAACTCCTGGCCTGGGCCTTTGGATTTTGAGAAAAATCCTGGGAAAAACTCAATTTAACATTTTTTTCCCCCTCAGATTTGTATTCGTAGCTGAGGGGAAGGAGGCTCTATGGGATTTCCAGGACATCCCCTCACCTTCCCCTAAATCCCAAAAATCTCCAGGCCCAGCCCCGATCCAAAGCCTTTCCAACTCCTGGCCTGGGCCTTTGGATTTTGAGAAAAGTCCTTAGAAAAACCCACTTTAGGAGCATTTTTTTTCTCCTCAGATTTGTATTTTCAAGCTGAGGCTCTGTGGGATTACCAGGACATCCCCTCATGTTTCCTGAAATCCCAAAAATCTCCAGGCCCAGCCCTGATCCAAAGCCTTTCCAACTCCTGGCCTGGGCCTTGGGATTTTGAGAAAAATCCTGGGAAAAACTCTATTTAAGAACTCTTTTTTCCCCCCCATATTTGTATTTTCAAGCTGAGGGAAAAGAGGCTCTGTGGGATTTCCAGGACATCCCCTCATGTTTCCCTAAATCCCAAAAATCTCCAGGCTAGGCCTGATCCAGAGCCTTTCCGACTCCTGGCCTGGGCCTTGGGATTTTGAGAAAAATTCTTGGAAAAACTCAATTTAGGAGCATTTCCCCCCTCAGGCTGATGATTCCAGTGGGGGAAAGGAGCTCCCTGGCACAATCCCAGCCCGAATTCCCACTCTGGAAAGGCTCCAGGGAGGTTTTTCCCTTTTCCAAGCCTGAGGTTCATGGCTGGGAAATGGAAATATGTGAGCTGGCATGGTGGGATTGGGATCCCCTCAATCCCTGAACCCCCAGCCCCACAAAACCTCACAAAAAACCCAACCTCCAAATCCCCAGACCCACAAAACCCTACAAAAAAAAAAATCCCCAAACCTACAGCCCCCCAAAATTCCCTCCAAAAACCCCAACCCCCAAACGCCCAGCCCCCCAAAAACCCACAAAATACCCCCAAACCCACATCTCCCTAAAACCCCATTAAAAAACCCAACCCACAACCCCACAAAACCCCACAAAAACCCCTCAACCCCACATCCCCACAAAATTCCCACAAAACCCCCAACCCTCAACCCCACAGCCCCACAAAACCACACAAAAATCCCCCATCCACGCCCAAAAAAACCAAACCCACAGTCCCACAAAACCCCCAAAATTCCCCCAAATACCGAGCCCCACAAAACGCCCCAAAGCCCCTCATCCCAGTGTGAAAAACGAGGTTCACTTTTTGGGTAAAAGTTTTAAAAATAATAAAAAAGACAAGGAGGAGACAGAATAAAGCAGTGCCCCCATTTGGGGTGAGCTGCTTGGGGCAGGGGAGGCAGCCCCAAATTTGAATTTTTCAGGTGAAAAAACCCAAAAACCCTGGAATTCTCCAAATTCTTTTGTGATCCAAAGCTGAGGAATTTTTAGGGAAAAGGGGTGAAGGTCTAGAGGTGGCCAGGAAGGGGTCTGGGTGTTATAAATCACATTATAACGTTGGCTTTTTGCAAATATTAAAATAATCCTGTATATGTAATGGGAAGATTTTACTTTTTATTTTATTATTTTACCATATTTTCTTTTATTCATAGAGTTTAGAAATGTGATGAATGGATATTTTCTTTTTGGTTGTAACGTAGGGTTAGAAATGCACATTATAACTTTGGCTTTTCTTGAATATTAAAATGAATACTGGATGTAGAATGTGGGAAGATTTTACTGTATTTTCTTTTATTCATAGAGTTTAGAAATGTGATGAATGGATATTTTTGATTGTATTATTTGATATTTTTGATTGTAACATAGAGTTAAAAGTAGAAACTTTTTTTTTCTGTAAACTGACAAACCAGAAGCAGGGGGTCCTGCATCCTGCATGAAGATTTCTGACCAAAAGCTAAAAAAAAATTAATTTATTGAACTTCTGTGATCAAGTATCTTATCCAAATGAAGATGACCAAAACCCCGGGGGAAGAATTTAGGGGACCTGTGCTATGGATCCACCAGATAAAATGGTTGGGGGGGAGTTGGGACTAAACAAAGAAATTCACACTCAAAATGAATTTTGAATCACCATGTGAATTTTTAAATATGCAACAGGCTGATAATTCTAAGGAACAAACTTTTTGTTAGCAAGTGTGTGCTGGCTGGTTCAGTGCCAGACACCCTCGGCTGAGAAAATGAATTTTGTTTTGTCTCTCTCCTAATTGTCTATTTTCTTTTCATTTTTTTTTATTCAACTGCTAAATTTTTCCAAGAAAGCGAACCTCATTTTTCATTCAAAGCTCGGGACGGGGCCCGGCTAACACAAACATCGGGAATTTGTGTTTTCCTCCTAAAACAAACCGGAGCCGGGCAGGGGGGGGTTAAAAAAACCCCATTTTCTCTCCTGACATAATTCCTCCTTGTCAGCCCCGCCAGGAGCCGCATTCCAGGCAGGGAAACGTTCCCAAAAATATCCCCTGGTCCAGGAGTTACGGCTCCGGGCCTTCCTCTCCCGGGGCTCCCCCGCCCTGAGCCAGCGGGGAACCAAATCCGGGAGATTTTACCCCAAATTTCTGCGGCTTGGGCCCGTTCCAGCTCCCAGCAGTGCAAACCAGGCCTGAATTTATTTATTTTTTAATTTATTTATTTTCTTGAGGGATTCTGGAAGAGCAGAGGGAGAGTTGTGGAATTGGTTTGGGTTGGTTTTGAGTTGTGGAACCAAATCCGGGAGATTTTACCCCAAATTTCTGCGGCTTGGGCCCGTTCCAGCTCCCGGCAGTGCAAACCAGGCCTGAATTTATTTATTTTTGAATTTATTTATTTTCTTGAGGGATTCAGGAAGAGCAGAGGGAGGGTTTTGGGATTGGTTTGGGTTGGTTTTGAGTTGTGGAACCAAATCCGGGAGATTTTACCCCAAATTTCTGGAGCTCCTGCTGAGCTTGGGCCTGTTCCAGCTCTCAGCAGTGCAAACCAGGCCTGAATTGTGGGGTTTTTAAAATTTATTTATTTTTTGAGGGATTCTGGAAGAGCAGAGGGAGAGTCGTGGAATTGGGTTGGGGTTTTTTGTTTGCTTTGGTTTGGTTTTTGTCTTGTTTTGGGGGGTTTTGCTGGGGGTTTTTTGTTGTTTTGGTTTGGTTTTTGTCTTTGTTGAGGGGGGTTCTGGGTTTTTTCCTTTGGTTTGGTTTGGTTTTTGGTTTGTTTTGGGGACTTTAGCTGTGCTTTGTTGTTGTTTTGGTTTGGCCTGGGGTTCTTTTTTTGTATTTTAAGGGACATCTCCGCTGTCGTTTGTTTTAAAGGGAGGAAAAAGGAGCGGGGGGGAGGAAACAAAGGGACAGAAAACGAGATTTTCACACCAAATTTTTTAATGGCATCACCCCAAAATCTTCCAAAGCTCCAAAACTCCGTGGATTCAGCGGAGAAAAAGGAGGAGAGAGGAAAGAGGAGCCCGGGACGCTCCGGGGCGGGGGAAGCTCCACACCCGGAGCCCCCCGGCCCCGCCGGCCCCGCTCCTCCCCCGGCCCGGGGCGGATTTTCCCTCCCTCCCCTTGGCCCGATTCCCTCGGGATTAGCCCCAAACCTGCGTCAGGCCGTGACGGGGATAATGACGGCGGCGCCAATTAGCGCCTCACGCGCTGCCAATTAACAACCCTTGCGAAACGGAGCGAAATGGAAGCGCGGACGGCAAATTATCCGCGCTAATTGCGCGGCGCGAGGGCGTCCGGCCGCGGCTCTGGGCTGGGCCCGGCACGAATTCTGGGATTTTCCCTTTTTAAAAAAATATTATTTTGGTTTTAGGGCTCAGCCCAGCACAAATTCTGGGATTTTCCTTTCTTTTTTTAATTTTTTTTTTTTTTTGTTTTAGGGTTCGGCCCAGCACAAATTCCGAGATTTTCCTTTTTTAAAATATATTATTTTGGTTTGAGGGCTCAGCCTGGCACAAACTCCAGGATTATCCTTTTTAATTTTTTTTATTATTATTATTATTTTGGGGGGTTTTAGGGCTCGGCCCTGCTGCGGGTCCTGACGGGCAGAGTTATGGGCCAGAATCGAAGAAAAAAAAAATTTAAAAAATGCGGGTGATGGAAAACAGCCGGGGGTTTATTTAATGCTCGTGGGGCTTTGTTATCTCGGGCAGGCCATCCATCCTTCCTTATCAGCGATCCTTGTCAGAGATCCTTATCAGCGATCCTTGTCAAAGATCCTTGTCAGTGATGCTTGTAACGGATGCTTATCACTGATCCTTATCACTGATCCTTATCACTGAGCCTTATCCCTGAGCCTTGTCACGGATCCTTATCAGTGATTATTACTAATCCTTATCACTGATCCTTATCACACCCCGTCTGCTCGGCTCACGCCCAGGCTCCGTCTGATCCCCTAAGGCTCGGGTTTATCCTTTTGGCCTCAGTTGTCCCTCCTGGGCTCAGGTTTATCCTTTAGGGCTCCGGAATCTCTCCAGGGGCCACCAGAACCTCTCCAGGGTTGTTTTCCTGGGATTCCCAGCCCCAGCTGATATCGGTGATGGGATATTGATGATATTAATGATATCGATGACATTGATGGCATTGATGATATCGTGACATTGATGATATTCATGATATCGATGATATTCATGATATTCATGATGGGATATTGATAATATTGATGACATTGATGATCCGATGCCGCCGGCCGTGGGATCCCATCCAGCACCGCCGGAGCGCAGATTCCTCCAGAGCTCAGCTCCCCTTCCCACCCCTGTCCCTCCGGACGTTCCTGGACCTCCCCCTGATCCCTCGGGACATTCCTGGATCTCTCCCTGATCCCACAGGACGTTCCCGGATCTTTCTCTGCCCCCTCGGGACCCTCCGGAATTCTCAGGACATTCCTAGGGCTCTCCCTGCTCAGTCCTCCCCCATTCCCTGACCCCTTTCCCTTCCTCAAACCCCAAATTCCCCCCCAAATGAGCCCCCCGGTCCCCTCAGCCCCGCTCCGGGCGGTTCCCAGCCCGGATTCCCCACGCCAGGAGCGGCCCCGTTCCCTTTTTATCGCCCTTTCCCCCCAGAGCTCCGCCCGGGCAGTGAGCGGAGCCCCCCGGCCGCTCCCCCGGCCGCTCCCCGCGCCCCCAGCCGGGGCCGGGCCGAGCCCGGGGGGTGCCCCAGATTTTTTTGGGGGAAATTCTGGGCCTCATTCCCGGCTGGGATCGGGGCCGGGAGCGGAGCTCGAAGCCGTTCCCATCTCCCCATCTAGCGCCCGCGCCGCGCGTAGCACCCGGCAGCGCTCGGCTGCGGTTTTTGGGATGCTCCCGAATCATTCCCGGGGCCGGGACGGGAGGAAATTCCCAATTTTCCATCCCAATCCCGCAGCGCTGCCGCAGAGGGGAGGGGACCCAAGTTGGGGTGTTCCCCCAGTGGGATCCCTGGAGCGAGGGCAGGGATTTCCTCAGGGATTTGGGATTAAAAACAAGGATTTCCTCAGAAACTTGGGAATGTCCGGGGCTGTGGGGTTAAAACCGAGGAGTCCTCAGGGATTTGGGAATTGTCCGGGGTTGTGGGAATCAAAACCAAAAATTCCTCAGGGATTTGGGAATGTTTCGGGCTGTGGGGTTAAAAACAAGGATTCCCCAGGGATTTGGGGGTTAAAAACAAGGATTCCTCAGGGATTCGGGAATACTCCAGGGCTGTGGGATGGCGCAAATCCCAACCCCAAAACCTCCCTGGAACCCTCTGGATGGAGCAAATCCCAAAATCTCCCTGGAACCCTCCAGACCCCGCAGCCGCCGCTCCCCCCGCGCTCTCCCCGCTCGCTTTCCCCCGGCTCAGCAAATCCAACCTCATTAGTTGGGTTTTTTTATTATTATTTTTATTTTCTCCGCTCTCTTTCCGCCTCGTTTTTGATTTCCACGCCGTCAGCAGAGCCCGGCGGGGCGATTTCAATCTTTTGCATTTTTATTCCTCCCTCCCCTCCCCCTCGCCGCCTTTCTCGGCGTTTCTCCACCCAAAACCGGCGATGCCGAGCAGGATTTGGGGGATTTTGGCCTTAAACCCATCCCAGATTTTTTTATTTTGGGGCAGGCTGGATCCGGGACGCAGAAAAGGGAATCAAATCCCTTTGGGGGCTGGTTCCCCTCCGTCCCTGCACCCACATTCCATCCCATAATGATATCCATAATGACATTTCCCAAGGCATTATTCCCAAAAAATTCCCCATTTTCTTGCAGGATCTGCCTGCAGCTCCCAGGATGTTTGTAAACAAGGATGGGGCACAAATCCCATAAAATCCCACAAAAAACCTGCAAGATGCAGTCAAATCTGGTGAAATCAGTTAAGATCTCATTAAATCCTGTGAGATCCTGTCAAATCCCATAAAAATCCCATGAAAACCCACAATAGCCCGTAAAAACCCCATCAAAGCCCACAAAAAGCCGTGAAATTCTGTAGAATTCAGTGAATCTGGTGAAAACCCATAAAAATCCCACAAATCCCCGTTAAAAATCCCTATTGAATCCCACAAAACCCTGCTAAATTCCGTAAAAAATCCTGCAGAATCCCTCGAACACCCACTAAATCCTGTAGAATCCTGCAAAAAACCCACTAAATTCCGTAGAATCCCGCGAAAATCCACAAAAGCCTGTAGAATCCTGCAAAAAAAAGCCACGAAAACCCGCTAAATCCTGTAAAAATCTCACAAAACCCCGATAAATCCCGTAGAATCCCGCGAAAACCCGCTAAATCCCATGGAATCCCGTGAAAACCCGCTAAATTCCGTGGAATCCCGCGAAAACCCGCCAAATCCCATAGAATCCCGCGAAAACCCGCTAAATCCGTAGAATCCTGCGAAAACCCGCTAAATCCGTCTGTAGGAATCCCGCCCGCTAAATCCCGCACCCGCTAAATCCCGCGAATCCCGACCGCGAAACCCGTACCGAATCCCGCGAAAACCCGCTAAATCCCGTAGAATCCCGCGAAAACCCGCTAAATCCTGTGGAATCCCGCGAACACCCGTAGAATCCCGCGAAAACCCGCTAAATCCCGTAGAATCCCGCGAAATCACACAAAATCCTGCTAAATTCTGTAGAATCCCCAGAAAACCCGCTAAATCCCACGAAAATCCCACTAAATTCTCTAGAATCCCATGAAAACCCGTAAAAAATCCTGCCAAAGCCCATAAAAACTTGCAAAACCCCACAAAATTCTGTAGAATTTCGCGAATCTGGTGAAAACACGTAAAAAATCCCATAAAAATCCCTTCAAATCCTATTAAAACTCTTTTAAAATCCTGTGAAAACCCATCAAAAATCCCATGAAATCCCGCAAAAAATCATATCGAGTACCGCGAAAACCTGTAAAAATCCGTAACAGCCCATAAAATCCCACAGAAACCCGCAAAATCCTGTAAAAATCCCACTAAACAATGGGAACATTGCGGGCTGGGGATGGGGGCAAAGGGGATTTGGGGGTTTGGGCGTTTCCACCCCAAAATGCCCCCAAGGGGCTGAGGGGGCTCTTGGGGCTACTGAGAGCTGAGACATGGCCACCAAAAAAGGAGAATTCCCCCCAAAATGCGACTTTCTGTCCCCAAAATCCCCGGGCTCACAGTGGCCTGGCCCTGGCCCATCTCTGTCCCTTGGCCCTTCTGGGGGTCCCTGTCCCTCGGGTGTCCCTGGGGGTGTCTCTGTCACTCTTGGTCCCTGTCACTCGTGTGTCCCTGCTGTGTCCCCATCCCCGTCACTGGGAGTGTCCTCGGCCCTTCTGTGTCCCTTGTCCCTCCTTGTCCCTGGGGTGTCCCTGTCACTCTTGGTTCTGGTCCCTTTCCTGTCCCTCCCTGTCCTTGAGGGGGTCACTGCCCCTAGTGTGTCCCTGCCAGTGTCCCTGTCCCTGCCAGTGTCCCTTTGTGTCCCTGAGGGCATCCCTGCCCCAGTCCTGTGTCCCCAGCTGTGTCCTTGGCCCTTGTGTGTCCCTTGTCCCTTGTGGGGGTCCCTGTCTCTCGAAAGTCCCTGAGGGTGTCCCTGTCACTCTTGGGCCCTGTCCCCATCCCTGTCCCATCCCTGTCCCCCGTCCCTCGGGTGTCCCTTGTGGGTCCCTGGGGGGGTCCGTGTCCCTCTGGAATCCCTGTCACTCTTGGTCCCTGTCCAATCCCTGTCCCCTGCCCCTGTCAGTGTCCCTTGTCCCTTGTGTGTCCCTCTGGTGTCCCCGTCCCTGTCCCCACCAGAGCAGGGCCCTCGATAACGGCGCTGCTCCCGCTCTTCTTCCTCCTCCTCCTCCTCCTCCTCCCCGCTCTCCGCATTTGGATTTTCTGCGGCTCCCGCACACAAATGGCGCCCTTATCCCAACCCCAGACGCGCTTGGGGTTTTTTTCTTTTTTTTCCTTAATATTTTAATTTTTTTTCCCACCCGTTGCCATGGAAACCTTCCCGGGGCTGCTCTCCCGCCTCCCGTGCGGGGCTGCGGGGGACAAAGGGGACGGGTGGCCTGGGAGACACCTGGGGACACCTGGGGGGGCGCGGGGGGGACATTGGGGGGGTTGGGGGACTTGGGGACACTGGGGGGATTTAGGGGGTTTGGGGGCATTTGGGGACACTGGAGGGATTAGGGGGGACAGGGAGGTTTGGGGACACAGAGAGGATTTGGGGGATTTGGGGACACTGGGGGTGTTGGGGACACTGGGAGGATTTGGGGACATTGGGGAGGATTTGGGGACACTGGAGGGATTTGGGGGGACACTGGAAGGTTTTGGGGGATTTGGGGACACTGGGGGGATTTAGAGGGGTCACCCCAGGGCAGAGCCGGTGGCTGCGGTTGTCCCCACCTTGTCCCCTCCTTGTCCCCTCCTCCCTCCCGCGCAATTTCCTGGGCTGCCATGGGAATAGAAATGAACTTTAATGGGATTTTATCCTTTCAATTTTCATTTAAATTTTCATTTAAATTTCTATTTTCCGGCCGCTTCCTCGAAGCCTTTGGGGGAACTGATCCCAAATCCCGGCTGGGACCAGGGGCAGCACCGGGACCCCAAAATCCTGTCCCGGGGTGGGGCAAAACCCCAAAATCCTGTCCTGGGCAGGGACCCCAAAACCTCAGCCCCAAATTTTGCCCTGGGGAGGGGAAAAACCCCAAAATCCTGTCCTGGGGGGCAAAACCCCAAAACCTCACCCCAAAATTTTTCCTCCCTGCCAGGAGCCCAGGCCGAGAGCTGGCCCGGGGATCTTGGGGGTTTTGGGGTTTTTTGGGGTTTGGGGGGTTTGGGGTTTTTTTGGGGTTCGGTGGCATTTGGGATGTCCCGGGGCTGTCCCGGGGCCCTGCTCTCCTGGGCCGGCCCTGAGGGTGGAGCGATTGTCCTGACAATGTCCCCGTGAGGGGACAGAGCTCGGGCCGGGGGTGGCACCTGCACGCCCCTGGCTGTCCCTGTCCCGTCCCTGTCCCTTTGTCCCCTGCCCCCTGTTCCTGTCCCCCCGTGCCTTGTCCCCCAAAATCTCATTTTCAAACCCCAAAAAATCTCACTTTCAAACCCCAAAAAATCTCACTTTCAACCCCAAAAATCTCATTTTCTACCCCCAAAAATCTCATTTCCAACCCCCAAAAATCTGATTTTCATCCCCAAAAATCGGATTTTCCACCCCAAAGATCTGGCGCTGTCGGAGTAAATCTCCCGGCACCGCCGAGACCCCCATAAATTTCTCCATTTCCCCTGTCCTGGAGGGAAGATCTGATCAGCTTTTAAATGTCACACATAAAGTAAAGTTTGTCATAAAAGAGCGTGTAAAAAAGAAAAAAAAAAAAAAAAAAGGGAAAAATCGAAGGGGAAAAAAGGAAAAAAGGGAAAAAAATCAAAAGGGAAAAAAGCAAATCCGGGGCTGAGCGGGACCAGGGGGGTTTGGGGTGACCCCAGCGCACCCCAAAAGGCTCCAGGGACCCCAAGGCTGGGGAGAGGCCTTGGGGTGAGAAATCTTCAAATCCTGGGGGGAGAAATCCTCAAATTTTGGGGTGAGAAATCCTCAAATTCCTGGGATCAGAACCCCAAATTCTTGGGGTGAGAAATCCCAATTCCTGGGGTGAGAAATCCGGAATTTCTGGGATGAAAGAGCCCCAAATCCTGGGGTGAGAAATCCCAATTCCTCGGATCAGAAACCCTCAATTTTTGGGATCAGAAACCCCCAATTCCTGGGGTGAGAAATCCCCAATTTCTGGGGTCAGAACCCCAAATTCTTGAGGTGAGAAAATCCTCAATTTCTGGGATAAAAACCCCCAATTCCTGGAATCAGAACCCCCCCAATTCCTGGGGTGAGAGACACCCCCCCCATTCCCAGTTCCAGCCCCAAACCCCCCGAAATTCCCCCCAAAACCCCCCCCGGCTCCCCCCTGCCCGGTTCCCCCGGCGCTGCCCGGCCCCCGTGACGCCAGCCCGGCTGAATCATGTCGCTGGTGTCGCTGGTGTCGCTGGAGTCGCTTTTTGTCGCTCCGTGTCCCACCCGGGCACCGATTTACGGTCCCGGTGGTCACCCCCGGGCTGGCGGTGGCCACGCGGTGCCAGCGTGGGTGGGGGGCACCCCGGGGAGGTCGGGGGGTACCCCAGGGGTGTGGGGGGCTCGGGGGCGCCGCTGTCGCCGTGTCCCCCCCGGTTGGGGACATCCCGGGGGTGGCGGGGGAGGCGAGCTCGCTCAGACCCCAAAAATGTCCTCAGGTCCCTCGGGGGGTCCGGAGAGAGGCGGCTGGCCCTGGGGTGTCCCCAGGGTGTCCCCAGGGTGTCGCCAGGGTGTCGCCATGGTGTCCCCATCCCTGTCCCTCCTCCTGTCCCTTCCTGTCCTCCCCTGTCTCCATCCCTGTCCTCTCCTGTCCTTCTCTGTCCCCTCCTGTCCCCATCCTTGTTCCAATCCTGTCCCCATCACTGCCCTCATCCCTCTCCCCTCCTGTCCCCTCTGGTCCCAGTCCTGTCCCCAACCCTGTCCCCTCCTGTCCCCAATCCTGTCCCCTCCGGTTCCAATCCCTGTCCCCACCCTGTCCCACCCCCATAACCCCTCCCGGGACTCCTCATCCCCTTATCCCCCCCCCTCAGGAGCCCCCCCAAATCCCGCCAGTCCCCCCAATCCCGCCGTGACCTCCCCCCAAAATCCCAACCCCCAAATCCACATCAGTGCCTCAGTTTCCCCGGCCCCACCGGGCTCCAAAAGGGAAGACCCTCCTGAGACCCCCGAGATCCCCCTGAAACCGACCCCAAACCTCCCGAGACCCCCCCCAGAACCCCCCCAGACCCCCCTGAAACCCCCCCAAACTCCTCTAGACCCCCCGAGACACCCGAGATCACCCCGAGACCCCCCCAGAACCCCCCCAAGCCGCTCCCCCATTAACCGCAAGGTCAAAACCATTGCGGGGACACGAAACCATCAACGGGGGGAAACTGGGGGAACTGGGGGGACTGGGAGGAACTGGGGGGAACTGGGGAGAACTGGGGGAAGCTGGGGGGGGACTGGGGGGGACTGGGAGGAACTGGGGGAAACGGGGGGTGACTGGGGGAATTGAGGGGACTGGGAGGAACTGGGGGGGACTGAGGGGACGGGGGGGAAGTGGGAGGAACTGGGGGGACGGAGGGAACTGGGGGGAATGGGGGACTGGGGGGACTGGGGGGGCTCCCCGGGACCCCCCCGTCCCTCCCCAGCTGGGCGCACGCCCGGCCGGGTTTAATCGGAGCCGCTCAGGGCAGCAAATGGAGGCGCGGCTGAAATGGGGAATAAAAACGATAAAATGGGAAAAGGAGGAAAAAATACGGCGGAGGGGGAGGGGAAGGGTGGGGGAGGCGGAGGGGGGGCGCAGGTGGGTTTGGGGGTCTAGGAGGTTTTGGGGGGGTCTGGGAGGTTTGGGGGTGTTGAGATTCGAGGGATGGGGGGGTTGAGCGGCGATTAAAGGGAACTGGGGGCGCTGGGGAGGGGGCGCAGCCCCTCCCCCCCGGGGGCTGGGGGTCCCCACCTGCCCTCCTGCCCCTCCCCCCGCTCTGCTGGAGCCCCCCCTCCCCCTCCCCCCAGTCCTGGCTCCTCGTTATTGATTTCCCGTTAATGGCAGTTAATTATCGCCCTGAGTTAATTAATGGCCGTGACGGCTCCCGCGGCAGCGGCGCTGCCCTGAAAGGGACGGGGGGGAGGACACGGGACCGGGGGGGGACACAGGACCCGGGGGTGACACAGGGGGTGACAATGGACCCAGGGGGGGACACAGGACCTGGGGGGGGACACTGAGCTCCAGAGGGGGACGCAGGACCCGGGGGGTGACAATGTACCCAGGGGGTGACAATGGACCCAAAGGGAGACACGGGACCCGGGGGAGGGGGGGGGACACAGGACCCGGGGGGGGACACACAGGGGTGACAATGGACCCAAGGGGGGACACAGGACCCAGGGGGGGACACTGAGCTCAAGGGGGGGTATACAGGACCCGAGGGTGACAATGTACCCAGGGGTGACAATATCCGCAAGGTTGGGGACACTCCAGCTGGGGGGGGCACACAGCCCTGGGAGGGGACACTGCAGCTGGGGGAGGTGACACAGAGCCCTGGGGTGACACTGTGCATTCCCTGCAGCCCCGGGGACACGGTGGGGACAGACGCAGAGACACAGACAGACACACAGACGGTCACGTGCCCGGTCACGTGCTCACCCCAGGTGCGCACACCTGGACTCCCCATTTTTACCGCCAGAGGGCGCGCGCGGCCCCGCCGCAGGCCCCGCCCCCTGGCCCGCCCTAGGCCCCGCCCCCGACCCGCGCCGCTCCGAGTCCTCCCGCCCGCCAGGGGGCGCCTCGCGCGGTCTCACCGTCCCCCCGGCCCCGCTTCCGGCCGCGCCTGCGCACTCGGAGTGGCCGCGACCTGCCCGGGGAGCCCGGTGAGAGGAGAGGGGGCGGCCGGAGCGGGGAGGGGACACCGAGCCCGGGGGGACACCGAGAGCTCCGGGGGGGACACTGAGAGCTCTGGGGGGAACAGAGCCCGGGGGGACACTGAGAGTCCTGGAGAGGGGACACTGAGAGCCCTGGGGTGGGACAAAGCCTAGGGGGGGACAGTGGGAGCCCTGGGGGGACACTGAGAGCCCCTGGGGGACAGAGCCCGGGAGGGGACACCGAGAGCCCCGGGGGGACACCGAGAGCTCCGGGGGACACTGAGATTCCTGGAGGGGACACTGAGAGCTCCGGGAGGGGACACTGAGGGCCCGGGGGACACTGAGAGCTCCAGGGGGGACACTGAGAGCCCGGGGGACACTCAGAGCCCGGAGAGGGGACAATGAGAGTCCTGGGGTACACTGAGAGCTCTGGGGGGGACAGAGCCCGGGGGGGGAATACTGAGAGTCCTGGGGGGACACTGAGAGTCCTGGGGGGACACTGAGAGCCCCGGGGAGGACAGTGACAGCCCCGGGGGGGACACTGAGAGCCCCGGGGGATGACAGAGCCCCTCGGGACGGGAGGCGAGTGGAGCCCCTGCAGTGGGTGGGGACAAGGCCGATGTCGCCCCCTCAGGACCCGGCTTTGGGGGGGGACATTCCCCCCAGTCGCTTTTTGGGGTTCCCTTCCCAGTGCCCACATCTCCTGCCAGGTCTGGGGGTCCGCTCGGCCCGGGGACCTTGGGAGCTCCTGTCCCCCTCACGGGGGTGACACCGGCACCACCATCCCTGAGTGCCGGGAGGTGACAGCGCCACGCCTGCCCCTCCCGTGTGTCCCCATGTCCCCTGTGTGACCCCCCCGCCCCGGGTCACCCGTGGGGCCAGACCCTCTGTGCCCCAGCCCTTCACTCCTGGTGGCCGTGTCCCCTCCAGCCGTGTCCCACGTGTGTCCCTCGGGCCGTGTCCCACGTGTGTCCCCTCCGTCCTCGCCATGTTCACCTGTGCAAAGTTCGTCTCGGCTCCTGCGCTTGTGAGTAGTGATAGCCCCTGCCCTGTCCCCTGTCCCTGCCCGGGGGGGGACAAGTGACCCTCGAGGACACGGGGAGCTCTGGGGACACTTTGGGCAGACTGTAGGGGTGGCTGAGCGGTGATAGAGGCTGGGGTGACAAAACCTTCATTGCCCCACGGTGTCACCGACCACCCTGAGGTGACCCAGCGCTGGCAGTGCCACCCTGGGGTGCCAGCACAGCCCCTCCAGGCAGGTGCTGCTGTCCCACGAGGGGCTGGGCGTGCCCGGGGGTGGCAGCGGTGCCCCGGGGGTGGCAGCGATGCCCCGGGCGTGGCAGCAATGCCCCGGGGGTGGCAGCAATGCCCCGGGGGTGGCAGTGATGCCCCGGGGGTGGCAGTGATGCCCCGGGGGTGGCAGAGGTGTCCCAGGTGTGGCAGTGATGCCCCGGAGGTGGCAGCGATGCCCCAGGCGTGGCAGCAATGCCCCGGAGGTGGCAGTGGTGCCCGGGGGTGGCAGTGATGCCCTGGGGGTGGCAGTGATGCCCCAGGTGTGGCAGCAGTGCCCCGGGGGTGGCAGTGATGCCCTGGGGGTGGCAGTGGTGTCCCAGGTGTGGCAGCGGTGCCCCGGGGGTGGCAGCAGTGGCCCGGGGGGAGCACAGGGTGGGTGTCCCCTCCCTGTCCCCCCCCGGTGAGCCCCGCCTGTGCCCCGCAGGTGAGGAGGAGCCCGCGGTTGCTGGCCCAGCCGCTGTCGGCCGCGGCGCTGAGCCCCGGAGCACCGGAGCAGGTAACGCCGCCGGGCTGGGGGCAGCACCCGCGCCCCCCGCGGGAGGGGCTGAGCTGAGGTGAACCCCCCCGCTCTGCCCCCCCAGAGTGTCCCCCAGGTGCGGCCGGGAGCCCCCCGGGCGCTGCGGACCAGCGCTGCCCACCGGGACATCGACACGGCCGCCAAGTTCATCGGGGCCGGCGCCGCCACCGTGGGAGTGGCCGGGTCCGGGGCCGGCATCGGGACCGTGTTCGGGAGCCTCATCATCGGCTACGCCAGGTCCGGGGCGGGCTCTGGGGGGACACGGGGGCTCTGAGGGGTACAAGGGGCTCTGAGGGGACAGGGGCTTTGAGTGTCACAGAAGTGTTGGGGGGACAGGGGAGACAGTGAGGGACAGGGGAACGGCACAGGGGTTTTGGGGAGGACAGGGTGACCCTTGAAGGAACAGGGGGTTTGGGGGCACAGGGGGGCTCTGGGAGGTACAGGGAGCTCTGAGGGGACAGAGGGTTTGAGTGTCAGCAGTGTTGGGGAGACAGGGGGCTGTGGGAGACAGGGGCGACAGTGGGGATAGGGGGAATGACACAGGGAGTTTGGGGAAGACGGGGACCCTTGAGGGGACGGGCTCAGGCGGGACAGGGGGACAGGGGGTTTGGGGAGGACAGAGGGGCTCTGAGGGTACAGAGGGGGCTTGGAGGGGGACAGGATGCTCTGGGGGCAACAGGGAGCACAGGAGGGCTCTGAGGGGACATGATGGTCTGGGGGCAGGGCCAGGGGGCTCCAGGGGACAGGAAACTCTGGGGGCACAGGGGTTTTAGGGACACAGGGGACTCTGAGGGCACAGGGGATTTGGGAAACAGGGGGCTCTGAAGGCACAAAGGGCACGGGGGGACACTCTGGGGGCAAAGGGGGTTTAGGGGCACAGGGCGCTCTGAGGGAGGGGACAGGGACCGGGGTGGCCGTGCCCCCCTGAGCCCAGCCCTGCTCCTGCAGGAACCCCTCTCTGAAGCAGCAGCTCTTCTCCTACGCCATCCTGGGTTTCGCCCTGTCCGAGGCCATGGGGCTCTTCTGCCTCATGGTGGCCTTCCTCATCCTCTTCGCCATGTGAAGAGGGTGGTGACAGCGACGAGGTGACAGTGACAGAGCCGTGGGCGGGACGGTGGCCCTGTGCCCGGCCAGGGGTGCCGGGGGCAGGGAATAAAGACGGTTTGGTGACACTCTGAGCTCCTCGTGTCTCCTTGGTGGCCCTGGCCAGTGTCACCCATCTGCAGCTGGATTTGTTCCCTCAGGGTCACCCCGGGGAGGTGGCGGTGTCCCCTCTGGGCTGAGCCCAGCTCGGAGCCCTCAGCTGTGTCCCCAAAGGGACAAGGAAGTCCCTGATGCCCAGGAGCACCTGGGCTGCCACCTTGGCTGTCCCCTCCATGCATCCCCGTGGGACAGCTCAGCCGGGAGGGGCTGCGGGGCTGGCCCTGGCCACGAGCAGGGTCTGGGGTGTCCCAGATCTGGAGGGGGACAGTTCCAGCCCTGCCCAGGCTTTGGGGTGTGCCAGGGGCCCGGGCCCGGCTGTGCCTGGGATTCGGGGGTGTCCTGGGGGTCCGGTCCTGGCCGTGCCTGGGTCTTGGGGCACCCCGGGGGTGGCAGTGTCCTAGGGATGTCCCAGGAGTCTTGGGGTGTCCCAGGAGTGTCCCAGATGTCCCGAGGGTCTCGGGGTGTCCCGGGGGCCTCAGGGTGTCCCGGGGACGTCCCGGGACTTTCAGGGTGTCCCGGAGATGTCCCGGGGCTCTCCCGTCCCAGCTGTCGCGGTGTCCCGGTTGTCTCGGTGTCCCGGGGGTGTCCTGTCCCGGCTGTCGCGGTGTCCCGGGTGTCGCAGTGTCCCGGAGGTGTCCCGGGGCTGTCCCGTCCCGGCTGTCGCGGTGACCCCGTTCCCCACGTGTCGCGGTGCCCGCAGCGCGCGGGGCCTCCTGGGCGGGGCCTCTCTCTGACCACGCCCACTGGGCGTGACTCTCCCGCCCCTCCGTGGCCGTGGCCCCGCCTCCGGAGCGTCCCATTGGCCGCCTCGCCGTTACCTCCCCGCGGGTCTCGCGAGAGCCTCGCGCGCGGGGCGGGGGGGGCGGCGGGAGCCCCAGCGCGAGCGGCGCCAGCGCGAGGACCCGGCCCGGCTCCCTCAGGTAACGGCGGCCCCGGCTCGGCGGCAGCGGCGCCGTCCCGGGCGGTTCCGCGGCGGCCGCGGGGGAGCTCCGGGGGCGGTGGGAGCTCCGGTCGGCCCCTCCCCCCACAACTCTCCCCGAGTTTTCGTGCGGCAGCGGCTCCGCCCGCTCCTCCCCCGAGCTGAATGACAGCGCGCCCCAGCCAATCGCGTCTCGCGCAGCCCCTGAGCGGCGGGAGCGGCGGCCAATGGCTGACGAGGGGGGTGCCGCTCTGCGGCCAAGCCCCGCCCTCGGGGCGGGGCCGAGGAGCAGCGAGGGGCCCGGGCGGTGCCGGGGGGAGCGCGGGGGGCCCTGAGGGGGAGCCCGGGATGGGGCTGGGGGTGACCGGGGAGAGCCCGGAATGGGGTTGGGGGTGCCTGGAATGGGGCTGGGGGTGCACGAGTGGAGCCCCGGGATGGGGCTGGGGTCCATGAGGGGGAGCCCGGAATGGGGCTGGGAGTGCCCAGGGGGCTGGAGGGGCTCGGGGCTGAGGGTCCCGGGGGTGAGCCCCGAAACTTTGGGGGCAGTCAGCGGGACTGGGGGGGTCTGCAGGCAGCCTAAGGCTGGGGGAGGTCCTGGGGGGTATGAGGGGGTGCGAATAGGGAGCAGTGAGGGGATTTAAAGGGAGAAAAACTCTGGGGTGAGCCCTGGAGAGGCAGGGGGAGTCCTGAGGGGGTTGGAGAGGGAGGCTTTGGTGGTTGGAGGGAATTTGAGGATGGGGGGTGTCTTTGGGGGCCGTGGGTGGGGGAGATCCTTCAGGGTTCAGGGCCTGGGGAGCTCTGAGAAGATGTGGGGTAGCAGGTATGTGACCTCAGAGGTTGGGGGATCCTTCAGGGGGGTCCTGTGTGGGACCCCTGAGGTGCTGAGGAACTCCCCTGGCTGGACTTTGGGCTGTGGGGAGGGGGCTGCACCCCTGCCTCTGCTGGGGGGATCCAGGGGGACGTGGAGAGACTGCCAGGGGATCCAGGGGGATGTGGAGGGGCTGTCAGGGGATCCAGGGGGGATTCAAGGAATGTGGAGGGGCTGCAGGAGCCCCTGGGTAGCATTTGGGGGTCGGTGGCTGCCCTGGCACTGGGTGAAGGCAGCAGCAGGAGGGCAGGCACAAACATCAGAAGTTGGAGAGTTTAAGGAGATTGTTCTCAAGCCAGGGGTTAATAATTCCCACCGGGAGTGGAGGGCTGTGAGTGTGAGCTGGTGGCAGTGGTGAGGGCTCACCTGCACCTGCTCACCTTTCCTGGTGCTGTTCCATCTCCAGGAGCCCCTGAGGGGAGGGATTGCCTGGCTCAGGTGTGACCACACCAACTCTGCTCAGCTCTCCCCTTTTTGCTCCTCCTGCCCCTTTCTTTGCCACTCTTCCCTGATGCCACTGGTGTCCCTTTGGAGGTGCCACCTGTGTCTTTGTCCAGGTCCCTCTAAGGACCCCATTCCAGGTTGTTCATGTAGAAGTGGCACCGACTGCACTGAATTCCCCCTGTATTCCTCTGGGGATGATCCAGGGGGTTCTCCAGTTCCTGGCAAAGCCAGTGACTGTCCCTAGCACAGCTCTGGAGAGGAATCCAGCAGCAATTCCAGCTCAGCTGGGGAGGGGCTCTGTTGCTTTGGGGTTTTCTCAGCAGACACCAAGAATAACTGCAGGGTTTGGAGCGGGGAGAGGTCTGTGGGAGGTGGGCAGAGGGATTGGGTGCCCCCAATTCCTGTTTGGCACCCTCTGCTCCTGAAGGAGGGCTCAGCTTCAGCTCCTGTGGCAGGACTGGGTGAGCTCAGGTCCCTCCATGGCTTGGAGGATCAGAAAAAGGTTCTGATCCTGGTGCTGTGAATTGCGTGGGATTTTTGGAGTTGGGAACCTGAAACCAGCCCTTTCCCTATGGAAAGATGCCTGGTTTTGGGTGCCAGCCCTGGGTGATCCCAAGCTGTGGGACACTGGACATGAGCCCCAGGGGTTGTGTCCCCTCTCCTACCTGCTCCATTTGCAGATATTTCAGTTTTTTCCCGGGGTTTATCCATGTTTTCCTGCATCCCTCCCAACCTGCTGCCATCCTGGGGTCTGCAGCAGAGCCCCAAGGTCGGGGCTCCCACCAGGAGGAGGAAAAGGCTGCACACAAACTTCGGGAATGTGTAAAAGTGTAAAACCTCCCTCCCCAGATTCCTCTTTCGCTCTGACTGGGCCCTGCTCTGCCCAGGGCCGCTCTCTGACGTGGATTTCTGTTTTATTTCTGCTTTCTCCAGGTTCCTTTTTCCCCAGTCTCCCGCAGCGTTTCCCAGCAGGTCCCTGCAGTGCCCGGGGTGTGTTGGGGTTGAGCTGCAGGTGCCAGGTGTGCACACAGAGGTGCTAAGCCCACCTGGGCAGGTGCAGGAGTCCTCCCTGCCCTGGGCATTTCTGGGAGTGCTGTGGGACAGCTGGGCAGCCTGGAGGGACACTGCAAAGTCAAAGGATGTGGCTAAAAACCAATTCCAGCTCCTCATTCATGTCTTCATTCCCATTTCTTCCTTGAGCCGGGCCGGAGCAGGGATTGAAGGAGGGTTTGGGATGGGAATCCCCCCGGCTTTGGAAAATGGGGAAGTTGGACAGAGGAAGCAGCAGCGGGGTGGGGACAGGCAGGGCTGTGGGGTGGGGTCCAGCTGAGGAAGGGAATCCTCCCTCCTCCTCCTCCTGCTCCTCCTGGAGCTGCTCTCAGCATCCCAGGGAGGGCTGGGAGCTGCTCCGTGCTGGAGCCGTGCTTGGAAGGGCTCCCTGGAACAGGCTCCGTGCCCACGGGCTGGTTTTGTGTGTCAGGGAAGGAGCTCTGGCTTGGATTTGGCTTTGGACTCGTTTCTGCTGCATCCCACGTGATGCTGCTGCGCCTCTGTTTGGGTTTATTTATCCCTCGGACTTTCTTGGGGCCTTTTTCTTTTTTTTTGTTTTTCCTTCTTTTTTTTTTTTCTCCTTTTTCTTCCTCCTCTTTTTTCCTCTCTATTCCCTTTCCTGGCACTGTGAATCGAGGCCAGATTTCCCCAACTGCTCTTCCCCCCTCATTCAGCACCGAGCTGTGCTGCAGCCAGGGAGGAAACGCTGCCAGAAAAGAACCTGAACCTTTTGGTGAGAGGCCTTCAGCACTGGGGACCTGTTGCTTCCTGGAATTCATCAATTATTTTCTCCCCGTTCCAAGGGATCTCGGAATTCCCAGTTTTGGCTTTAAGGGATCTGTGGGGTCAGGGTGAGAAGGGCGGGTTCACCCAGCAGCCTGGGCTTCCCTGGGGGGCCAGAGGTGGTTTGTCTTTGGGCTGGAGGTGTGTGAGAGGTGGCTTGGAGGGACTAAAACTGCTTGGAGAGAGTAAAAATGGGTTCAGGCAGCATTCCCAGCTTTGGAATCCTGTGTGGTGCCTCTGGGTATTTACACCTGTGGGTATTTACACCTGTGTGGTGCCTGTGGGTATTTATACCTCTGAGTATTTACACCTGTGTAGCGCATGTGAGTATTTACACCCATGTGGTATCTGTGGGTATTTACACCTGTGTGGTGTGCCTGGGTATTTTACACCTGTGTGGTGCCTGTGGGTATTTACACCTGTGTGGTGTCTGTGAGTATTTACACCTGTGAGTATTTACACCTGTGAGTATTTACACCTGTGAGTATTTACACCTGTGTGATGCCTGTGGGTATTTACACCTCTCTGGTTTCTGTGGGTATATACACCTGTGTGGTGCCCATGGGTATTTACACCTGTTTGGTGCCTGTGAGTATTTACACCCATGTGGTTCCTGTGGGGATTTACACCTGTGTGGTGTCCCTGGGTATTTACACCTGTGTGGTGTCCCTGGGTATTTACACCTGTGTGATGCCTGTGAGTATTTACACCTCTCTGGTTTCTGTGGGTATATACACCTGTGTGGTGCCCATGGGTATTTACACCTGTGTGGTGCCTGTGAGTATTTACACCCATGTGGTTCCTGTGGGGATTTACACCTGTGTGATGTCCCTGGGTTTTTACACCTGTGTGGTGTCCCTGGGTATTTACACGTCTGTGGTTTCTGTGGGTATTTACACCTCTGTGGTGTCCCTGGGTATTTACACCTGTGAGTATTTACACCTGTGTGGTGTCCCTGGGTATTTACACCTGTGTGGTGTCCCTGGGTATTTACACCCATGCGGTTTCTGTGGGTATTTACACCTGTGTGATGCCTGTGAGTATTTACACCTGTGTAGTGTCCCTGGATATTTACACCTGTGTTGCTGGAGGGCCCTGAAATTTTGGGAAATGGCAGTGAATTCCTGCTGTGATGAGGAAAAGCTTTGCTAATTAATGTAATTAATGCGAACATTTCTTCTCCTCTGTTGTGGTGGGATCTGTGGTCAGGCTTGGGAGCCCATCCCGCTCTTCCAGCAGTGGGAATGTTGAATATTCCCTTTTTTTTTGTTCTGGGTGTTGGAGAACTGAGCTGGATGAGGAGCAGAGGCAGATTGTCATTGGTGTGAGAGCTGGGTGCCAGGATTCCTGGGGTTAATTCACTCATGGATGAATTTTGGGTCCTAAAAGTGTGAGGGGCAAGGCATGCAGCACTGGGGGGCAGGTGGAAGGTGTGGGAGCAGGGCTGGAGAGATTTATCCACAAATTCCATTGGATTTTGGAGTCTTTCCATGGCAGGGTCCCTGTTCCCTTACCTGGAGTGTCCCAATCCATGCTCAGACTGACCAAATGGGATTTTCCTGGGGAGGATCCCAAGGGTGGGAGGTGGTGATTCTCCCCTTCCTGAGGATGGCCCTCACCTTTCCTTTGTTTTCCCTTTTTTGTTGGCATCTCCCTTTTCCCAAAATGTGCAGGATATTCATACTCCACCCCCTAAAGCTTCACCCCTGATTTTCAGCTCCTGCTGAGGGGATGGCAGCTCTGCTCCCCCTGCAGAACACAGCTCCACTAAAACCCCTCTCTGCAAACCCTCTGGGATATTTCTCAGATTTTTTAGGGCTCCTGCATCAAACAGCAGCACCATTAAAAGCTGAATAAAGGGAAATGCCCAGGCGGGCTGGAATCACAACAGGTGGGACAGAACATTTTTATTTGATGGGGAGAGCAGCGTGGGGCCTGCCTGTGCTGCCCTGGCTCCATTATTTGAATTCCTGGGCAGGGTTTTTATCCATCCTGGGCAGGATTTTTATCCGTAGGTTCTCCTTTACCTCCCAGGCTCTCCCTCTCCTCGCTCAGGGCAACCCTGACTTCGCTTTTCCCTTCAAACCATCCAGGCATTGGCAGGGAAAATATGTTCCAGCTCAGCTCAGGGCTCTCATGCCTCGTTTGCAGCAGCTCTCATTGAAACAAGGGCTCTGAAGTGGTGAAATAATTTCAGGAAATGGGACTCCAGTTTCTGGGTCACTCAGGCATTTCCGAGGTAAAATACTGCTCTCTCCGAGGCCGCCGTGGCTTTGTGGTAATTACCCGGGCTGGGTGAGGAGCAGCGGCTCTCCCAGGCCTCTCCTTCCCCCCGTAAAGCTGAATTATTTCCCTGTGCAGCCGTAGATCTCCGGCACAGCCCGAGATGGATCGTGCAGAGGCCACCCTGGAGCCTGGCAGGCTCTGCCGCTGGAATTGCTGCCGGGGGAGGCCGGGAGCAGGAAGAAAAGATTTTTTTCCTGCAGCTCTGGAGCACTTTAGGTTGTGCTTTTTGTTGGGGTCAGGCACAGGTCGTGGCCCTGGGGGCGGCTGGAGCTGCTCCCAAGGTCCTGGAGCCACCAAAGTGCCACCAGGCAGTGCCCAGCCTCTCTGGGAGCTCCCAAATTCCCTGTCCAGGTGCTCAGTTTGGTGTCTGAGTGGTCTCAGGGACATCCTGCAAGGTCCCTGTCCCCCAGGAGCCAGGAGGGAGGCAGGACACGGCTGTGGCAGCACCTGGGAGCTGCTGGCTCTCAGGTTCGTGTTGCATTTCAGGCTCTTTTGGGGTTGGAAATCTCCTGGGCACTCCCAGGCCTGATTTGGTGGAGTTCAGCAAGGATTGATTAAAATCAGGATTTGCAGAGCAGCAGCAGTGAATTCTCCCTGGGGACTCTCAGGAGCAGGGGGTGCCCCTCGTGCCCCTCAAACCCCAGGGGTGCTCCCCAGGCCATGGAACCGGGCTCCTCACCTTGTTGGGGGTGAGCAAACTCAAAACCTGAGGCTCCAAACCCTCTCCTTGCTTGTAGGGTTTTTTTGGTTTGTTTTTTTTTGTTTTTTTTCTCCCACAGGGATTAAACCCCAGCTCTCCTTTCCCTTTGTGAGGTGACACAGGGCATTGTCCACACCTGGCCCCACAGGTCAGGACCTCCTGAGGCTCCTTCACATGGATCCTCTGTGAAGTTTTGCATCCTGCAGGCAGCCAGGGATGCTTTGGTGGCCCCGGGGACAGCTGGGGCTGGGAACAGCCCCAGGGCAGGCTGCAGCTCCAGCCCAGGGAGTTCTGTTGCTTTAAGTGCAGGGGAAAAAGCTTTTGTGTCCTTCCCTGTCTGGGTTTGCTCTGACAATGTCCCCCCTGTGCCAGGGCCACTCTGGGGCCCCCTGTCCCTTCCCAGGAGGTCAGACCCTTTTCCCAAAGCCTGTGGAATTGCTCTGCACTCCATCTGCTCCTGCCAGAGCTCTGGGAGTCACTTTTGGAGTCACTTTAGGGCCAAACACGAGGTTCTGACAGGAATGGTGCTGCTCCAAGGCTGTTTTAAGGCACTTCCAAGCAAGAAATGAGGGGTTTGCACATCCACACCCCTGAGGCGATGAGGTCCCGGCTTTTTGGGGATCCCCTCCGAGCCTGAACCCCTCAGAACAGCCCAGCCCCGAGGGAAACGCTTGTGCTTGGCTGAGGTTTCACTGTTAAACACTCTGTGGCTGGGGGGGATTTATTTCCAGCGAGAACCCTGCCAATATTCCAGTTTATACAGTTGGGTTTGCTTTGCTTTGTCAAGCCCACGAAGCGTGAGGGGTGTTGTGCCTCCAGAGCAGGTTTTATAGCCTGGCCTCTTGGCCTCCTTTCCCACACGACAATTTTCAGCTCTTGGCAGCTTTTTGGTTACAAAGCAAACACTCTCCCTCCTTCCCTCACACCCCAAAATAACTTAAAAGTGGGAGTTGAGGCCCAAGAGCCGCCCTGGGGGGGGCCTCTCCCTGCAAAACTGAAAGTCTTTCGCAATTTCCATGGGTGGATCCGGGCTGGGAGAGGCAGGGAGGGCTGTGGGCACCCCGGGGCAGGGCCAGCCCTGTGCCCGCTGTCTGCAGGCTCCAAATTCAGCACTGAGGTGCCAAACTGGCTCTCCAAAGCAGTGGGACCCCCACTCCTGTTGTTTTTCTTGGGTTTTCTAAGGAAGAGCTGCTTGAGCTGTTTGATTTTTCCCTCATTTGAGGATGGATCGCTGCCCCCCCCCAGGCTGGCACAGCAAGGCCAGGGCTCTGTCCCTGCCCCTCGGGGTGGCCCTGCTGACCCCAGCCCATCCCGAGGCTCAGGAAGCTCCGTGGCTGCCCTCAAGAAAAAAACAACAAGGAGCCTTTCCTGGCCTGGCCTCAAAGCTCTCTGCTTCCTTCCTTACATTTTCAGAGAAATGTGGGGCTGTTCCTGGGCACAGCCTGGTGCTCCCGGGCTGGGAATGGCCGTGGGGCTGCCCCACCTCCTGCTGCCCACCCGGGCCACTGAGGTTGGCATTGCCAGGGGTTTGTGTGTTCTGCTGGGAGCCTGAGGCTCCTCCAGCCCGGCTCTGCAGCCATCCATAATAATCTGGTTTATTGTGGCTCTCTCTGCGCTCTCCCCCTGCCCGTGCCTGGAGCAGTTTGTGTTTGAATGGGTTTGTTTGTGCTGGGCTGGGGCTGCCGGAGCTGCTGCTGGCACAGCTCCCAGGGCTCGGCACAGCAGCCCAGACAGAGCTGGGGTGGCCTGGCCACTCCTTGGGCTCTGGGAGTGAATCCCAGGGGCTCAGGCTCATGCAGAGTTCAGCTCCTGGGGGAGGAAAGCAGGAGGGCAGCGATGGTTCCAGCAGGAGAGGAGGAGCTGGCACGGTGGAAGCCAGGCTGGGGTGAAGGCTGCTGCCTTTTGGGGCAGTTTGTGGATCAAACTCCATCTCTGCCTGTGCTCCTGCTGTAGTTTTCCTGCAGAGCCCCAGCCCTGCCTGGATCCTCCCCCTTTCTCGAGGACTCTGTGCCCCATTTAATGGCCTGGCAGGGTTTTGGTGCTGCCTCTTGGCACAGGCGCCTCACCTTGAGCTGCACCTTTGCTTGGGCTTGTTCCTGCAGGCCTGAGGGCAGCGGGGCTTGTGTCTGACTGTTCGTATCAGGGTTTGTGTCTGAGCTTTCAGCTCAGGGTTTGTGTCTGAGCCTTCATCTCAGTTTAGGGTTTATGTCAGTGTTCTTCTCAGGGTTCGTGTCAGTGTTCCTCTCATCTCAGGGTTTGTATCTGAGCCTTCATCTCATCTCAGGGTTTGTGTTTGAGTGTTCATCTTAGGGTTTGTGTCTGAGCCTTCATCTCAGTTTAGGGTTTGTGTCAGTGTTCATCTCAGGGTTTGTGTCTGAGTGTTCATCTCATCTCAGGGTTTGTGTCTGAGTGTTCCTCTCAGGGTTTGTGTCTGAGTGTTCATCTCATCTCAGGGTTTGTGTCTGAGTGTTCATCTCATCTCAGGGTTTGTGTCTGAACCTTCATCTCATCTCAGGGTTTGTGTCTGAGTGTTCCTCTCAGGGTTCGTGTCAGTGTTCTCAGGGTTTGTGTCTGATTGTTCCTCTCAGGGTTTGTGTCAGAGTGTTCCTCTCATCTCAGGGTTTGTGTCTGAACCTTCATCTCATCTCAGGGTTTGTGTCTGATTGTTCCTCTCAGGGTTTATGTCAGTGTTCTTCTCAGGGTTTGTGTCAGTGTTCCTCTCACGTTTGTGTCTGAGCCTTCCTCTCAGGGGAACCCATCTCCAGGAGCTCCTGCCCAGAGGCTGGATGGGCCCTGCCCTCTCCAGCCCCTCTGTGCCCCTTCCCTGGGCACAGCCTGGCCCTCGGTGTCCCTGTCTGCAGCTCTTTCCTCCCTCCTGGCTCCTCCTGCAGCGCAGAGCCCGGCCCAGCCTGTGCCAGCAGCTTTGGTGCCTCCTCAGGCTGAGCCTATTTTTAGGAGGTGGCTCTCGCAGCTCTGCTGGTTTTGGTTCATGCTTGGTGCAGCCCTCAACTTTAATTTTGTGGTCACCTTAGTGTAAAGTTTATTTTTGTGATTTACGGGCAGAACCGTGGTGGTGCTGGAGAGGGATCTGTCCTGGAGAGGGATCCCTGCTGGAAAAGGGATCCCAGCTGGAGGGGAATCTGTCCTGGAAAGGGATCTGTCCTGGAAAGTGATCCCTGCTGGAAAAGGGATCTGTCTTGGAGAGAGATCCCTCCTGGAAATGGATCCCTGCTGGAAAAAAGATCTGTCCTGGAGGGGGATCCCTGCTGGCACAGAACAGCGTCTGCATCCCCCTGAGTGTTTTTTGGGACCTGCAGCATTCCCAGTGCAGTTCCCAGTGCAATTCCCAGTGCAGTTCCCAGTGCAATTCCCAGTGCAGTTCCCAGTGCATTCCCAGTGCAATTCCCAGTGCATTCCCAGTGCATTCCCAGCCCTGCAATGCCCCATGCAAGTGTTGGGCACCAACATTCCTGCAGCAGGAGTCACGTGCCAGGACAACAATAGAGCCTTTTATTTTTAGAGCATTTCCCAGCCCAGCTCTGTCCCCAGCATGCAGCAGAGTTGAGGTCCAGGGAGGTTCTGCCCTCCTCAGGCTGAGGTTTAAGGAAAAGATGACTTTTTTGCTGGTTTGTGGGTTTTTTTCATGGGGATTTGAGGTGAGGCAGAAGCCTGAGTGGTTTGCAGCTGGCCACAGGAGTGTGGGAGCCCGCAGGGGTGAAGGGCCAGCCTGACTTTGGCACATCAGAAGGGACCCAGAACCCCAAATCCTGGCCTCGGACACTTCCAGCCTCAGCTCCTGTAATCCAGCCAGAGCAGCCCTGGGGGAGCGTCCCCAACACAGAACCCGACCCCAGAACGTGCCAGGGCAGGCCAGGCTGGTGGTGACAAAGCCAAAGCCAGCCCAGAGCCTGCGTGTGACCCCTGCCGTGTCACTGGGCTGTCCCTAGGCACAAATCCCCTTCCTGTGCACCTGTGTGTGACCCCTCCTGTGCCACCAGGCTGTCCCCAGGCACGAATCCCCTTCCTGTGCCACCAGGCTGTCCCCAGGCACAAATCCCCTTCCTGTGCACCTGTGTGTGACCCCTGCCGTGCCACCAGGCTGTGCCCAGGCACAAATCCCCTTCCTGTGCACCTGTGTGTGACCGTTCCTGTGCCACCAGGCTGTCCCCAGGCACGAATCCCCTTCCTGTGCACCTGTGTGTGACCCCTGCCGTGCCACCAGGCTGTGCCCAGGCACAAATCCCCTTCCTGTGCACCTGTGTGTGACCGTTCCTGTGCCACCAGGCTGTCCCCAGGCACGAATCCCCTTCCTGTGCACCTGTGTGTGACCCTTCTGTGTCACTGGGCTGTCCCCAGGCACAAATCCCCTTCCTGTGCACCTGTGTGTGACCCCTCCTGTGCCACCAGGCTGTCCCCAGGCACAAATCCCCTTCCTGTGCACCTGTGTGTGACCCTTCTGTGTCACTGGGCTGTCCCCAGGCACAAATCCCCTTCCTGTGCACCTGTGTGTGACCCTTCTGTGTCACCAGGCTGTCCCCAGGCACAAATCCCTCTCCTGTGCAGAGCTCAGATCAGGGATGTGAGGAGCATCTTGGAGGGAAAGCTCCAGAAATGCCAGGGGGACTTTGGAAATGTCACCCTGCTTCTCCTGCCCCTTCTTCCCAATCCATTTCTCAGCCAGGTGCCAGCGGGGTGTCCTGGGGCCAGCCCCTGGGGACAGGCTGTGCTGTCACCGCTGTCCTTGAGGTGTGGAGGGGCTGATTCCTCCCCAGGGACCCCCAGCATTCCCTCTGGGAGTGTCTGGCCCGGGATAAAGCGTTTATTGCTGCTGTTCTCCCGCTCCTGTTGTTGTTAATGGCTTTGGGAACACGGCTGGGGAGCGCTCGGGGTTTATGGGCCGTGGGGAACAGCAGCAGCTGGGCTGGCAGGGTTCAGCTGGGAAGGATTTGGGTTATTGAGGGGAGAAACCAGCTCAGCCTGGGGTAAACGGGGGCTCTGACAGGGAGGGAATGTTCTGGTTTTCCTTGGATCCTGCCTGGGCAGCCTCTCCCCTGCTCCTGCCCCAAGGGCCCTGTCAGGTGGGCAAAAGTCAGGTTCTGATTTCAGAGAGGCTGCTGCTGTGGGGAGGAGTTAGAACTGCTGCAGGAAAGGTGAGAAGGAGATCCTGGGGGATCAGGTGATCCCGTGGGTGTCTGGAACCACGGCAGGTGCTCAGCTCCTTCTCTTTGGGGTTCTGGGGCAGCTCTGGCTGCAGGAAAGGTGGGAAGGAGATCCCGAGAGGGATCTGTGGGTGTCTGAAACCACATCAGGTGCTCACCTCCTGTTCTCTTTGGGGCTCTGGGGCAGCTCTGGCTGCAGGAAAGGTGGGAAGGAGATCCCAAGGGGGATCTGTGGGTGTCTGGAACAACGTCAGATGCTCAGCTCCATCTCTTTGGGTCTCTGGAGCAGCTCTGGCTGCAGGAAAGGTGGAAAGGAAATCCTGGGGGATCGGGTGATCCCGTGGGTATCTGGAACCACATCAGATGCTCACCTCCTGTTCTCTTTGGGGCTCTGGAGCAGCTCTGGCTGCAGGAAAGGTGGGAAGGAGATCCCGAGAGGGATCTGTGGGTGTCTGAAACCACATCAGGTGCTCACCTCCTGTTCTCTTTGGGGCTCTGGGACAGCTCTGGCTGCAGGAAAGGTGGGAAGGAGATCCCAAGGGGGATCTGTGGGTGTCTGGAACAACGTCAGATGCTCAGCTCCTTCTCTTTGGGTCTCTGGAGCAGCTCTGGCTGCAGGAAAGGTGGAAAGGAAATCCTGGGGGATCGGGTGATCCCGTGGGTATCTGGAACCACATCAGGTGCTCAGCTCCTGTTCTCTGCCGGGCTCCAGGGTAGCTCTGGCTGCAGGAAAGCTGGGAAGGAGATCCCGGGGATCAGGTGATCCCATGGGTGTCTGGAACTGTGGCAGGTGCTCAGCTTCTGGTTTGTTTGGGGCTCTGGAGCAGCTCTGTCTGCAGGAAAGATGGGAAGGAGATCCCAGGGGATCAGGTGATCCCATGGGTGTCTGGAACCATGGCAGATGCTTGGCTCCAGTTGCTCTGGAGCAGCTCTGGCTGCAGCAAAGGGGCTCTGAGGGCACTGGGACACACCCTGGGTGTCATTCCCAGCCAGCCCAGGTGATCTGTGTGGCTCAGGACAGGGAAGAATCCCCATCCAGGCCTGGTTTGGGTGAGAATTCCCCTGGAGCTGCCCCCAGAGCTGTCAGGGCTGTGTGACCAATCTGTCTGAGCATTTCCTCTCGCCCGGCCGTGTCCAACGTGCTCAAACCCATCAGAGCAGTGAAATATCGTCCCAGGGCTGTCGGAAGAGGGACGGGAAGGAGCTCCCAGCATCCAATCAGCTCCTCAGGCAGCCTCTTCCCAAGGACAGGATTTATGGCAGGAATTTATCCTGCCTAAATGTGACATAAATCTGAGCACACGCGTGTGCTGAGCCCTGCCTGGGGAAGCTTTGGCCTCTCCGTGGCCAGAGGCTCCTCCTGCCCTGCCTGGGGTGACAGTGCTGGGTGTTGTGAAAAACAAGGTTCACTTTCTTGGACAAATTTAGAAGTTTAATTAAAAAAATTAAAAAAGAAAATAGACAATTAGGAGAGATAAAAGCAAAATACATTTTCTCGGCCGAGGGTGCCTGGCACACACTTGCTAACAAAAAGTTTGTCCCTTAAAAGTATCAGCTTGTTGCATATTTAAAAGTTCACATTCATGATTCAAACATTCTTTTTGAGTGTGAATTTTCTTTGTTCAGTTTTAACTCCCCTCAACCATTTGATCTGGTAGATCCATTTGCAGGTGGCTCTATTCTGTCCGATAGTACAGGTCCCATAAATTCTTCTCCTGGGGTTCTGGTCATCTTCATTTGGACAAGATAATTGATAATAGAAGTTCAATAAATTTATTTTTTGTAGCTTTTTTGGTCAGCAATCTTCATGCAGAAATGAAGGATAACACCTCTTTCTTCTGGTCTGGTTAGTTACAGAAAAAAACACAGTCTTTTACTTCTAACACTCTGTTACAGTCATAAAAAATATATATATTCATCACATTTCTAACTTCTAATAATTAAAAAATACAGTACAATCTTCCTACATGATACATACCATATTCATTTTAATATTTGCAAAAAGCCAACGTTATAATGTGCATTTATAACAGAGCCCAGAGCTCTGGGTGCAGGGGGATCCCCTGGGGCAGCTTTGGGATCCTGGAATGTCCTGCCTGTGTCCCCAGCCTCGGTTTTGGTGTCACCTCAAGGCTTGGGCAGGATTTGCCTTTCCTGCTGTCCCCTGCTCTGCCACCTCCTGTCACTTTTGGGGCATTTCTGGGGTCATTTCTGACATTTTGGTGCTTTTGTTCCCTCTGGGCTGGGCAGGGTTCTGGCTGCCAGCCCGTGCCACTGTGACAGGGACATTTATCCCCATTCCTGTGGGTGACAGGGACATTTATCCCCATTCCTGGGGGTGACAGGGACATTTATCCCCATTCCTGTTTGCACAGCCCCCAGAGCTCAGCTCCATAAATCCAGCCCCAAATCCAGCCCAGCACTGGGGATCTCTGTGGGATCACAGCTCCTCTCTCATCACCCTTTGGTGGCTGAGGGAAGGGAATTCACCTCCTGCAGTAGAAAAATCCCCAATTTTATTCACTTGAAGCAGCTCATTGATTCCTTTCCTGGGAGCAGCAGAAGGGGCCGCTCCCCCTGCTGCATTCTTGGAGCTCTTTTCTCACCCAGCTCCTAAAAATACCAACCCTCAGGGCTGCAAAAGTGCAAAACCCTCCCTGGCATTCCAGCATCTCCCAGTTTGGAGCAGGAGGAACTGGGAGCCCCCCAGAGCAGCCCCCTGAGGGGAGAACATTTATCACAGCTTTTTAAAATCCTGTAAAAATATCAGTGGGTGGAGAGAACTGTGATTCCTCGAGTTTGAGACTGGAGGGGGGAGGGTTTTACTTTATTTACTCTTATTTTTTATTAATGAGAGCAGCTTCACTTGTAGCATAATAGGAGCGAGTGTTTTGTTATCCTTGGCTGTAATCCGTGATAAACTGCCCCTGCCATCAGCCTTGTAGTTTACCCACTGGGGAGCCCGATTATTGCCTTGTAAAACGGAGCACCACTCCTATAATCCCTTAATTAATTAAATGACAAATTTTAGTTCTCTCCCATTGAAAATATAACCGGTGCACAGAGAGACAGAGAGAGAGAGAGGCCTTGGATTTATTTGATGGCTGCTCGCTCTGCACTCTGTTTTCCTGTGCATTGTCACTGTCCCTGCTGGTTTGGTTTGTTTGTGTGTGTGTAGGGAATTCCTGGGCTGCCTTGGGGGATCCCAAGATATTCCCTGGTCCTTGGGGATCCCAGGATATTCCCTGATCCCAGAGATCCAATGCTTGGGGTGGTGTTGCTGCTCCTGTCCCCACCTTGAGCTGCCTCTGGGTGATGGGGGAGCCCAGGGAAGCTCCCAGGCTTTCCAGGTTCCCTTCCCTGCTGGAAAATCCCACCTGGTCTATCCCAAATCCCAAACCCTGGGGCTGGAATAATTCCCCCAAATCCCAAACCCTGGGGCTGGAATAATTCCCCCAAATCCAAAACCCTGGGGCTGGAATAATTCCCACCCCAGGGCACTGAAAAACTTCATCCCAGCAGAGGGGCAGCTCCTGCTGTGGGAATCTGGGGGGCTGTTTCAGGATTTTTTAGGGCTATTTCAGGATTTTTAGGGGATGTTTCAGGATTTTTAGAAGCTGTTTCAGGATTTTTTAGGGCTGTTTCAGGATTTTGGGGCTGTTTAAGGATATTTGGGGGCTGTGTAAGGATTTCTGGGACTGTTTCAGGATTTTTGGGGGCTGTGTAAGGATTTTAGGGGCTGTTTATGGCTTTTGGGGCTGTTTATGGCTTCTGGGGGCTGTTTAAGGATTTTTGGGGCTGTTTAAGGATTTTTGGGTCTGTTTCAGGATTTTTTTGGGGCTGTTAAGGATTTTTGGGGCTGTTTCAGGATTCTTGGGGTCTGTTTCATAATTTTTGGGGCTGTTTCAGGATTTTGGGGGCTGTTAAAAGATATTTGGAGGCTGTTTAAGGATTTTTGGGGGCTGTGTCAGGATTTTTGGGGCTGTTTCATAATTTTTGGGGCTGTTTCAGGATCTCTCTGTGCTCTCTGCTCCCCAGGCTGCTGAAGGATGGGTGACGATCGGCCCTTCGTGTGCAGCGCCCCGGGCTGCGGACAGGTACGGCCTTGGGGTGCCCTTGGGGTGCCTTTGGGGTGCCTTGGGGTGCCTTTGGGGTGTCTTTGGGGTGCCTTTGGGGTTGGGCTTTTGTTGGATTTGTGTTTAATGGGATTGGGACCAGTTTGTCCCGGAGCCAGAGCGCTCGGAGCCGCCGTTCCATGGGATCCTGGGAGGAAAGCAGAGCTGGGATCTGTGGGGTGCAAAAACCTGGCTGGGGGCTCTGACCCCACAGAAAATCCCACCCAGGATGGGGCTGGGGGCTCTGACCCCACAGAAAACCCTGGCCATGAGCTCTCACCCCACAGCAAATCCTGGATGTGAGGCCTCACCCCACAGCAAATCCCACCCAGGATGGGGCTGGGGGCTCTCACCCCACAGCAAATCCTGGCTGGGGGCTCTGACCCCACAGCAAATCCCACCCAGGATGGGGTGGAGGCTCTCACCCCACAGCAAATCCTGGCTGGGGGCTCTGACCCCACAGCAAATCCCACCCAGGATGGGGCTGGGGGCTCTCACCCCACAGCAAATCCTGGCTGGGGGCTCTGACCCCACAGCAAATCCCACCCAGGATGGGTGGAGGCTCTCACCCCACAGCAAATCCTGGCCAGGGGCTCTGACCCCACAGCAAATCATGGCTGGGGCTTCTCACCCCATAGCAAAGGTTCTCACCCCACAGCAAATCCTGACCGGGGACCCTGACCCCACAGCAAATCCTGGCTGTGAGGCCTCACCCCACAGCAAAGGCTCTGACCCCACAGCAAATCCTGGCCGGGGGCTCTCACCCCACAGCAAATCCTGGCTGTGGGCCCTCACCTCAGAGCAAATCCTGGCCATGAGGCCTCACCCCACAGCAAATCCTGGCTGTGAGGCCTCACCCCACAGCAAATCCTGGCTGTGAGGCCTCACCCCACAGCAAATCCTGGCTGTGAGGCCTCACCCCACAGCAAATCCTGGCTGTGAGGCCTCACCCCACAGCAAATCCCACCCAGGATGGGGACAGGAGCTGCTCCTTGTGCCCCTGGGCCTGGCCCCTCACCCCACAGCCCTGCAGGGCTGGGAGGCTCCCAAGTTCCCCCTCTGGAGCAGCTGGGAATGTGACAGGTGATGGGTAAATGCTCCCCAAAATGCTATTTTGGGATGGGATTTTTTTCCCATGGGGAATTTCTACTCCCTTAGAGCCACTGCGGAGTCTCTTGGGATAAGAGAAGTGAAGGAGGCTCATCCTCCTTCAGTCACACCTTCACATCCCATTTTCCTTTTAATTTCCAGGGAAAACGGTGCATCCATCCCATTTTCCCTTAATTTCCAGGGAAAATGGTGTTCCCATCCCATTTTCCTTTTAATTCTAGGGAAAACAGTGCTCCCATCCCATTTTCCTTTTAATTCCAGGGAAAACAGTGCTCCAATCCCATTTTCCTTTAATTTCCAGGGAAAACGGTGCTCCCATCCCATTTTCCTTAATTTCTAGGGAAAATGCTGCTGTCCCAAAGCTCGGGGGGTCACTTGGTACTGGGAGGAACTGGGAGATCATGGAATTGCTGCTGGGGGTGATTTAATGGAATCTGCTGGAAGCTGGTTGATCATGGAATTCATGATGATTTAATGGGATCTGCTGGAAGCTGTGGGATCAGGGAATTCCTGCTGATTTAATGGGATCTGCTGGAAGCTGGTTGATCATTGAATTCCTGATGATTTAATGGGATCTGCTGGAAGCTGTGGGATCAGGGAATTCCTGCTGATTTAATGGGATCTGCTGGAAGCTGGTTGATCATTGAATTCCTGATGATTTAATGGGATCTGCTGGAAGCTGTGGGATCAGGGAATTCCTGCTGATTTAATGGGATCTGCTGGAAGCTGGTTGATCATTGAATTCCTGATGATTTAATGGGATCTGCTGGAAGCTGGGGCTGCCCTGGAAGTGCAGCCCCGTGCAGAGCCCAGCAGGGTTTGGGGTTGTCTGTTCTGAAGCACTGGGACCTCAAAATGTCTTTTTTGTGGGAATTGTGGCTCTGAGTCAGATCCTGAGGGATGTGCTCACCCTGCTCTCCTGGCTGGGATTGGTTTGGGATGGGTTTGGGAATGTTAATCCATCCCAAGGACTTTGTGTGTGTCCAGCTCCTCAGTTTATTTCACACCTTCCTGCCTCCTGTGGGGCTTGAACTGGAATTTAAAGGGAATTCTGCATCCCCAGAGAGCGTCCTTGTGCTATTTGTGCTGTTGTTTCTTTTTACAGCACAGGAATGGGTCAAACCCCTCACCTGGGGACTTCAAAAACCACATTTTTAGGCTTTCCCAGCTTTCAAACCCCTCACCTGGGAGCTCCTGGGCATTTCAAAACCACATTTTTAGGCTTTCCCAGCTTTCTGGTCATTGTGGCACCAGCCTCACCCAGGTCCTTCCCTCTCCCTTTGCAGGTGAACTTCCTCCTTTTGCCTTTTCCATTTTTTTTTTTTTTGGGAGGCTGCTTTTTATCTGAAACTTCTTTGCCTGTGAAATTGTGCAGGCCATTTATAAAATGTATTAGCTGTGTTTGAGCGCTTAATGGTGTGAGCCCTTCAATCACACGGCCTTAAAATCGGCTTCAAACAAGCAATTAAGGCAAACAACAATGTATTTAAATTTAATCTCCCACAATCTCCCACAAATGACATATAAAGGTGGCTGCTTCCTCCTCTGGCTGTTCCAGCCTGCTGCTTATGGGTAATTCCGACAATTCTTCATGTTAATATGGAAATGCAGGAATCCTGGCAATTCCGGGCGGGGTGATTCATGGGGATCCAGCCTGACCTCGTGTGCATGGATTTTTCCTGAACGTCCTTCAGGGCACAGCGGGGATGTGGGGATCCAGCTCAGCCCCATGGGAAGCACCCCCAAGGATGGGGAGACCCCCAGAGCCCGGCCCTGGGTGGTTTTGTAGGCAGGGAGGGAAAGTGGGGCCTGATCTCCTGGATGGGGATGGGGTTGGTTTGTAGGGCTGTGGAATTCCAGGTGTTCCCTGGATCAGGTCATCCCTTAAAACCCCACAGAGCTCTGAGCCTGTCCCTGTAAATCCCAAAGAAACTGTGGAATCCCTATCCCTGTAAATCCCAAAGAACCTGGGCTGGGGATGGGGTTCAGGTTGGTTTGTAGGGCTGGGGATCTTCCCTGTGGAATTCCAGGTGTTCCCTGGATCAGGTCATCCCTTAAAAACCCACGGAGTGTCCAGTGTAAATCCCAAAGAAACTGTGGAATCCCTGTCCCTGTAAATCCCAAAGAAACTGTGGAATCCCTATCCCTGTAAATCCCAAAGAAACTGTGGAATCCCTGTCCCTGTAAATCCCAAAGAAACTGTGGAATCCCTGTCCCTGTAAATCCCAAAGAAACTGTGGAATCCCTGTCCCTGTAAATCCCAAAGAAACTGTGGATTCCCTGTCCCTGTAAATCCCAAAGAAACTGTGGAATCCCTGTCCCTGTAAATCCCAAAGAAACTGTGGATTCCCTGTCCCTGTAAATCCCAAAGAAACTGTGGAATCCCTGTCCCTGTAAATCCTAAAAACCCCTGTGATTCTTTGTCCTGTGTGCTGGGGATGGGGTTTGGGTCAGTTTATAGGGCTGGGGATCCTCCCTGTGGAATTCCAGGTGTTCCCTGGATCATCCCTTAAAACCCCACAGAGCTCTGAGCCTGTCCCTGTAAATCCCAAAGAAACTGTGGAATCCCTGTCCCTGTAAATCCCAAAGAAAGAACTTGTGGTTCTTTGTCCCCTGGGCTGTACCTGGGCTGGGGATGGGGTTGGGGTCAGTTTGTGGGGCTGGGGATCCTCCCTGTGGAATTCAGGATCAGATCATCCCTTAAAAACCCACAGAATGTCCAGTGTAAATCCCAAAGAGCCCGTGGTTCTTTGTCCTGTGTGCTGGGGATGGGGTTGGGGTTGTAGGGCTGGGAATCCTCTCTTTTCCCTCCCTTTTCCCCTCCCTTTTTCCCCCCTTTTTCCCTCCTTTTTCCTTCTCTTTTCCTTCCCTTTTTCCCTCCCTTTTTCCCTCCCTTTTTCCCTCCCGTTTTCCCTCCCTTTTCCCTCCCTTTTTTCCTCCTGTTTTCCCTCCCTTCTCCCTCCCTTTTCCCTCCCTTTTTCTCCCTTTTTCCCCTCCTTTCCCCCTCCTTTCCCCTCCTTTTCCCCTCCCTTTCCCCTCCCTTTCCCCTCCCTTTCCCCTCCTTTTCCCCTCCTTTTCCCCTCCTTTTTCCCTCCCTTTTCCCTCCTTTTCCCCTCCCTTTTTCCCCCTTTTTCCCCATTTCCATGCAGGAGGAGCTGCTGAGGGCACCCAGAACAGCCGTGCAGACCCGTGTGCGTGTGGGGCAGGCTGTAAACATGTTTGGGGTTGCCAGGGCTGCCGGGGGGGTTATTTTGGGATGTTCCCAGCTCTCCATGGCCAGCAGCAGGGCCCGGGGTGGCACAGCTGACTCGGAATTTGCCGTGGAAAGATCCTGCCCAAGGTCGAGCACCCAGAGCCTTCCCCACAAGGACAGGTGGAGAATTTCCCCTTCCCCTGGGGAATTTGGCTGTTCCTGCCCCTGGAATGCCCCTGGAAGGCTGAGAGGGATGCCTGGAGCCAGGATTTCCTGGTGAAATGATCCGGGTGGATCATGTGTGCTGCTCATCCCCCTCCAGAGCCCGGAATTCCATCCCTCTCCGAGGGCTGGGCTGGGAGTGTTCCCAAGGTTTGGGCAGGGGGAACAGCCTTGTTAATTAGGGAGTTAAACCCTCAGGTTTGAGGGTGTCTGGACATTGCTGCTGGAATTTGGGGTGTTCCCAAGGTTTGGGCAGGGGGAGAGCCCAGCCTTGTTAATTAGGGAATTAAACCCTCAGGTCTGAGGGAATTTGGGCATTGCTGCTGGAATTTGGGGTGTTCCCAAGGTTTGGGCAAGGGGAGAGCTCCACCTGGGTCAGCAGGAGTGAATTTGAGGGAATTTGAGGGAATTTGGGCATTGAATGGTTGAAATTGGTTGAATATGGTTGAAATTGGGAGGTGCTGCAGTGGGACAGCTCCATCTTGTCACCACAAGGGAATTTGGGCACTGCTGCTGGAATTGGGAGGTGTTCCCAAGCTCTGTGCACTGGGACAGCTCCACCTCGTTAATTAGGGAATTACCTGGCTCATTAAAGCACCCAGAGCCCAGCTCTGGAGCCAGGGGGGCTTCAGGAGCCACAGGGAAGTTTCTCCATGTCTGGCTCCATCTCCCCCTTGGAAAACAGCCCCAAACCCCCTCCAGGTCCCCCAGGTGCCAACCCTGAGGGCTGGGGATGCTCCAGGCTCTCCAGAACATCCCCATGGAGGAATCTTGGGGGAATCTCCTCGTGAGTGAAACCTGGGCCAGCCCTGCTGCCCAAAGCAGCAGCAGGAGCGCGATATTGGATTTATTTCCCAGGGAGCAGCACTTGCCCAGCCCTGCCCTCCCTCCCTGCAGCGTTTCCCTTTTTACAAGGCACACAAATCATCCCTCGGGCCCTGCTAGCAGAGCCCCAGTTATCCAGGCCATTTCCTCAGACAATCGTTTGCTTTTTAAACCCCCCCTCTTTAATTTACCAATTTATTCCCCCCTAAACCCTTGCTCGGAGGTGCTGCTTTGTGCAGCGTTCAGCAAACGCCGAGCCCAGAACTTTTCACGAGGACAGAAAATGATATTTTTTTTCTTTTTTCTCCCCCCCCTCCTCTTCTCACCAGTTTATTGTATCCTCTTATCTTGTCATATAATAGAAATAATGTTTATGGCGTCGAGGCCTCAGCATCACTTGGCATTTAACCAACCTCAAAAGCAGTTTATTGCTTTGTATACTCTGCTGCCATGGCCATTATCCCTTAAATCTCTATTGCCCAGTAATGGATGAGGCCTCAAACAGCTCCTGCCATTGGCTGGGCTGGGCTTTGGGCCTTGGCTATCCAAACCAATGGGGATTATTCCCTTTAGAGGGGAAATCGGCCTGTCCCCCTTGGCAGGCAGAGAGGGGCTCACCCAGGCACTGCTGAGGCTGTGGGGTGGTGCTGTGGGGTGACATCATGTGGGGTGGCACTGTGGGGTGGCGCCATGTGGGGTATCACAATGTGGGGTGGCACTGTGGAGTGGCATTGTGGGGTGGCTCTGTGTGGGGTATCACAGTGTGGGGTGGCTCCATGTGGGGTGGCACTGTGGAGTGGCACTGTGGGGTGGCTCCATGTTGGGTGGCTCCGTGTGGGGTGGCTCTGTGAGGTATCACCATGTGGGGTGGCTCCATGTAGGTTGGCTCTGTGGGGTGGCTCTGTGTTGGGTGGCTTCATGTGGGGTGGCACAGTGTGGGGTGGCTGTGTGGGGTGGCTGTGTGGGGTGGCTCCGTGTGGGATGGCACTGTGGGTGGCACTGTGTTGGGTGGCTCCGTGTGAGGTGGCTCCGTGTAGGGTGACATCTTGTGGGGGTGGCTAGCTCCGTGGGGTGGCATTGTGGGGTGGCACTGTGTGGGGTATCACCATGTGGGGTGGCTCTGTGTAGGGTGACTCTATGGGGTGGCACAGTGTGGGGTGGCATTGTAAGGTGGCACCGTGTGGGGTATCACAGTGTGGGGTAGCACTGTGTGGAGTGGCGCTGTGGGGTGGCAGTGTAGGGTGGCTCTGTGGGGTGGCAGTGTGGGGCGGCTCTTTGGAGTGGCATTGTGGGGTGGGACTCTGTGGGGTGGCTCTGTGGGGTGGCATTGGGGGTGACATTGTGGGGTGGAACTGTGGGGTGGCACCGTGTGATGGCACTGTGGGATGGCATTGTGTGATGGCACTGTGGGGTGGCTCCATGTGGGGTATCACAGTGTGGGGTGGCTCTGTGTAGAGTGGCTCTATGGGGTGGCACAGTGCGGGATGGCACTGTGGGGTGGCTCTGTGTGGGATGGCAGTGTAGGGTGACACCACGTGGGGTGCCACTGTGGGGTGGCACTGTGGGGTATCAAACAAACCCTTGGGCTCTGCTCCTGAGGCTGGGCAAGGGCAGCGCAAACTCCGAGTTCCCTGGGCAGCTCAGGAAACAGAGCTGTGGCACCGTGTCCTGCTGCAGGAGCTGTCCCGGGCCTGGCACGGGCCTGGCCCACAGGCACAGGGTGCTGTTGTTGGGCACTGGGTGTTGTTGTTGGGTACAGGTGCTGCTGTTGGGCACAGGTGCTGTTGGGTGCTGTTCCCAAGGAATTCCAGCTCCTGCCAGCCCTGGGAGCCTTTGGGAATCTGAGCTTTCCTCTGAGGAGCTGCAGGACCGGGGCTCTGCAGGGCTGGGGCTGCACCAGGGTGGGTGTGGGCACCTGGAGCTGTGCAGGGCTGTGGGGGCCACACCTGTCACAGCTCTGGGACACCACGGTGACTTGGGACACCGTGATGACAAGGACACCACGGTGAGCAGGACACCATGGTGACCAGGACACCCCGGTGACCAGGACACCCCGGTGAGCTGGGGGGACACCACGGTGACCTGAATACCACGGTGACCAGGACATCACAGTGACCAGGACACCACAGTGCTGGTCTCAGCTCATTCCCAGAGTGAATCTCTGACAGCAGCTGCAGTCCCTGCACCGAGCAGCAGCTGCTACACAGCTCCAGAGGGCTGCAGGGCTGCAGCTGCTCTCCATGCATGCGGGGCATGCAGGTTCCCAGAGGGAATGCAGGTTCCCTGAGGGAATCACTGACAGCAGCTGCTGCACAGCTCCAGGGCTGCAGCAGCTCTGCATGCACACAGGGCATGCAGCTTCCCAGAGGAATGCGGATTCCCAGAGGGAATGCTCGTTCCCAGAGTGAATCTCTGACAGCAGCTGCAGTCCCTGCACCGAGCAGCAGCAGCTGCACAGCTCCAGGGCTGCAGCAGCACTGCATGCACACGGGGCATGCAGATTCCCTGGGGAATGCACATTCCCAGAGTGAATCTCTGACAGCAGCTGCAGTCCCTGCACCGAGCAGCAGCAGCTGCACAGCTCCAGGGCTGCAGCAGCACTGCATGCACACGGGCCATGCAGGTTCCCAGAGGGAATGCTCATTCCCAGAGTGAATCTCTGACAGCAGCTGCAGTCCCTGCACTGAGCAGCAGCAGCTGCACAGCTCCAGGGCTGCAGCAGCTCCGCATGCACGCGGGGCTGGCTCCAGGAACTCTTGGGCTGTTGGCAGGAAAAGGAGGGAATTAATTTGAGCCGTAACTCCTGGACTGTCAGCAGAGCCCAATGATCTCCCCCACCTCTCGCCGAAGGTATTTTTGGAGGTGGGGAGGGGAAGGCTAATTTGAATAATAATAAGCTTGAGAAGGCATCTGAAACCAGTAAACGTTTATTTTTTACACTCCTATAACTTAAAAACGGCCAAACCAATTTAAACCAAATTGGATAATAAAAAATATTGCTCCTAGGCTGAGCCCCTGTTTGCCAAGTTCCAGCCTAGAATGAATTTTTATGGCCAAATTATAAACCCCCTCGAAATGAAGGTTTAAAATGGAAATGTTGACAGACCTTTAACTACAAAAGCGCCGTAATAGAACTTCTTCTTTTCCAAAATGGCCGGTTTAAAATATAATTAAGACTTAAATATTATTTAATAGCGGCATTTCCTGTAAGTTAAAATCTTTATCATTCCTCTGGCTGGGATTCCTTGGCAGTTCTTGGCAGTGCTGTGAGGCGGGAGGATGTGTGTGCAACAGCTCCTGAGTGTGTCACAACCTTGTGTGCGTGTGTGTGTCACAGCCCCTGAGTGTGTCAGAGCCACTCGTGTGTGTGTGTGTGTGTGTCACAGCCACTTGTGTGTGTGCCATGGCCCCTGAGTGTGTCACAGCTCCCCCTGTGTGTCACAGCCCCTCCTGAGTGTGTCACAGCTTCTGTGTGTGGGTGTCACGGCCACTCGTGTGTCACAGCCACTCGTGTGTGTGTCACAGCCCTTCCTGTGTGTGTGTCACAGCCCCTGAGTGTGCCACAGCCACTTGTGTGTGTGTCACAGCCCCTGTGTGTATGTCACAGCCCTTGTGTTTGTGCCATGGCCCCTGAGTGTGTCACAGCTCCCCCTGTGTGTGTGTGTGTCACAGCCCCTGAGTGTGTCACAACCTCCTGTGTGTCACAGCCCCTCCTGTGTGTGTTGCAACCTCGTGTGTGTCTCACAGCCCCTCCTGAGTGTGTCACAGCCCCGAGTGTCACAGCCCCTCCTGAGTGTGTCACAGCCCCCGTGAGTGCGTGTCACAGCCCATGTGTGTGTGTCACAACCCCTCCTGAGTGTGTCACAGCCCCGAGTGTCACAGCCCCTCCTGAGTGTGTCACAGCCCCCGTGTGTGTGTGTCACAGCCCGTGTGTGTGTGTCACAACCCCTCCTGTGTGTGCCACAGCCCTCTGACTGTGTCACAGCCCCTGTGTGTGTGTGTGTGTCACTGCCCCTGAGTGTGTCACAGCCCCGTGTGTGTCACAGCTCCCCGTGTGTCCCAGGGCTGGCAGCGTTCCCAGTTCCAGCCCGGGATCCGGGAATGCCGGAGCTTCCCGCGGCTCCTGCCGGGCACCAGCCCCGGATCTCAGCGCTCGTTCCCGGCTCCAAGGGGATGGGGAGCCGTGGGATGGCTGCGCTGGTGTTCCCGGGGGACACCGGGAATGAGCCGGGGATGAGCCGGGATGAGGCTGGCAGCTCCCGGCAGCTCCTGGCAGCTCCGTGCCGCAGTGTCCTTGCAGGAAAGGCTTTTCTGCTGCAGAGCCCTGCTCAGGCTGCTCCCTGCTCCCTGCCCGAGGGGTGCACGGCTCATCCTGAGCCCAGGCGGGGTGGTGTTTGCCTCGGAGTGGCGCTGGCATTGGGGTGGCTCTGACCTTGGGGTGGCACTGGCACTGAGGTGGCACTGGCATTGGGGTGGCACTGGCATTGGGGTGGCACTGCAATTGGGGTGGCACTGCAATTGGGGTGACACTGGAATTGGGGTGACACTGTCCTCGAGGCACTGGCTTCAGGGTGGCTCTGGAATTGGGGTGACACTGGCCTCGGGGTGGCTCTGGAATTGGGGTGACACTGGCCTCGGGGTGGCACTGACCTGAGGTGACACTGGCATTGGGATGGCACTGGCCTCAGGGTGACACTGGCATTGGGGTGACGCTGGAATTGGGGTGACGCTGGAATTGAGGCAGCACTAGCCCCAGGGTGGCACTGGCATTGGGGTGGCACTGGAATTGGGGTGACACTGGCCCCAGGGTGACACACTGAAGAGCATCCCAGCCCTCGGATTCCCTGGGCCTTCCTCTGGCTTTGCTCAGGATTTCAGATTTAGGATTGGTCCTTGTGCCCCTTGGAGCTCCTCAGACTCCTCCGGGTTTCTCACGAGTTCGATTTCTGATTTATTTGGGGTTTGTATTTTTTTTTCTCCTGAGCCTCCCCGTTCCCAGCTCCACCTCCCTGAGCAGCAGCAGCAGCAGGGAATGAGGAGGGCGGGTTTCTCTTTTTTGGGAACACGGTCAGGGCTGCAGAAATCCCCCCTGGAGGAGCTCGGTCGTGCCCTCTCGTTGGGATTTAGAGGCTTTCACACCCACGGAGTTTCTGCTGGGAGCAAAGGAGCTGAGCCAAATCCTCACCTGGAGCTGTGTCCCAGAAATTCAAATTTGTGCTGCCAGGAGCTGAGCCAGGCTCGGGGTGGGAGCACAGAACGGCTCAGAACCAAATCTGGAACCTGAGCACGGCTCAGAGCCAGGCCTGGGCTGGGCTTCTCACAGGGGCTGCAGAACCTGAGTTGTTTCTCTTTAAAATCCAGTTATTTCTGCCCAAAACCTGAGTTATTTCTCCTCCAAAACCCACGTTCTTTCTCCCTAAACCCACGTTATTTTTCCCCAAAACCTGCATTATTTCTGCCCCAAAACCTGCGTTATTTCTCCCCAAAACCCCGCGTTTTCTCCCCAAAAATCGCATTATTTCTCCCCCAAACCCCGCATCATTTCTCCCTAAAACCTGCATTATTTCTCCCCCCAAAACCGCATTATTTCTCCCCAAAACCCCACGTTATTTCTCCCTAAAACCCACATTATTTCTCCCCCGAATCTGCGTTATTTCTGCCCCAAAACCTGCGTTATTTCTCCCCAAAACCCTGCATTATTTCCCCCCAAAATCCACATTATTTCTCCCCCCAAACCCGCGTTATTTCTGCCCAAACCCCGCGTTATTTCCACCCCAAAATCCCATTATTTCTCCCTAAAACCCCACGTTATTTCTCCCCAAACCTGCTTAATTTCTCCCCAAAACCTCACATTATTTCTCCCTAACACCGGCATTATTTCTCCCCAAACCCGCATTTTTTCTCCCCAAACCCCACAGAAATGTGGCTGTGCAGGGAGGGATCTCAGAGTGCATCCCACTCCTCAGCATTTGAGCTTTTTTCCCTCCCTGCTCCCAGTGTTTTCCAGGCAATATTTCCTGCTGTTAAAAGCAGAATTTTGAAGTCAGGGCTGTTTGGTTTCCAAGCTTGCTGCCCTGAGACAATTGTAAATCCTTTTTATTTTACTGGGAGAACAAATCACTTCACTCCTCGGAGCTGCAGCTCTGACAAAGACCTCGTTATCAGCATCGTGGATATCCAGAATCTGCACCCAGCAGGGACAGAGGAAAAAAGGAGAAAAAAGGGGAAAAAAAGGAGAAAAAAGGAAAAAAAAAAAGGGTTTATCCAGCCCTCAGAACGGTGCCTGAGCTCACAGGATTTTCTGTAAATTTCTCATCTAAAATCCAGCCAAGCTGTCACTTTGTTTTAAAAAAAATCCCAAACTGGAGGTGGGGGAATGTGCCTGGGTTTTATCCCTCCCTGTGCCCTGCTTTTATTTAAATTAAATTTATTTATTTCAATTTATTCCCCAAAACAATCGGGGCTTGGATTCCCCAGCCGCTTCCCCCTGGGACCCAGAGCCCGGCAGCCGAAATCTCCTTTTTCCTCCTTTTTTTGTCCCTTTTTTTTGTCCCTTTTCCTCCCTTTTTTTTTGTCCCTTTTCCTCTCTTTTTTGTCCTTTTTTTGTCCCTTTTCCTCCCTTTTCCTCCCTTTTTATCCCTTTTCCTCCCTTTTTTTGTCCTTTTTCCTCCCTTTTTGTCCCTTTTCCTCCTTTTTTTGTCCCCCTTTTTTTTGTCCCTTTTCCTCCTTTTTTTGTCCCTTTTCCTCCTTTTTTGTCCCTTTTCCTCCTTTTTTTGTCCCTTTTCCTCTCTTTTTTTGTCCCCCTTTTTTTTGTCCCTTTTCCTCCCTTTTTATCCTTTTCCCTCCCTTTTTGTCCCTTTTCCCTCCCTTTGTGGGCTGGCAGCGGCCGCTCCGCCCCTCTGCGGCAGCCGCGGATCCGCGGCGGCTCTGCCGGCACCGGGAACAGCGGGAATGCTGGGAATAACTGGGAATGACTGGGAATAACTGGGAATGCTGGGAATAACTGAGTACTGGGAATGCCAGGAATAACTGGGAATGACTGGGAATAACTGGGAATGACTGGGAATAACTGGGAATACTGGGAATAACTGAGTACTGGGAATGCCAGGAATAACTGGGAATGACTGGGAATGACTGGGAATAACTGGGAATGCTGGGAATAACTAGGAATACCGGGAGTACTGGGAATGCTGGGAATAACTGGGAATGCTGGGAGTAACTGGGGATACTGGGAATGCCAAGATACTGGGAGTACTGGGAATCCTGGGAATAACTGGGAATAACGGAGTACTGGGAGTACTGGGAATACCGGGAATCACTGGGAGTAACTGGGAATAACTGGGAATAACAGAGTACTGGGAATACTGGGAATAACAGAGTACTGGGAATACTGGGAATAACAGAGTACTGGGAATACTGGGAATAACAGAGTACTGGGAATGCTGGGAATAACTGGGAATACCAGGAATAATTGGGGATACTGGGAGTTCCTGGGAATGCTGGGAATACTGGAAATAACTGGGAATACCTGGGAATACTGGGAATGCTGGAGCAGGGGCAAACAGGACACAGCGTGTCCCAGGGGAGCACCAGCGGTGTTGGCAGCAGGGTGAAAAAAAAACCCCTTTAATTCCTGCATTTCTGGGGAAATGTGCGGGGATTTCACCTTTGGGGTCTGTGCTGGTGTTCTCACCCTCGGTTTCTCTGCTTTGTTTTGTCTGAGAGCCTCGCTCAGGGCCGGGTTTGGGGTCGGGTTTGGGGTAGGATTTGGGGTCAGGTTTGGGGTTGGGTTTGGGGCCAGGTTTGATGTCAGGTTCGGGGTCAGGTTTGGGGCCGGGTTTGGGGTCAGGCTGTTCAGGGACCGCGATGGGACTGGAAGTGCCGGGGGAAGCAGGGTGAATGATCCAGGCCGGCTTTGGGGTCAGGTTTGGGGCCGGGTTTGGGGTCAGGTTTGGGGTCAGGTTGCTCAGGGACCATGAAGGGACTGGAAATGCCAAGGGGAGCAGGGTGGATGCTCCAGGCCAGGTTTGGGGTCAGGTTTGGGGTCCAGTTTGGGGCCGGGTTTGGGGCTGGGTTTGGGGCCAGGCTGTCCGGGGGCCATGAAGGAGCTGAAAATGCCAAGGGGAGTGGGGTGGATGCTCCGGGCTGGGATTGGGGTCAGGTTTGGGGCTGGGTTTGGGGTCAGGTTTAGGGCCGGGTTTGGGGTCAGGTTTTGGGCCGGGTTTGGGGTCAGGTTTAGGGCCGGGTTTGGGGTCAGGTTTGGGGTCAGGTTTTGGGCCGGGTTTGGGGTCAGGTTTAGGGCCGGGTTTGAGGTCAGGTTTGGGGTCCGGTTTGGGGCCGGGTTTGGGGTCAGGTTTAGGCCGGGTTTGGGGTCAGATTTGGGGTCAGGCTGTCCAGGGGCCATGAAGGAGCTGAAAATGCTGAGGGGAGCAGGGTGGATGCTCCGGGCTGGGTTTGGGGTCAGGTTTAGGGCTGGGTCTGGGGTCAGGTTTAGGGCCGGGTTTGGGGTCAGGTTTGGGGCCGGGTTTGGGGTCAGGTTTAGGGCCGGGTTTGGGGTCAGGTTTAGGGCCGGGTTTGGGGTCAGGTTTGGGGTCAGGTTGCTCGGGGACCATGAAGGGACTGGAAATGCCAAGGGGAGCAGGGTGGATGCTCCAGGCCAGGTTTGGGGTCAGGTTTGGGGTCAGGTTGCTCAGGGACCATGAAGGGACTGGAAATGCCGAGGGGAGCGGGGTGGATGCTCCGGGCCAGCTCCGCGTTCTCCCGCACCGAGGGCTGGGGATGCAGGGGTCAGCAGAGAGAAAGAAAAAAACCCCATTTGGGGCATTTCCCTAAAGATCAGAGCTCAAACACCCCCCGAGGGCCTGCGGGGTCAGCCCTGCCCCGCCTCGGGCTGAATTTTGGCCGGCCCGAGCTCATCCCGCCCCTCTCAAACCTCCCTAAATCTCCTTTAACACCTGCTCGAGCACCGCGGCTCTGGCCCAGCTGTTGTGCTCAAGCGATTCCTTTCTTTTCTTAATTTTATTTTTTTTTTATACGCCGGATTAAAACCATAAAAACTCAAGTCCTAAAATTCCCCCCCCCGGGGATAAAGATGCAGACAAGAAAAGAATGGTGAGAGCCGGGGCTGGCACAAAGAATTGCGGGGAGAATTCCTGGAGAATTCCCTCGGGATTTATAAATTGGGAATCACTCTGGGGCCGGAGATTTCCCTCGGGATTTATAAGGAGAATTCCTTCGGGAATTAAAAATTGGGAATCGCTGGGGCCAGGCTGAGCTGTGCTCCTTCCAGGGCACGGCCGGAGAATTCCCTCGGGATTTATGAGAATTCCCTCGGAATTTATTTATAAGGAGAATTCCTTCGGGATTTATAAGAATTCCTTCGGGAATTATAAATTGGGAATCGCTCCGGGGCCGAGCTGTGCTCCCCTCCGGGCACGGCCGGAGAATTCCCTGCTCCCCTCGGGAATTAAAAATTGGGAATCGTTCCGGGGCCGAGCTGTTCTCCCCTCCGGGCACGGCCGGAGAATTCCCCGCTCCCCTCGGGATTTATAGACCGGGAATGTCGGCGTGGCTGCGGCTCGAGGCGGGGCTGGGTGGGCAGGGAGGGGTTTGCGGTCACCGCAGCGATCGCCCGGAATCCCGAGCATCGCCCCGGCTGCCGAGACCCCTTCGGTGCCGGTGCGGGCCGGGGGGGAGCGGCCGTGTCTGAAAATCCCGGATTTGTGAGAATTGACACCCACAGGAGCGGTTTGGGTGATCCAAGGCTGGGGTGATGGAGCCGATGATCCCGGGGTGGTTTTTCCCTCCCCTTCCCGTCTGTCCTGAGGTTCCTGCCTCACCCGTTGGCACCGGCAGAGTCACCGGGGAGCTGAGCCCGGTGCCCGGGAGTGCCGGGAATTCGGTGTGAGCTTTTCTCGGTGCCTGGGAATGCTGGAGATTTGGGAATGAGCCTTTCCTGGTGCCCGGGAATGCCAGGGGTTTGGGAATGAACCTTTCTTAGTGCCCTGCAGGGCCGGGAATTTGGGAATGAGCTTTTCCTGGTGTCCGGGAGTGCCAGGAATTTGGGAATGAGCCCAGTGCCCTTCCCAGTGCCCTGCAGTGCCCAGGATTTGGGAGTGAGCCTTTCCCAGTGCCCTGCAGTGCCAGGATTTGGGAATGAGCCTTTCCTAGTGCCCTGCAGTGCCAGGATTTGGGAATGAGCCTTTCCTAGTGCCCTGCAGTGCCCAGGATTTGGGAATGAGCCTTTCCTAGTGCCCTGCAGTGCCCAGGATTCCGGAGTGAGGTTTCCCCAGTGCCCTGCAGGGCCGGGAATTTGGGAATGAGCTTTTCCCGGTGCCCAGGAATGCCGAGGATTTGGGAATGAGCCCTTCCCAGCACCCTGCAGTGCCCAGGACTCAACCCTGAGCTCTCCCAGCCCTGCAGTTCCCAGGATTTGGGAATGAGCCCTTCCCCAGTGCCAGGATTTGGGAATGAGCCCTTCCCAGCACCCTGCAGTGCCCAAGGACTCAGCCCTGAGCTTTCCCAGCCCTGCAGTTCCCTCCTTCCCCTGCTCCCAAGCCAGCCTGGCTCATTCCCCGTGCCTGGAATTGGGGAATTCTCCCCAGCTCGTGGCTCTGGGGTCAGGGTGGGCAATTCTTGCTCGTGTTTGGTGCTGAAACCTCTGTGCCTCTCCTTGCAGGGCCCCTGGGGTGCTGCTGCAGAGCCCCAGCGCCCGCAGAGCTCCCGAGGAGAATTTCAATGCGGTTTTTGCTCCCTGTGAGATTTTATTACCTGCAGCCCGAAGCGTGGGCAGGAAAAACGGCTCAGGCCCCGCCAGGATGGGATTTTGGTGACCTTGGCTTTGTGTTTCCACATCACTGAATCAGCACCTCGCCGTGGGATGTGGGGGAAGCTGCAGGGAAAGGTTTTCGGGGTTTTTATCCGCTCGGTTTTAGCAGGAGCTGCAGGTGGGAGGGTTTGGGGTGGCCGGGACGTGATCTGGGAGCAAAGTAAAGCTGGCAGGCTCCAGCTCCAGCTGGGAATTCTGTCGGGATCGTGTCAGTGTTTGCTCCCCCAGCCTGATCCCATCACTGGGGAGGGCTCAAACCTCCCAGGGTGAGTCGAATCATGGGAAAAAAGGGGTTAAATCAAAAACCCTCTGACCCTGCTGGCTGGGCAAACCCAGCAGCTTCTGCAAACCCACTGCAGTTTTGGGGGAAGAAAGAGAGATCCAGGAGCTGCAGGATGGAGTCAGGCACGGGAGTGTGCTGGGAGAGAATCATAAATCTCCGGGGAGAAGAGGGTCACTGAGAACCTCATCAGGGTGGGAGCAGCAGCTCGGCGTTAATGTGCCCATAAATCCCCGTTCCGATAAAACAGGTGGCTCTTCCGAGAGGCAAAAAAGAGGCAAACGCCGATTTTTTTTTTTTTTTTTGTTCCCTGCTGCTGCTGCTCTCCTTTTTTTAAAAGCTTTAATTACCGCAGTGCTGACGGCTGGGAGCAGGCAGGAGCGCCGGGAATGCGGCTGGGTGTGGGAAGCACAGGGAAAGAGGGAAGGGAGCTGCAGAATCTCCAGGGAAAACACAAAAAATGAGGTTTTATACAGGGGCTGAGGATGGCAAATTTCTGGTGGAAAATTTCTTTTTTTTGGTTTTTTTGATGGAAAATTTCTGGTGTTTTGGTGCTGGGAATGGGGAGGATGAAGGGAACTGCAGGGGGGGAAATGGAGCTCTGGGAAAAGCAGGGATGGGTGAGGAGAGGTGCAAGGACAGGACAGGGACCTGGCCTGGGACACTGCAGGGACTGAAAAACGAGGTTCACTTTCTTAGAAAAATTCAGAAGTTTAATCAAAGAATAAATAGAAAATAGACAATTAGGAGAGACAAAAACAAAATTCAGTTTCTCTGCATGGAGCCAACTAACACCCTGCTAACAAAGAGTTTGTTCCTTAAAAGTCTCAGCCCGTTCCATATTTAAAAATTCACATGCATGATTCAAACATTCATTTTGAGTGTGAATTTCTTTGTTTAGTCCCAACTCCCCCCCAACCATTTTATCTGGTGGCTCCATAGCACAGGTCCCCTAAATTCTTCCCCCGGGGTTTTGGTCATCTTCATTTGGATAAGATACTTGATAACAGAAGTTTAATAAATTAATTTTTTTTAGCTTTTTTGGTCAGCAATCTTCATGCAGGAATGCAGGACCCCCTTGCTTCTGGTTTGTCAGTTTACAGAAAAAAAAAAAACCAAAACCAGTCTTCTACTTTTAACTCTATGTTACAATCAAAAATATCAAATAATACAATCAAAAATATTAATTCATCACATTTTGAGACACTATTAATAAAAGAAAATACAATACAATCTTCCCACATTCTACATCCAGGATTCATTTTAATATTTGTGAAAAGCCAATGTTATAAAGTGCATTTATTTCTAACAGGGACAAAACAAACACGGCTCCCCTGGGCAGCCCTGGGGTTCGTTCCCTCCAATCTCATTTGCCCCCCCTGCTTTGTCCCTGTCCCCCCATGATCTCCCACCCTTCAAGAACTCCCCCTCCCCATTTTTGGGTTGTTTTGGCACTTCTGGCTCCGTGGGTCTGCATTTCCCTGCAGCTTTTTCCCCTCCGTGCCACCATTCCAGGGGACAAACCCCAAACCTCTGAGCTCCTTGAATTCTCTTTGCGTTCGACCCTCCGCCCTTCCCAGGCAGCTGCTGCTGCTGCCGGAGCTTCCCCGGGAGATAAATCCACAAAAAAAAAAAAAAATCCCCTTTTCCAGGCGATAAAGCCATCGGCAGAGGCTCGGCTCGGTGAATGGGTGGGCACATTCCCAACATCGCGCTGAATTGAAGGAAATCACCGCTGCAAGCCTTTAAAAAGCTGAATGGGGCCGTGGCATCCTCTGGGTGCGATTGTGGGGCCGTGCCAAGGTCAAGGCTGAGCCAGGCCCGGCACGGGCAGGGCCGGATCCCCTCGGAGCCAAAGTTTGGGTTTAGGGTTTTTGGTTTAGGGTTTGGTTTAGGGTTTTTGTTTCAGGGTTTTGGTTTTAGGGTTTTGGTTTTAGGGTTTTGGTTTTAGGGTTTGGTTTTAGGGTTTTTGGTTTAGGGTTTTTGTTTCAGGGTTTTGGTTTTAGGGTTTGTTTTAGGGTTTTGGTTTTAGGGTTTTGGTTTTAGGGTTTGTTTTAGGGTTTGCTTTAGGGTTTGCTTTAGGGTTTGGTTTAGGGTTTTTGTTTTAGGGTTGGTTTTAGGGTTTTTGATTTAGGGTTTTGGTTTTAGGGTTTTGGTTTTAGGGTTTGTTTTAGGGTTTGCTTTAGGGTTTGCTTTAGGGTTTGGTTTAGGGTTTTTGTTTTAGGGTTGGTTTTAGGGTTTTTGATTTAGGGTTTTGGTTTTAGGGTTTTGGTTTTAGGGTTTGTTTTAGGGTTTTGGTTTAAGGTTTGTGTTTAGGGTTTGCTTTAGGGTTTGGTTTAGGGTTTTTGTTTTAGGGTTGGTTTTAGGGTTTTTGATTTAGGGTTTTGGTTTTAGGGTTTTTGTTTTAGGGTTTGGTTTTAGGGTTTTGGTTTTAGGGTTTTGGTTTTAGGGTTTGTTTTAGCGTTTGCTTTAGGGTTTTGGTTTTAGGGTTTTGGTTTTAGGGTTTGTTTTAGCGTTTGCTTTAGGGTTTTGGTTTTAGGGTTGGTTTTAGGGTTTTTGGTTTAGGGTTTTTGGTTTAGGGTTTTTGTTTTAGGGTTTGGTTTTAGGGTTTTGGTTTTAGGGTTTTTGTTTCAGGGCTTGTTTTAGGGTTGGTCTTAGGGTTTTTTGGGGAGCTCTCAATGGTGACTGGAGGGGGAAGTGTTGTGGGGACCGACCCGAGTCCCCCCTCCGGCCCTGGGGATCGGGGTTGGGAAGGGGCTGGGCTGAACCTCCTCGAGTCCCTGTGCCCAGCCCAGCCCCCTGGGGCTTTTCCCGGGATAAATCTGGGCAGGAGCCGCTCCCACAGCGTCCCCTGTCCTGTCACACCTCCCTGCGTGTCCCAAATCCACCCGAGGCATCCCCAGCCCGGCTGTGGCTCCGTGTTGTGCCTCAGTTTCCCTCCCCGTGGGCTGTGCAGGGCTCTGCCCCCATCCCGAATTCCCAGGAATTCCAGGAGCTGGGCTGGGCTCAGGCCTGGCAGGGAGCAGGGGATGGAGCAGCTCATCCCAGGTCCCACCTGCTGCCCTGGCCCCTCTCCAGAGGCGTTTCCCGATCCCCCCCAGGGCACGGAGACACAGAAAATCCATCAGCCACAGTTGGGGTTTGGTTATTTTTACATTTCCATTCTTGTGTCGGAGCAGGGACTGAACTTCCTGTTATGCTGTGGCTTGCACTCCATAAACCCTCCCCTGCTTGTTGGTTTGATTGTTTGTGGGATAAAACTTTGGGAAAAGCTCCTGGATTATTCCTTCAGGAGTGTCCAGGACAGGGGGTGACACCGAGTGAGCAGCAGGGGACAGCAGCAAGAGCTGAAGCTGTGGAGGGGGATTTAATTTTATTGGGTTTTTTTTCTCTTTTTTTACCTTTTCTTTTCTACCAGCAGCCCCAAGGGCTCACAATTCTCTCTTTACACGAGCAGTGTCCCTAGTTAGTTATATATATATATATATATATATAGTATAATATAATATAATATAATATTATATTATATTATATTATATTATATTATATTGTATTGTATTGTATTGTATTATATTATATATATACATATATATAATTAATTAATATATATAATTATATATATAATTATATATATAATATATATAATAACATATACATAATATATAAAAAATAAATTAGTTATTATATATATATTATATATATAATTCCCTATATATTACATAGAATATAATATAGGGAATAACTATATTAGTTATAATTCCCAATAATTCCCAATTTTCCTCCTACAACTGCTCGGCCCAGCCCGGCTTTTCCTTCGGGCAGGAATTCCGCTCCCCCCGCGCCTTCCCCCGGTACCGGGAGGAGAACGCGGCGCTCCCCATGGCTCAGGGCGGGGGAAAGGGCCGGAATTGCCTTTGTTTGGTTCGGTTCCGTGCCCGCCCGGCTCCGGAGGCGCTGAAGGATGGAGCCTTCCCCGGTTTTATGGGCGCTGTCTGCGGCGGGAGGCGAGGATTGATGGCTCGCCAAGGTCACCCGCAGGAGCCGCGGCGCTGCCGGCGCTGGGGCCGGGCTGGGATCGTCACTCACACCCCGAGCGCTCCCGGGGGATGCGCCGGGCTCGGCTCTGGAGCCGCTGACGCTGCCGCGGCCGCTCCTCCCCTCGCTCACGCCGTTAATTACCGCGGGGCCGCTCCCCTCGGCTCCTGCGGCAGCGCTAATTAACAGGCGGCTTTTAATTACCCGCGCGTTCGAATGGAAAGGAGGCCGGGGGTTCGGGATGCTGCGGCGTGCCCGGGACCCGGCTAGAGCCCTCTCCCCGCGGGGTTTGGGGATGGATCCATCCCAGTGCGGTTTTGGGATCTGTTCTGTGGGATGGATCCATCCCAGTGGGGTTTGGGGATGGATCCATCCCAGGGGGGTTTTGGGGATCAGTTCCATGGGATGGATACATCCCGAGGGATTTTGGAGATCTGCTCTGTGGGATGGATCCATCCCAGTGGGGTTTAGGGATCAGTTCTGTGGGATGGATCTGTCCCTCGGGGTTTGGGGATCTGCTCCATTGGGATAGATCCATCCCAGTGGGGTTTAGGGATTCGTTCCATGGGATGGATCCATCCCTCGGGGTTTTGGGATCTGTTCCATAGGAAGGATCCATCCTGAAGGGTTTAGGGGATCAGTTCCATGGGATGGGCTCCGTCCCCCCCAGCCCTGTGTAGGAAATCCTCGCTGCTCTCTCACAGTGGAGATTCAGGAGCCAGTTCGGGTTTGTATCCCTGTAATCCTCAGAGGGAACTGGGGCCGTGATTCCCGTTGTATCCCCGTAATTCCAGCCTGGAGGGAACTGGGGCTCATCCCAGTTGTACCCCTGTAATCCTCGGAGGGAACTGGGGCTGATCCCAGCTGTACCCCTGTAATCCTCGGAGGGAACTGGGGCCGTGATTCCCGTTGTATCTCCGTAATTCCAGCCTGGAGGGAACTGGGGCTCATCCCAGCTGTACCCCTGTAATCCTCGGAGGGAACTGGGGCTGCGATTCCAGCTCTCTCCCGGAGGGCCCCGGTGTGCCCGGGGCGCTGCTCCCGCCCAGCTCCTCCATCTGCCCCTTCCCAAAGCCCGGACCTCGGGAGATTCCCTGGATTTTTGGTGGTGAGAGATGCCCAACCCCGCGGGTTCAATCCCGCCGGGATAACCCCGTGCCTGGCGTTTCCCCCCCGGCTCTGCCCGGGGAGATTTCACCGCAATTCAAGGGGAAAATAAATAAAAAAAAAAAAAAAAAAAGGAGACGTGGAACGCGGAGTTGGTGGAGGATTTTACCCGGACGTCCTTGGCTCCTCACGTACTCAGCCAGATGGTTTCGAACCCCCCCTGCCCAAACACCTGCATTCCAGGAGGGGCCCTGCCTGAGAAGCCCTTTGGGATGAGCCGAGCCATAGAAATGTAAATGAAATTATTTACCCACTCCCAGTTAAACGCTCTGCCCTTCTGGCCAAGGAGGATGGGATGGGACTGGGAGGGCTCCAGAACTCGCTTGGCTTTTTTGTGTAAACTGCGGGGAACTTTGGGGAGCACCTACAAAAAAATTAAATCTCTGAGCGAAAAGGGGAAAAAAAATCCCAATTTTGGTGCTTTGTGCAATGTTCTGTGGGGCTGCTGGGCCGGGGATTCCTCACCCAGCACTGCCCAGAGTTTGATTATTATTCTGATTCCTCCCCTTTTTTTTTTTAACCACAAGGAAGGACCCGGAATCAATCACGGGGCGGGAGGGAGCAGCGTTTTAAAGGGCAAGGCAGAGACACGGGGTCCCTGGAGCGGCCGGAGCCGAAAAGAAAATTTCAGGGATTAAATGTCGCTGCAGTTTTAACTGGGGGGAAGCTGCAGGGGAGGGGGGAAATGGCTCAAAACGCCCCCAGGGCTCCTCGGCAGGAATTGGCTCAGGAAAGGCTCGGAGGGGGTTTGGGATCCCGGTGTGGAGCAGCGGGAAAGGCTCGGGATGCTCAGGATCCCAGTGTGGAGCAATGGGAAAGGCTCGGGATGCTCAGGATCCCAGTGTGGAGCAATGGGAAAGGCTCGGGATGCTCGGGGATTGGGATCCCGGTGTGGAGCAGTGGGAAAGGCTCGGGATGCTCGGGGATTGGGATCCCGGTGTGGAGAAGCAGGAAAGGCTCGGGATGCTCGGGGATTGGAATCCCGGTGTGGAGCAGTGGGAAAGGCTCAGGGGCTCCTCGGGATCCCAATGTGGAGCACTGTGAAAGGCTTGGGCTGCTCGGGATCCCGGTGTGGAGCACTGGGAAAGGCTCAGGCTGCTCGGGGTTTTACATCCCAGCGTGGAGGAGCAGGAAAGGTTCGGGGGCTGCTCGGGATCCGGGTGTGGAGCAGCAGGAAGGACTCGGGCTGCTCGGGGGGTTTGGGATCCTGGTGTGGAGCACCGTGGAAGGCTCGGGCTGCTCGGGGTTTTGCATCCCGGTGTGTAGCAGCAGAAAAGGCTCGGGCTGCTCGGGGTTTTACATCCCAGTGTGGAGCAGGGTCCGGCCCCGCTGCAGCAGAGCTGCCGGGAGCGGGGGTGACCTCTCCCAGCTTTTCCTCTCCTCCAGCTTTTCCCTGGATTGTGGAACTCGGCCCCGCTCTCCAAGCGCCGTTCCCGGTCTGTTTTTCCTTCCTGAGCTGATCCTTCCAAAGCTTTCCCCCTTCTCCTCCATCCCCCATCAGCACCGGGAGCCGCTTCCCGTCGTTCCAGGAGCGCTCGGTGACCTCGGTGCTTCCCAGGGTGGCTCCGAGCTTTTCCGGGAGCTGCTGGGCACCACCGGGGACCCTCAGGCTCCCAAACCTTTGCCTCGTGTCTCCTGTGGGTGCTGGAATTGTCCGTGCCTTGTTGGATTCTCCCAAACCGAGGCGTCTGTGCGGCTCCCCCCGATCCCGACCCCTCCTTTCCCATGGAAAATAATTGCCGTGCTCCCCCCGGCCCGAGCCGCCGTGAATCACTCGGAATCGCTCGGAATCGGGGCACTTTAGGCACATTAGCGAATTAATCCGTGCAGCCGGGGAGGGAATTATCCCGGCATGGCTCAGCTGGGACACGGGGGATGGAGATGGAGCCCGGCCCCGAGGCGGCAGCGGGGTCACGTCAGTCACCCTGGGACAGCCACGGTGTCCCCTGGCCGTGGGGACACCCTGAGCCACCCTGAGCCACCCTGCGCTGTGCCCGGCGAGCAGGGAACGGCTGTGCAGCCTGGGAACGGGCTGGGAATGGGCTGGGAATGTGTGGGAATGGACTGGGAATGGACTGGGAATGTCTGTGCAGCCTGGAAATGGACTGGGAATGGGCTGGGAATGTCTGTGCAGCCTGGAAATGGACTGGGAATGGGCTGGGAATGTCTGTGCAGCCTGGAAATGGACTGGGAATGTCTGGAAATGGCTGGAAATGGGATGGGAATGTGTGGGAATGGACTGGGAATGGCTGGAAATGGGCTGGGAATGAGCTGGGAACAAGCTGGGAACAGCCTGGAAATGGGCTATGAATGTCTGTGCAGCCTGAAAATGGGCTGGGAATGTCTGGAAATGGACTGAGAGTGTCTGGAAATGGACTAGGAATGTCTGGAGATGGGCTGAGGACAGCCTGGCAATGTCTGGAGCACGGAGGATGGGCTGGGATGGGCCAGGAGGTCGAAATCCCCCCGGGGCCGTGGCCTCGCTCTCCTCCCGGCCCGAGGCTGCCCTGCCCTGGCCCGGGCCGTGCCAGGAGAGCCAGGCGGGACCCGGGACATCCCCAACCCCTCAGCCCAGCCTGTGGGGAGCGCAGGGCTGGATTTTGGAAGTGAAACCCAATCCTGAAGGACGGCAGCTTTTAAAGGCGGTGACTTTGAGCTCAGCTCGTGCACGCCCTGCATCATTTCCCTCCCGCACCGCAGTGCAGCCTCCCGCGGCTGCTCCCGTGTGTGTCCCCGTGTGTGGGGTGTCCCCATGGGCACAGTGACTCCAGGGCAGCCTCCTGTTGTTCCCTTGGGTGTCCCCGTGTGTGGGGTGTCCCTGTGGGCATGGTGACCCCAGGGCAGCCTCCTTTTGTTCCCTTGTGTGTCCCCATGGGCACAGTGTCCCCAGGGCTGGCTGCTGATGCTCCCTTCTGTGTCCCTGTGTTTGGGGTGTCCCCGTGGGCACAGTGTCCCCAGGGCTGGCTGCTGCTGCTGCTCCCATGTGTGTCCCTGTGCTCAGGGTGTCCCCGTGGGCACGGTGACCCCAGGGCAGCCTCCTGCTCTTCATTTCTGTGTCCCTGTGGGCACGGTGTCCCCAGGGCAGCCTCCTGCTGTCCCTTGTGTCCCTGTGCTCAGGGTGTCCCCATGGGCACAGTGACTCCAGGGCAGCCTCCTGTTGTTCCCTTGTGTGTCCCTGTGCTCAGGGTGTCCCTGTGGGCATGGTGACCCCAGGGCAGCCTCCTGCTGTTCCCTTGTGTGTCCCCATGGGCACAGTGTCCCCAGGGCTGGCTGCTGCTGCTGTTCCCTTGTGTGTCCCTGTGCTCAGGGTGTCCCCATGGGCACAGTGACCCCAGGGCTGGCTGCTGCTGTTCCCTTGTGTGTCCCCATGGGCACAGTGTCCCCAGGGCTGGCTGCTGATGCTCCCTTCTGTGTCCCTGTGTTTGGGGTGTCCCCGTGGGCACAGTGTCCCCAGGGCTGGCTGCTGATGCTCCCATGTGTGTCCCCCTGGACACAGTGTCCCCAGGGCTGGCTGCTGATGCTCCCATGTGTGTCCCTGTGCTCAGGGTGTCCCCGTGGGCACAGTGACCCCAGGGCTGGCTGCTGATGCTCCCTTCTGTGTCCTCATGCTCAGGTGTGTCCCTGAGACCAGGGTGACTCCAGTGCTGTGACCAGGGTGGCTCCAGCCCAATGACCAGGGTGGCTCCAGTGCAGTGACCAGAGTGTCTCCTGTGACCAGGGTGACTCCTGTGGCCAGGGTGTCTCCTGTGACCACGGTGGCTCCAGTGCTGTGGCCATGGTGTCTCCTGTGGCCAGGGTGGCTCCTGTGGTGACCACAGTGTCTCCTGTGGCCACGGTGTCTCCTGTGACCAGGGTGTCTCCAGTGCGAGTCACGGTGGGAGCAGCAGCTCAGCCTCCCCTCGTGCTGACAGCTCATTAATTCCGCTCGTTAATTCCGCCCGTGATGAGCGTGGGGGGGAGGCAGCGCTGCCCCCCAACCCTCCCGGCTGTCCCCGGCTGTCCCACGGGGAATTGTGGCCGGGGGAGCGGCTCTGGGCAGGACTGGCAAGGTTAAAATCCAGCTGGAGCTGCGGGCAGCGCTGCCGCAGGATCCCCCATCCATCCTGGGCGGGAGGCTCACCCGACCCCCCCTTTGCACCAAACACGGCTCCTCCAAAAACCAGGAAAACCCCCGAGCCATCAGCCCCTGGTTCCTCGTGTCGTGCTTGTGAAATTGTGAAACCGCTGGAGAGAAATCCCCTCCTGCCTGCCGGGGACCCGGGCTCGGTCAGGACGCATTGTGTGCTGTTAAATCGGGTTTTTAATGAGCCTGTTTGTGCTGGGAGCTGTCCCAGGCTGGGTTTTTAATGAGCCCGTTTGTCCTGGGAGCTGTCCCAGCCCGCTGGGTGACCAGCCCAGCCCCTCGGAGCTCTTTGGACACCCCTGGGTTTATCCAACCCTCCCCAGCCCTGCTCTGGGGAGGGAAAAATGCCAAATTTGGGGCTGCAGGAGGCAGTTCCAGCCTGGGGAAACCCCGAGGGCCGAGCTGGCAGCTCGCTCACCCTGCTGCTGTCCCTCGCCCCAAAGACTTTACAGCCAACATCTTCTTTTTAATTCCGACACCCGCAAAATAGCAGCTGAAATAACCCTGCTGTATGTCAGCTGCTGATGGAAGGAGATTAAATATTAAAGCCGGTGCTGCGGCTTTAACTCATTCCATTTTTTTTTCCCCTATTCTTCCCCCCCTCCTCTCCCCCCTCTGCTTCCCCTCTCTGTGTAAAATGACATGATTTAGAACCCAAGTGCCAGACTCAGCCTCTGGGTTTCGGCGTTTGGAAATGTGTGCAGAAAGATATATTGTGTCTGTGAGCATTTCTGCGCAGGGAAAGGAGAGAGCTCCCGAGCTGTGAGCCCACATAAAGATGTTAAATAGAGCTGTAACGCGCGCCCGGCGCACCCAAAGTGCCGGGGAAAGGAAAAAAAATAAAAATTAAAGGGGGAAAAAAAAAAATCCGGCAATGAAGGAAAATGAAAGATTAAAATAAACCCGGCGTTGGCGAGGCCAGGCTGGGGCTGGTGGGAGAGACACGACCCTGCTCTGCACCTCTTCCCTCCCTGACCTAAAAATGCCATTTCTTTAGCACAAAACGGAGGCGGGAGAATTGGGAAATTTCTTATTTTTTGGGTTTTTTTTTCCTCCTCCATCTCAGGTGTTCAGATTTCCCGACGCCGCCCGCCTGCTGAATATTCATCCCAACACAAAAACCGCGTTTGCTTCCTCAGTTCACCCCATCCCTGCAGGAATTCTGAATAAATCCCAGGGATTTTGGGGTCAAACCCATGGAATGGGGGTGTCCAGGGCTGTGCTCTGCTGATCCTCCCTCGCTCCCTTCCCTTTGTTCAGGAGCGTTTCGGGGCCAGGGTCTGTAAAAGCTCCGTGCACAAAAAAAAAAGATTTTTATGGCCAGGCTGGAGCAGAGCTGCAGCATGGGGAGCTGCGGAGAGGAAAAAAAAATCCCAGATCAGGCAGATTTTGACCAAACCGTTGATAAATTTTATTTTTGGGGTTTATTTAAGGTTTGGTTACAGAGCGGAGCTGGGAGAGACGGAGTTCGGTCTCTTCCTGGAGTTCCACGGGCAAGAAAAGCTCTTGGCTCTTCTCCCAGCAGCTCTGATTTCTCTCAAATTAAACCCAAATCATGAGCGAGTACCAAAGCACCTCGTGAGCATGAGGGGCTCTGTGGGTGACCCCCTGGTCCTTGAGCCGAGGGGAAATGGGGCTGGGATAGATGGGCCCCATGTCTTGGTGTCCTCTGCCACCCAGAGATTGTCCCCCGCCACCGAGGGATTGTCCCCTCAACACCGAGGGATTGTCCCCCACCACCAAAGGATTGTTCCCTGCCACCCAGGGATTGTCCCTCCAACACCGAGGGATTGTCCCCCACCACTGAGGGACTGTCCTCGTGCCACCCAGAGATTGTCCCCCTGGCACTGAGGAATTGTCCCCTCAACACCGAGGGATTGTCCCCCACCACCAAAGGATTGTTCCCTGCCACCCAGGGATTGTCCCTCCAACACCGAGGGATTGTCCCCCACCACTGAGGGACTGTCCTCGTGCCACCCAGAGATTGTCCCCCTGGCACTGAGGAATTGTCCCCTCAACACCGAGGGATTGTCCCCCACCTCCCAGGGTTTGTCCCCCACCACCAAGGGACTGTTCCCCTGCCACTGAGGGATTGTCCTCGTGCCACTGAGGGATTGTCTCCCTGGCACTGAGGGATTGTCCCCCACCACCCAGGGATTGTCCCCCCACCACCAAGGGATTGTCCCCCAGCACTGAGGGATTGTCCCCCAACACTGAGGGATTGTCCCCCAACACTGAGGGATTGTCCCTCACCACCAAGAGATTGTCCCCCACCTCCCAGGGATTGTCCCCCTAGCACTGAGGGATTGTCCCCCCACCACTGAGGGACTCTCCCCTCAACACCAAGGGACTGTCCCCCTAGCACTGAAGGACTGTCCCCCACCAGCCAGGGCCTGTCCCCCGCCTGTGCTCACTCAGAACACGCAGATTTATTTGCTGGAGCAGCAGAGCCATAAATAAACCTGTGGAGAGGCCCGGCGTGGGTGTCACACTGGAGCAGCCCCACAGGAACAGGTGGCTCTGGGTGGGTTCGGGCTGGGACACTCGGCAGAGGGAGGCAAGGAAGGGGCAGGGGCAGGGATGCACTGCTGCTGCTGCTGCTCTGCTGCTGCTGCTCTGCTGCTGCTGCTGCAGCGTTTTTCTAGAAGCAGCCGCTGCTGTTGGATGCATAAAAACGCTGCGGAGGAGCCGTGCCCCGGCCCCGTTTGTCGCAGTCTATTAGGAGAGACGCAATCCATCCTGAGCTTTATGGGGCTGTGCTTTAACCCCGTCCCTGCCTCGCTCCCCCTTCTCCTCAGCCCTCCCTCGCTGCCTTTGTCTGCCTTTCCCAGCCCCAAAGCTCTCGGGTGGGGTTTTTACCCTCCCCAAAAGCTCCCTGAGGGATGGGGTTGATATCAAAGCTCTCCCTGCAGGTGGGATTTCACTGGGGGGGGTGGAGATGTACCCCTCTGTATTCTCTCCATAAAAACTCCAGAGCTGAATCTCCAGGCAGGGACCAGCTCTGCCTCACCCCATGCAGGAAAAGTTGCCCCAGTTGCACCAAATTCCCCATTTCCTCATCCAGCAATAAAATGGGAATTGTGGAATTCTGGAATTCAGAATTCCTGTGCATTTCCATCAGCCGCAGCCGCCACCTTGCTCCATCACCTCAACCCCAGATTATTAAAAATCCTTGCCCCCCACCCTCCAGAAATGCATTAAAAGGTTTTTCCCTTTTCCCCCCTTCAGGCTCCCACAGCCCTGCAGCTCCACAGAGCCCCTGCAGCCGCCTCTCCCCCCCTCAGCCACCGCAGGACGGGCCCGTAAAACACAGAACGCATTTATTCCCCATTTTCTAAATTGTTTCATTTCAGAGGTTCACAAACGAGGACCACCTGGCGGTTCATAAACACAAGCATGAGATGACATTGAAATTCGGCCCCGCTCGCACCGACTCCGTCATCATCGCAGGTATGTGCCCGGCCAGCGCCCGGCAAGATTGATGCCAGGGACCAGATGCACTGCAAAACCCATAAAACCTCCTGTGATCTGCATTTAATCAGGGGGAAAGGAAAGCCAGAGGCTTCCAAGTTCTTTCTTTTTTTTTTTTTTTTTATGGTAGTATCAGGTTTTGTGGAGGTTTGGGGGGGGGGATTTTAATTTTTTTTAAATTTTTTTTTTAAGCTCTCGCCCTTTTTTTTATTAAAGGCTGGAGGATTTATGGCCAGAAGGGCTTTCACATCTCTGCGTGTGCTTTGAGGACGATGAAGCAAACCTGACAGAGCAGCTTCCCCCTCTCAGCCCAGGTGTCAATTTCCCCGAGCTTTTAGGAAGCTGCAGTTAATAAATTCAAGCCCCACGGAGCGCAGAGCCCCAGCCAGGAGCTCCCACAGCACCTGTAAAACTGGAGGGAAAAAAACCCAAACCCCACAGATCTTGGTCTGGCAGGTTCCAGAGCCCCTCCTGTCCCTTTTTGTGGCTGCTCCTGAGAGCCAGCAGAGGGGACACGCTGCCTGAAGGGTTTGTAAGGGAAAAAACAAAGCTGCAGCAGCAGCCTGGTGCTGCTCTCCCCGTTCATCCGCAGCCCAAACCCACTGTGGAGGCAGGGAATGGGAATTGAGATGATTTCTGAAGGGTTTGGAGTGAATCGTGGGCTGGAAGCTGCTCCCAGGGCTCTCCCTGAGGGAGAATTCATTCCCAGTGGGATCATTCCTAGTGGGATCATTCCTAGTGGGATCATTCCCAGTGGGATCGTTCCCCATGGGATCATTCCCAGTAGGATCATTCTCAGTAGGATCATTCCTAGTGGGATCATTCCTAGTGGGATCATTCCCAGTAGGATCATTCCCAGTAGGATCATTCTCAGTAGGATCATTCCCAGTAGGATCATTCCTAGTGGGATCATTCCTAGTGGGATCGTTCCCCATGGGATCATTCCCAGTAGGATCATTCCCAGTAGGATCATTCCCAGTGGGATCATTCCTAGTGGGATCATTCCCAATGGGATCGTTCCCCATGGGATCATTCCCAGTAGGATCATTCCCAGTAGGATCATTCTCAGTAGGATCACTGCTAGTGGGATCATTCCCAGTGGGGCAGGAGCTGACAGAAATTTGGATTCCTGAGGTCACTCCTGCAGGCAGGAGCACAGCAGGAGGGTCAGCACTGCTGGATCCTTTCGGGGGCAGATCAGACACTTGGGGTTTTTAATGAATGGGATCAGAGCCCCCCTGATCCCCCCACAGCTCCCAGAGCCAGAATTCCTCATCCTGGCAAAGTGTGAGGGGATGAGGCTGCAGGAGCACAAGGAACAAGGTCACCCCTGACACTCGGGGGCTGCTCTGGGGTAGAACACGAAAAAATCCCAAAACAAATTTATCCCTGGCCAGTTTAGGACCAGCTAAACCCCAAACAAACCCAATTTATCCTTGGCCAGTTCAGGACCAGCTAAACCCCTCCAAACCTAATTTATCCCTGGCCAGTTCAGGACCAGTTAAACTCCAAACAAACCCAATTTATCCTTGGCCAGTTCAGGACCAGCTAAACCCCTCCAAACCTAATTTATCCCTGGCCAGTTCAGGACCAGTTAAACTCCAAACAAACCCAATTTATCCTTGGCCAGTTCAGGACCAGCTAAACCCCTCCAAACCTAATTTATCCCTGGCCAGTTCAGGACCAGTTAAACTCCAAACAAACCCAATTTATCCCTGGCCAGTTCAGGACCAGCTAAACCCCAAATAAACCAAATTTATCCCTGCCCAGTTCAGGACCAGTTAAACCCCCCCAAACCCAGTTTATCCCTGGCCAGTTCAGGACCAGTTAAACCCCAAACCTGCAGGCCCAGCATGTGTGACACACCCGGGCTATAAAACCCTGAGATCCAGGCAATAACAGAATTTATTGCCTGGAATTCCATCCGTGCCGGGGGTTTTTCCGAGCCACCATTTTGTCTCTGGGATTTCTCCCGAGGCCGTGTGGCAGGAGCAGGACTCAGGAGGGTCTCAAAGAACCCTCCTGGCAGCAGGGCCCGGGGTTTTTATGGTGTTTTTATGGGTTTTTATGGGGACGGGCACTTGTGGGGCAGGGCAGGAGGCGCTGCGGGAGCGCGGAGGTGCCAGGCTTTGTTTGTGGAAATCTCTGCAGCTCGGGAGGGCAATGCTGAGCACGGAACGATCCCAAAAGAGCCCTGAGAGCTGTTAAAGCCCTGGAAAAACAACCTCCTGCGGAGAGATTCGCTTGATGGAGTTCCTGGTTTTATGGATTGGGATCTAGGGGGAAGCAAAGGACGCCCAGAGGGGGATTTTGCTTCAGTGGCAAACGCAGCAGAGGGAGGGTGAGGAGGCTGAATTGTGCCAGGGATGCTCTTTGTGCTGGAAAATCCCGGTGTTTTCCTGCGGGATGGATCCTTTGGTGTGATTCCCGATGGAATTGGGGGCTGGCTGGAGCAGGGAGGTTTTCCTGGTGCTTTTATGGGCTGGGTGATGGCCAGACAGGCTCGAGGTGGGAAAGTGGAGAACGGCCCCGCAGGGAGGGCTGGGCAGGGAAAGGAACGGGAGCGTTCCCAGGGAATGGCTCTGGGATTGGGAATGGCTCCGGGATTCAGGGAATCGGAATGGCACAGTGGGATTGGGAATGAGAGCGTTCCCAGGGAATGGCTCTGGGGTTGGGAATGGTACAGTGGGATTGGAAATGGCTCCAGGATTGGGAATGGCACAGCAGGATTGGGAATGGCACAGCAGGAACAGGAGCATTCCCAGGAAATGGCTCTGGGGTTGGGAATGACTCTGGGATTGGGAATGATTCCGGGATTCCGGGAACGGGAGTGTTCCCAAAGAATGGCAGTGGGATCCAGGGCTGGCACAGGGCCAGGAGCATTCCCAGGGAATGGCTCTGGGGCTGGGAGCATTCCCAGGGAATCTCTCCGGGATTGGGAATGGCTCTGGGATTCCGGGACCAGAAACATTCCCAGGGAATGGCTCCGGGATTAGGAATGGCTCTGGGATTCAGGGAACGGGAGCATTCCCAGGGAATCACTCTGGGATCCGGGGCCAGGAACATTCCCAGGGAATGGCTCCGGGATTCAGGGAACTGGAACATTCCCTGGCTCTGGGATCCGGGGCTGGCACAGGGAGGGGAGAGGCTCTGCCGGGCCCTGGGGCTGCTCCCCTGAGCTGCTCTCCCCTCTCATCCCTCCCTGTGTTTGTGATTTCAGCGAGATCAAACTCCCCATTTTCCCTCCTTGTCCCCGGGCTGGGAGGGACGGGAATTCCACAGCCGGGAATTCCCAAAAATCCTCTTGCTCCAACGATTATTTCTTTAAACACCAGAGAAACAACAAAGCCAACAAGAAATGACTGTCCCCGTTCCAAAGTGTCACTTGCTGTCCCCGGGGTGACACACACATTCCCCAGGGCTCCCCACTGAAGGACTGGGCTGGGTAAAATGTCATTTTTTGGCCTCTCCCTGACCAAATCTCCGTGTTCCAACCCGAACCAGATCAGACTCCGACCCCGACTCGGTTCCTGAAGAACTGTGAGGAGGTGGGACTGTTCAACGAGCTGGCCAGTTCCTTCGAGCACGAGTTCAAGAAAGCTGCTGAGGATGATGAGAAAAAGGCAAGAGGCTGCACTGGGATACTGGGAGGGACTGGGACTGCCCCTGAGAACGGCACAGGAGCTTGGGTGGAATTTTCTGGTGTGTGTGGGGTCTTATTTTTGTAACTCAAGGTGACTTCGGCTGCTTTTCCCACTGATCCCAGGCCTGCAGCGAGCAGATTTAATGGTTTATTATTCCTTGGGCTTTTCACTTCGCAAAAAAAGGGGAGAAAATAGAGAGGGAGAATACCCAAACCACCCAAAACACCTCGGGAAGGAACTGCAGGACGCTGGGAACACCCGGGATGGGAACAAAAACCCCCAGGGAGCCTCAGAGGGGCCGAAATCCACCGCGATTGTGCCTCGGAGGGGCCGGCACAGGGAAGGGACCGCACCTCTCCTTGCCAGCTGGGTAGAAAAGCGCAGCTTTTCCTAACAAAGAGCTCCGTGCTCCGCCAGCTCCATCGATCCAGGCTGCCCCCGCAGCCCGGCGAGCGCCAGGGGCTGAAGGACAACGGGATCTCATCAGAAAGCAGCTAATTAAGGACATTTCCAACCCCCCCGGCCCCCCTCCCCTGCCTCGGCGGGTTCGGAGCGGCAGCAGATGCGTGCCGGGCTCTCAGCCTGGCACATACATTTACTAAATTGATGTATGTCCGTACATACGCTCGCAGTCAGCGGCGCTGCTCGGAAATAAACTGCGGGAGCCGAGCCGCGTAAATCTTCCCGAGATGGGGAACGGAGGAATTCAGAATTAAAACTGAAACCTGGCTTCCCACCCGCTCCTCTGCCCCCCCTCCTCTCCCCTCGCCAATAACAGGCTCTTTAAACCGAAATTGATCTCTCTCATTGGTATGCGGCTGCTGCAAAAGCTCCTGCCCTTTGTTCTGCGGGCTGCGGGCATGGAGGATTTTCGCATTTTTCGCAAAAAAAAAAAAAAAAATTAAAAAATGGAATCGTCGAGCAGCTCCGGGGAGACCACCCAGCCCTGGGCTCTCCCACAACCCCGGGCTGCGCTCCTGGGATTGGCTTTAGGATGGTTCAGCTTAAACGTTCCTCAAAAATTATTCCTAAATATTCCTTCGGGGGGTGTCGGCTTTTAGGGGAAGGATTATCCCAGCTCAGAGCCGCTGTCCGGGGCCAGGGCAGCATCCAGAGCCGTGTTTGTCCTCCCGTTTGCAAAGGGTGGTCTCGCACCAGCGCCGTTAATTAAAACCACGGGCGCAGCGGGAGCTTCCCCCGAGGCGCTTTAAGCGGTTTGAAACTTCCCTGCATGTTAATCCCGGCTCTTTGTAAATCCCGCAGCAGCAGCGGCTGTGCTCTAAAAGGGCAGGTAAATGGTTATTGCTGCACCTACCGCGAGCTGAACCGCCCGGGGAGATCGGCGAGGGGCAGAGCTGGGGCTGCGTGTCCCCCAAAACACTCCAAAGTGAGGGGCTGGGGCTGCATCCTCCTCTAAAGCACCCCAGACTGGGGCTGGGGCTGCATCCCCTCTAAAATACCCCAAACTGCGGGGCTGGGTCTGCATCCCCCCCAAAACCACCCCGAACTGGGGCTGCAGCCCCAGCCCCTCAGTTTGGGGTGCTTTAGGGGGGCTGCAGCCCCCCCAAAAACACCCCAAACTGGGGATGCACCCCCCCCCAAAACACCCTGAACTGCGGGTCTGGGGCTGCGTGCCCCCTAAAGCACCCCGAACTGGGGCTGCAGCCCCCCATAAAGCACCCCGAACTGAGGGGCTGGGGCTGCATACCCCCTAAAACACCCCAAACTGGGGCTGCAGCCCCCCATAAAGCACCCCGAACTGAGGGGCTGGGGCTGCATACCCCCTAAAACACCCCAAACTGGGGCTGCAGCCCCCCATAAAGCACCCCGAACTGAGGGGCTGGGGCTGCATACCCCTAAAACACCCCAAACTGGGGCTGCAGCCCCCCATAAAGCACCCCGAACTGAGGGGCTGGGGCTGCATACCCCCTAAAACACCCCAAACTGGGGCTGGAGCCTCCCTAAAACACCCCAAACTGAGGGACTGGGGCTGCATGCCCCCTAAAACACCCCAAACCGGGGCTGGAGCCTCACTCTGCTCTAAACTATCCACATTTACCCTTTTAGTGCTGGGATGGATGGAGCAGGGAGGGATGGAGCAGGGATGGAGCAGGGAGGGAAGGATGGAACAGGGAGGGATGGAGAACAGACTGGCCAAGCAGCTGTCAGGGCTGATTTCAGGACAATTTCCCCTGCCTGGACAGGAGGAGGGCCCAGGTGATTTGCAAGGTCTGGAGCAGATCCTTGCTCTGCTGCTCCCTCCATGTCTGGCACAGGGACAGTTGTCCCCTCAATTCCGTTGTCCCCTGAGTTCCGTTGTCCCCTCACCTTGTTGTCCCCTCCCTTCCCCGTGTCCTGCCCGTTGTTGTTTGGTTCCACCGGGGCACGTGGCACTGCTGGATCCCAGGGTGGTGGCAAGTGGCCAAGTCCAGGCATATGGTTGGGTTTTATTTTAATGGGGCGCTCATAGATATTTAATAACTTGCATGGCTCTTTGTTTGCTTTTGATAATCGGGTAATAAAATAATTCAGGCTGATTTATACAATGTTTTACAGCTCTTCTGTGAATGAAAGTGCCTCCTGTAACTCGCAGGCATTTGGCTTGGGTACCTGTTCTCCTTAGCAGGGCCCTTTTTATACCAAGAAATCATAATAACAACCCGTGGAGAAGTCATGTGTGTTACTGAGAACCCACAAACTGCTGCCATCTGGGGCTGCCTGTTGTTCCTGGGCCTCCATCTCCGTTTGGCCAGGGCTGGAGCAGCCCCGCTCTCTGCCTCGGGCTCCCAGATGCTGCTTCAGTACAAATAAATAATAATAATTTGGCAAGAGCTGGGAGCTGGAGCCTCTTCCTCGGGGAGCAGCCGAGTGAACGTTTCGCAGACAATGAGAGCTGATTTTCTTTTCAGGGCTGATTTTCCTTTCAGAACTGATTTTCCTTGCCCAGCTGATTGTCCTTCCAGAGCTGATGGTGCTTTCAGGGCTGATTTTCCTTTCAGAGCTGATTTTCTTTTCAGGGCTAATTTTCCTTTCAGAACTGATTTTCCTTGCCCAGCTGGTTGTCCTTTCAAGGCTGATTTTCTTTCAGGACTGATTTTCCTTGCCCAGCTGATTGTCCTTCCAGAGCTGATGGTGCTTTCAGGGCTGATTTTCTTTTCAGGGCTGATTTTCCTTTCAGAACTGATTTTCCTTGCCCAGCTGATTGTCCTTTCAAGGCTGATTTTCCTTTCAGGACTGATTCTCCTTTCAGGGCTGATTTTCCTTTCAGAGCTGATTTTCTTTTCAGGGCTGATTTTCCTTTCAAGGTTGATTTTCCTTTCAGAGCTGATTTTCCTTTCAGCGCTGACTGTCCTTGCCTCCTGATTGTCCTTCCAGGGCTGACTGTCCTTGCCTAGCTGCTTGTCCTTTCCGAGCTGATTTTCCTTTCAGGGCTGATTGTCCTTTCCCTGCTGATTTTCCTTGCCCAGCTGATTGTCCTTTCAGGCTGGTTGTCCTTTCAGGCTGACTGTCCTTTCAGGCTGATTTTCCTTTCCCAGCTGATTGTCCCTTCCCAGCTGATTGTCCTTTCCCTCCCGCAGAGCTCCGGGGCCCTGGACATGTCCCTGCCCTCCACCCCAGACATCAAGATCAAGGAGGAGGAGCCGGTGGAGGTGGACTCGTCCCCGCCGGACAGCCCCGCGTCCCGGCCACGCTCGCCCCAGCACAAGGACAAGGTGGGGCTGTCCCCACGGGCTGCTGGTGTCACTTTGCCACCTTTGTGGGGCCAAGGCCTGAGCTGGGCTCCTTGGGGCCTGAGTTGGGCTTTTTTGGGCCCTGATTTGGGTTTTTTGAGGCCTGAGTTGAGCTTCTGAAGGGACAGACTGAGGGGCTGGAGATTCACCCCCTCCTAAAACAGCCTGAGATGAGGGGCTGGAGCTTCCCCTCCCTGTGAAACACCCCAAATAGAGGGGCTAGAGCTTCACCTCCCTCTAAAAGAGGCCAAGCTGAGGGGCTGGAGCTTCACCTCCCTGTAAAACACCCAAAGGGAGGGGCTGGAGCTTCTAAAACAGCCTGAGCTGAGGGGCTGGAGCTTCCCCTCCCTGTGAAACACCCCAAATGGAGGGGCTGGAGCTTCACCTCCCTGTAAAACACCTGAATGGAGGGGCTGGAGCTTCTAAAAGAGCCCAAGCTGAGAGGCTGGAGCTTCTAAAAGAGCTCAAGCTGAGGGGCTGGAGCTTCATCTCCCTCTAAAAGAGCCCGAGCTGAGAGGCTGGAGCTTCACCTTCCTGTGAAATACCCCAAATAGAGGGGCTGGAGCTTCACCTCCTTGTGAAAACACCACGGATGGAGGGGCTGGAGCTTCCCCTCCCTATAAAACACCCCAGTGGAGGGGCTGGAGCTTCTAAAACAGCCTGAGGTGAGGGGCTGGAGTTTCCCCTCCCTATAAAACACCCCAGTGGAGGGGCTCCATTCCCCCCTCCTCCCCATGTGCCGTGGGTGATGTGCTCCCCTCGGTCTCTGCAGCTCCTGAGTGTTTCGCTCCTGCAGCAGGAGGAGTGGTGGCAGTGATGCTGAGTGGTGTTGTGGTTTTTTTCCCTGCAGGAGCTGCCCTCCAAGCCTCTGCTGCTCTCCACCCCCACGCCCACCATCGTCCGGCCGGGCTCGCTGCCGCTGCACCTGGGCTACGACCCCCTGCACCCCACCCTGCCCTCACCCACCTCCGTCATCACCCAGGCACCCCCCTCCAACAGACAGCTGGGGTGAGTACGGGCAGGGAGCAGGGATTGAGTCCCTGGAGGGATTCCCTGAATGTCAGAACCGCCAGGGCTCTCAGCAGGGGCTGCTCAGGCTGCTCACGGCTGCTCACGCCCCGTCTGCGGCAGCGCGGCGGGGTGGCAGCGCAGCAAGCAGGAACTAATTGTCCTGGAGGTAGGAAACGAGGCAGAACTCAGTGAAACGAGGCAAAGCTCACCGTGGGGAGAGATGAAAGAGCTCCCTGAGCTCAGCACGGCGCCTGGCAGAGCCCAGCCAGCGGCGGCGGTGGTGGGGAACTGTCTGGGGCTGAAATGGCTGGGGATTGTCTGGGGCTGGAATGGCTCAGGGATTGTCTGGGGCTGGAATGGCTCAGGGATTGTCTGGGGCTGGAATGGTTGGGGATTGTCTGCAGCTGGAACGGCTCAGGGATTGTCTCAGGCAGTGTTTGCTGCCTCTGAAGTGTCACCAGAGCTGCTGGCCCTGCCTCGGGGGCTGTTTGCCCTGGCACAGCTCCTGGTTGCCTGCAGAGGCTGCAGCTCTGAGCCTGGCAGGGCTCTGCACAGCAAGGAAGGAACCTGAGGATGCAGGGATCACCCTGAGCCTCAGGAGATGCAGATTCAGCCCTGCTGGGCCCTGCACAGCCAGGAAGGAGCCTGATGATGCAGGGATCACCTCAGGAGATGCAGGTTCAGCCCTGCAGGGCCCTCACGACCCTGGGAACTGAGGCAGGGACTGTTTGTGTCTCTGCAGGTCTCCCACAGGCTCCCTCCCGCTCGTGGTGCAGCTCGCCAATGGCCAGACCATGCCCGTGCTGCCCGGCCCCCCCGTGCAGATGCCGTCTGTCATTTCGGTGAGAGAACCTTCCAGAACTCCTGCCCGGATTGGGGGATCGGGCCCTGCCCCGCCAGGCCCACGTTTGCTCCAATCTCTCCCAGCCAAACCAGGCTGCAGGAGGGAGAGGAGGGGCAGCTCTGGCAGGGCAGCAGTGATGTGGGATCACACCAGAGGACAATAAGTTTGGAGAGATCCAAAGCTGTGCCCGGACAGATGGCTGGCACGGCCAGGCCGGGGCTGGAGCCGCAGGAGCGCCGAGGAGCTGCTTCCATTTGGAGCAGCCGAGCGTGCAGGGAGCGTGTGCGGCTGTGCCGGGCAGGGAAGGGCACCTGCAGCCCCAGAATGGCCTCCTGCACAGCCCCACACGGAGATCTGTGTGGGGCAGGGGTGCTGCACGGCCCCGTGGAGCTCTGTGTGTGGGGCAGGGGCATGGCACAGCCCCACATGGAGCTCTCTGTGGGACAGGGGCACCACACAGCACCATGGTGCTCTCTGTGTGTGGGGCAGGGGTGCTGCACAGCCCCATGGAACTCTGTGTGGGGCACGGTGCTGCACAGCCCCACAGAATTCTCTGTGTGGGGCGCAGGCCCCACAGAGCTCTGTGTGTGGGGCAGGGGCACTGCACAGTCCCACAGAACTCTCTGTGTGTGGGGCAGGGGCACTGTACAGCCCCATGGAGCTCTCTGTGTGGGGCACGGGTGCTGCACAGCCCCATGGAACTCTCTGTATGGGGCACAGGCGCTGCACAGCCCCACACATTGAGCTCTGTGGGGCACAGGCACTGCACAGCCCCACACATTGAGCTCTGTGGGACACAGGCACTGCACAGCCCCACACATTGAGCTCTGTGGGACACAGGCACTGCACAGCCCCACACATTGAGCTCTGTGGGGCACAGGCACTGCACAGCCCCACATGGAGCTCTCTGTGGTACAGGGGCGCTGCACAGCCCCATGGAGCTCTGTGAGGGGCACAGGCACTGCACAGCCCCACGGAACTCTGTGTGGGGCACGGTGCTGCACAGCCCCACAGAATTCTCTGTGTGGGGCACAGGCCCCACAGAGCTCTGTGTGTGGGGCAGGGGCATGGCACAGCCGCATGGAACTCTCTCTGTGGGGCAGGGGCACTGCACAGCCCCATGGAGCTCTCTGTATGGGGCAGGGGCACTGCACAGCCCCACACACGGAGCTTTCTGTGGGGCAGAGGCACTGTAGAACATCCTCACCCCTTCCCTCCCAATTCATGGGTTTTGCTACCCGAGGGGTGTTCAAAACATTTCCAAATTCTCCAAATTCTGGTTTTCTCTCCCTTTTTTTGAGAAAGTTCCAGAGGGGACACAATGGCAGCTTTGCCACAGAACCAGAGGGGATTTGGTGCCTTCCATAAGGGAAGGGAAGGGAAGGGAAGGGAAGGGAAGGGAAGGGAAGGGAAGGGAAGGGAAGGGAAGGGAAGGGAAGGGGCTGGCCTTTCCCTGTGCTCTGTGCTGGGTGATTCCAGCACAGCTGTGGCCGTGGGTGACAGCAGCAGTGAGGGATGGCTGGAGCTGAGGCGTTGATCAGGATTTACAGCCCTGCTCTGCCAGGGAGCTCCTGCAGAGCTGCTCCACGTGCCAACCCTGCTGTCCCTTGCTCCCCTCACAGCTGGCCCGGCCCGTGGCCATGGTGCCCAACATCCCTGGCATCCCTGGGCCCCCCATCAACAGCAGTGGGTCCCTGTCACCCTCAGGACTGCCCGTGCACTCCGAGGCCAAGATGGTGAGTGGCTGGGAGGGGCTGGACACTGCGGGGCTAGACACTGTCCACTGGGCTGGACACTGCTGTCCCTTGGGCTGGACAGAGGTGTCCCCTGGGTGGACGCTGCTGTCCCTTGGGCTGGGCACTGCTCTCCCCTGGGCTGGACACTGCTGGGTGGGACAGAGGTGTCCCCTGGGCTGGATACTGCCCCTTCAGACTGGACACTGCTGTCCCTTGGGCCGGACACTGCTGTCCCTTGGGTCAGCCCAGCTGGGGACAGCTTTGGCTGGACTCCTGTCAGCCAGCAGGGTGGCCGCAGGGTGGCAGGAGCTGCTGAGAGCCCTGGCAGCTGCTCTGATGTCCCTTTTGCTTCCCTGGCAGAGGCTGAAGGCCAGCCTGGCAGCATCATCCTCGCTGAACGGCGGCGGGCTGGCCGTGGGCTCGGCCAGCACCATGGTGACCGCGCGGCCGGAGCAGAGCCAGATCCTGGTGCAGCACCCCGACGCCCCCTCCCCTGCCCAGCCACAGGTCTGTGCTGACAATGATGATGATGATAATGCTCCCCGGGGGCTGGGCTGGGCCTGCTGGGGTTCCCAGGGCTCCCCAAGGAGGAGAAAACCTCTCAGCATCATTTCCCCCGTGCAGGATGGGTTAAAACCTGTTTTTTTCCAGGCACTCGCAGCCCACCAGGCATGAGCTGCAGCCCCGTTCATCTGCCTGATGAGCTGTGGGGTTGGGAAGGAACATTTCCCCTCCCTCCTCCCCGCTCAGTGACGGGGTTTCAGCACTCCCCTCGCAGGCAATCAGCTCGGCTGGCTCCTGCCAGGCAGGCGGGAGGTGGCCACCTGCTCCCAGCCTGGATGGGCTGCAGCACGGCCGTGTCCATCTGCTGCCCCACAGCCCGGCCTGCAGTGGGGCTGGCACTGCCCCTCACGGCCTTTGGGACTGCCCCTCACAGCCTGTGGGACTGCCCCTCAGCTTATAGGGCTGGGGCTGCCCCTCACGGCCTGTGGGACTGCCCCTCACAGCTTGTGGGACTGGGGCTGCCCCTCATGGCCTGTGGGACTGCCCCTCACAGCTTGTGGGGCTGCCCCTCATGGCCTGTGGGGCTGGGACTGCCCCTCACGGCCTTTGGGGCTGGGACTGCTCCTCACGGCTTGTGGGGCTGCCCCTCACAGCTTATAGGGCTGAGGCTGCCCCTCACGGCCTGTGGGGACTGCCCCTCAGGTTGTGGGCCTGGGGCTGCTCTTTACAGCTTATGGGACTGCCCCTGACAGCTTGTGGGGCTGCCACTGCTTCTTACAGCCTGTGGGGCCGGGGCTGCCCCTCACAGCTTGTGGGGCTGCCCCTCATGGCCTGTGTGGCTGGGACTGCCCCTCACGGCTTTTGGGGCTGCCCCTCTCAGCTTGTAGGGCTGGGGCTGCCCCTCACGGCCTGTAGGGCTGGGATTGCCCCTCACAGCTTGTGGGGCCAGGGCTGTCCCTCACAAGTTGTGGGGCCGAGACTGCCCCTCACAGCTTATGGGGCTGCCCCTCACAGCTTATGGGGCTGCCCCTCAGCCTGTGGGGCAGGGATTGCCCCTCACGGCCTGTGGGGCTGGGATTCCCCCTCACAGTTTGTAGGGCCAGGGCTCCCCCTCACAGCCTGTGGGGCTGGCACTGCCCCACTGCCAGCCCTCGCTGCTTTCCTTTTGTTCTCCCCAATAAAACCAGGACACACACGTGGCTCTACAAAACCTTATGTGCCCGCTTGCCCCCAATAGCTTGTTTGGCTGAAGATTTTGAGGGGAAAATTAATTTTTAAAGCAAATTACCCTCTCACAAACGTGAATTTACGCCAAGCAGCGACGGTGCCTCATGGCGGCTGCGACAGCAGGGCCGAGCTCTGCTCTGCGGTGTCACTGCTGTGTCCTGCCTGTCCCCTGAGCTGTGCTGAGCCTGTCCCCTGTGTCCCCTGCCAGGTGTCCCCTGCCCAGCCCATGCCCAGCACGGGCGGGTGGCAGACGAGGACCTGGACGAGTGGTGGCAGCGAGGCCGAGCTCTGCTCTGCTCTGCTCTGTGGTGTCACCACTGTGTCCTGCCTGTCCCCTGAGCTATCCTGTCCCCCATGTCCCCTGCCAGGTGTCCCCTGCCCAGCCCACGCCCAGCACGGGCGGGCGCCGCAAGCGGGCGGCGGACGAGGACCCTGATGAGCGGCGGCAGCGATTCCTGGAGCGGAACCGCGCGGCCGCCTCGCGCTGCCGGCAGAAACGCAAGCTCTGGGTGTCCTCCCTGGAGAAAAAAGCCGAGGAGCTCACCAGCCAGAACATCCAGCTGAGCGTGAGTATGTAACCGGGGCTGGGCACAGCCCCCGGAGCGCCCAGGGCTCCCTGCCCGGCTCTGGCTCCTGCCCTCCCACCCTCAGCTCTGTTCCCTCCCTGCAGCTCCCTGCTCTGCTTTGCCAGGGTGGGATTTGTTCTCCCTGTGCCCTTCCCATGCCGCTGGGCCTGGCTGGGGCACAGGGAGGCTCTGCAGCTGTGCCCACGCTGGTTTTTCTGCCTTGCCTTGTTGTGCCAAGAGGTGCAGCACACCTGGAAGTGCAGATTTCACTCCCAGTTCTGCCGTGAGAGCTGCCAGCACGAGGCAGAGGCTGAGCTTCGGGTGGGTGACTCAGTCCTTGGGATCTGCTGAGCCCAGACCGTGCTGGTTTTATTCCTTTCCAAGGCAATTACAGAAATTATTTCCTTGGGCAATTTTGGGATGCCATTGTCTGGGTTTCAGCTGCTTCCCTACACATTTCTGAGGGATAATCTGACCAGATTTTTGGGAAGCAAACGTGGCTCATAAGAGCTCACAGCACAGGGAAGAGCTGGGATGGGCTGGCTGGACCCTGCCTGTGTCCCAGCAGGGCCAGCAGTGTCCCAGCAGAGCCAGCAGTGTCCCAGCAGGGCCAGCAGTGTCCCAGCAGAGCCAGCAGTGTCCCAGCAGAGCCAGCAGCCCTCCAGGTGTCCCTGGCATGGGTGGCACTGCCTGTGTCCTAGCAGGGCCAGCAGTGTCCCAGCAGAGCCAGCAGTGTCCCAGCAGAGCCAGCAGTGTCCCAGCAGAGCCAGCAGCCCTCCAGGTGTCCCTGGCATGGGTGGCACTGCCTGTGTCCCAGCAGGGCCAGCAGTGTCCCAGCAGGGCCAGCAGTGTCCCAGCAGAGCCAGCAGTGTCCCAGCAGAGCCAGCAGCCCTCCAGGTGTCCCTGGCATGGGTGGCCCTGGCAGGAGGCTCAGGAGGAGCTCGGTGACCACAGGCAGGTGGTCAGGCACTGCTGCCCCTTGGCCAGACTCCCCAAGCCCAGGAACTCGGCTCAGATGAGACAGAACTGAAGTTTGCAATGTGAGGCTGCTGTGGGTGACAGCCAGGGGTGTCTGTGTGTCTGTCCCCCTCAGAACGAGGTGACGCTGCTGAGGAATGAGGTGGCTCAGCTGAAGCAGCTGCTGCTGGCCCACAAGGACTGCCCCGTCACGGCCCTGCAGAAGAAGACTCAGGGCTACCTGGGTGAGTGATGGCTCTGCAGCCTGGGCTGGGGAAGGGAGGGAACTGTCCCCTCAGGCCGGGTCTGTCACCTCCCTGTCACTTCTTTGTCACCTCCTGGTCAGTGCAGGGCGGGGCTGTCACAGCACAGGGACAGGGCACAACACCTGGGCTGGCCCTGTCACCTCCCTGGTCAGTGCAGGGCAGGGCTGTCACAGCAGAGGGACAGAGCAGGGAGTGCACAGTGCCTGGACTGGCTCTGTCACCTCCCTGTCACCTCCTGGTCACTGCAAGGCAGGGTTGTCACAGCACAGGGACAGGGCAGGGAGTGCAGAACACCTGGGCTGGCCCTGTCACCTCTCTGTCACCTCCTGGTCACAACACAGGGACAGAGCAGGGAGTGTACAACACCTGGGCTGGCTCTGTCACCTCCCTGTCACCTCCCGGTCTCAGCACAGGGACAGGGCACAACCCCTGGGCTGGGAGGGACCCTCGAGGCCCCTCACAGGACACCCCAAACCCCCCCAGACCCCTGAGGCCGTTCCTGCCCCTCTCCTGCTGAGGAGGATCCCCCGGATTGTCCCTTGGAGCCCTCAGGTGTCACCTGGCAGTGAGGGCAGTGCCCCGGGCAGGGGCTGTGTCCCCCTGCCACCCCAGGGTGGGTGTTTGGTGTGGATCCACCTCTCCCTGCTCCCGGCAGCGAGCCAAGCCCTTGATAATCCATTAGAAACCCAAAATTTGCTGCTGCACGGCAGAGGCAGAGTCAGGAAAGGCCAGACTCTCTCAATGACATCATCGAGCTTCATTGCTCATTCTCTGCAATTCCCATCGAGCTGGCTCGGCTCACAAGTTAAAAAAAAAAAAAAAAGGGCTCTTTTTTATCTCCTTTTCTTCCCTTCATTTTTTTTTTTTTTTTAATGCTGCCTATTTCATTATAACCAACCCGGGAGCTAAACACGATCTGGGTCCTCCTGCCCTGCCTGCAATACCAATTCCAGGCTGCTGCAAAGCTTTGGGAGGACGCTGGAGTCCTCTAGTGTTCCTTAGAAAAATGGGAGGAGAGGCAGGGATGGATGAGCTGAGAGAATGGAACGGGGAAACTGCAAAAACCGAGAGAGAAAAAGAAAAAAAAATTTTAAAAATTAAAATTCAGTCTCTTTGTGACCCATCTCTGGGTCTCTGGAATTCTGCCCTGCCTGGTGAGGTGTGGGGATGTTCAGGAGGGGTCTGGCACTGCCACTGTCACCCCCTGAGCCTGGCTGAGCAGCTCCTGGCTGTCCCCACATCCCAGCGCTGCAGAGGGGTGGGGGCTCCCTGATTTTTCCCTGCTCATCCCGAATTCCTCTCCCCGTTCCCCATAGCAGCAGGAATTCATCAGGCGTCTGGAGGCTCAAAATGAGATTCACCCCCTCCCCCCTGTGCCCCTTTTTATGGCCGAGATTTGTGGCCAGGCAGGTCCTGGAACAAAGCCCCAGGGTCCCTGATGGAATTGCAGCTGCCTCTGGACACTCGGGAGGTTTATTTGCAGTTCCTTGTAAATCTCCTGGGGTTTGGGGTGCCAGGGGAAGGAGATTGCTCTGCTCGACCTTCTCCAAGCCCAGGCCAAGGTTTTCCCAGGGAAAGGTAAAAGGAAAATGGAGCCCGAGTCCATTTCCCAGAGCCCAGTGAGGTGTTGAAGCCCAAATCTGATTTTTTTCCTCAGTATTATTGAGGGTTTTATGTGGAAGAAATATCCCAACTCCTGCCTTTGTTTTGACCCCATCCCACGTGGAATTTCCTGCTGCCTCTGTGGGTGGGGAGAGCTCTGGGTGCCCTCACTGGGGCATTTGGGAGCTCCCAGATCATCCCTGGCTGAGGAGCTCTGCCCCCAAAGGGAACAAAGGCCAGGGGGGCTCTGCCTTTGTCTGCCCCCACCCCCTCATGGAGCTTCAAATTCCCAAAAAAAAAAACAGAGCCAGCAAAGCCTTGATTGGCTCTGATTGATTTCAGCATCTCGGGGAGTAATAAAGAGCAAAGCAGGTGATTGAGGTAAAAAATACCCCCCAAAGCTCAGCTCCTGGCCCTGCTGAGGGGATCCTGCTCCCCCTGGCAGGTGGGGAAGGGGCTGCTCAGGTAACCCGAGGGGAAATTAATTCCTTTGAACGAGGAATGGCTGGTGTGGGAATGAAGGGTTGGGATGAAGGCTGAGGCTGTGCTGCCCTCCTCGGGAAGCTGTGCTGCTTCCTGCCTGGAATGGGGGAGGATTCCAGTGCCTGGAGCTGGGGAGGATTCCAGTGCCTGGAGCTGGGCAGGATTCCAGCCTGCTCCCCGAGGGCTGGGGCAGGCAGGGAGGGCAGGGTGGTTGTCTGCCAGCTCTGGGTTAGTTCTGTCCCATCCTGCCCAAAGGGAGGGAGGGTTCCCTGTTCCATGGGGTTGGATTCTCGCTGCTGCAGGCTGGGAAGGTGAGGGAGTGTCCAGCCAGGTCCTGGTGGTGCCTGAGCCCGTTCTGGGCCAGCAGAGCTCCCACCCTAAACCAGCAGAGCTCCCACCCTAGCAACATTCCCAAACCAGCACCATTCCCACCCCAAACCAGCAGCACTCCCAAACCAGCAGAATTCCCACCCCAAACCAGCACAATTCACACTCCAAACCAGCACCACTCCCACCCCAAACCAGCATCTCTCCCACTCCAAACCAGCAGCGTTCCCAAATAAGCATCCCTCCCATCCCAAACCAGCAGCACTTCCAAACCAGCACCATTCCCACCTCAAACCACCATCCCTCCCACCCCAAATGAGCACCATTCCCACCCCAAACCAGCACCAATCCCCCTCCCAGCCCCCTCCCAGCCCCGTCCCAGCCCCGAGCCCATCCCTAACCGTGCTATCCCGTCCCTAACTGTGCTATCCTATCCCTAACCGTGCTGTCCCGTCCCTAACTGTGCTATCCCATCCCTAACCGTGCTGTCCCTAACCGTGCTGTCCCGTCCCTAACTGTGCTACCCCGTCCCTAACTGTCCTGTCTCTCCCGTCCCTAACCGCGCTGTCGTCTCTCCCGTTGCCGGTTCCCGGAGCAGAGAGCCCCAAGGAGAGCTCGGAGCCCACGGGCTCCCCCGCGCCCGTCATCCAGCACAGCTCAGCCTCGGCTGCCCCCAACGGGCTCAGCGCCGCGCGCTCGGCCGCCGAGGCCGTGGCCACCTCGGTGCTGGCCCAGATGGCCGGGCAAAGGACAGAGCTGGCCGTGCCCGTGGCCTCGCACGTCATCATGGCCCCACAGTCGCAGTCTGCCGGCAGATGATGGCCCCGGGCCCCAGGAGTGCCCGCACGGACTGACCACAGCCCCCCGGCGCTGACCGGCGGGGACCCCGCCAGGATTTTTTCCTTCCTTTTTTTTTGTTTTTTTGGGGTTTTATTCTTTTTCGTTTTGTTTTTGGTTTTGAGTTAAGGGCAGCTCTGGCGCTTTTCCCACCGCGCAGCCCCCGGAGCTCTCTGGGGCCCCAGCGGATTTTGGGGGGTCCCTGTGGTTAACACTAAACTCCGTGTGTGGGACTGCCCCAGAGGCTGGCCCTGTCCCCTGGGCAGGAGGCTGTGACACTCCGTGCTGTCCCCGTGCTGCTCCCAGGCTCGTCCCCGCTCCCTGAATCGTTGCACCTTCAGCAGGAGCCTCCCGTAGCTCTGAGCTCACAGGGATCGAGGTCTCCTCCCTCCCCAGCCCCAGCGATGGAGTTTGGACACGATGGGAAGAAGTGAGACTGCTCTGGATTTGTGCCCCGGTGGCTGGGACAAGGGGACAGCGTGAGGCTGAGGGACAGACGTGTCCCCAAGCGCTCGGGGGCTGCTCCCAGGCCAGGTGCTGGAAATGTCCAGCCTGGCCAGGGCTGCTCCTGCATCCCCGATGGAAATGGGGCTCGAGGTGTGTGGGGATGGCTGCAGGGAGGGGCCCAGCTGGCAGTGACAGTGTGAGTCCCCAAAGCCACCACCAGCCCCAGCAAACCCATCCCAGCATCACCTCGGTGACCTCAGTAATGGTGGCCTTAAATCATGGAATTGTTGCCTGTTCCGAGGGCAGGGAGCCGGGAATGGGGTCGGGGTTTGGTGACCGAGCAGACAAAGGATTCACTGCCGGCTCCCTGGGCCAGCTCACACCCCACCCTCCACGCTGGGGAGCTCCTGAAATGGGGTCCCTTGCCCTGCCGGGTGCACTCTGGGCTCCCGTGTGTCCCTGTGGCCATCGGGGCTTCCCAAGGCGCCGCACTCGGGGCCAGCAGCTGGGAAATGGGAAGAGTCAATTGTGGGGTTTGGAAGGAATCTCGTCCCGGTCCGTGGAACTGCTCCAGCCCTTGGAATTCCTGCCCCTCACAGGTCCCTCCTCAGCCAAGCCCCCCCTCCCTCAGGTCGCACTTCGCCACTTTGGAGCCAGGTCCGTTTGTCCAGGTGATTTTGGTTTGGTTTCTCCACACGTGGAAGGTTCCCAGGGACAGCAAAACCCAAAGCAAAGGCTGAGCAGGAGACTGGGATCTCGGCCCTGAGATCCGGGGCTTTTCCAGCAGTGGGATCTGGCTTCTCCCCCTCCCTCTTTCACAGCTCTTCCTCATCTGGGATCGAGGTTGGGATTGGGATTGGGATTGGGGTCGGGATTGGGGTGGGTTTGTGTTGCTGCTCCTGCATTCCCCTTTTCCTCTTGCTCATCCCAACTCCTCCTTGTGCTTGGGGTCACATCCAACCCCGGTAATCCCTTGGGATCCCCCAAACCCCAGTTCCTCCCTTAAAGCTGTTCCTAAAGCCCAGTCCGGGGACTCCCAGCTGCTTCCAGCGTTCCCTGTCCCGGCCCGGGGTGTTTCTGCTGCAGGACCTGTGCCAGGTGAGGCACGGGGAGGGCTCAGACCCCTTTTGGGGGGTCCTTGGAGGGTCTGCAAGAGGTGCAGGGTCCCTGACCCTGTCCAGCAGCTCGTCCCGTGGTGTGACCGAGGTGTCCAGGGGCCTTGGGCTCTCCAGGAGAAATCTCGGTGGGAAGAGGAGGGGAAGGAGGAGCTGAGCTCTGGGCTGGTCCCACCGCGGGTTCCCCGTTTGCTGTTTGGACAACCAGGAGTAAGAAAAAGGTGGAAAATCCTGAATAACGTTTGGATGGAAGGCAGCAGCTTGCCCAGCCCCTCATTTTACCCTCGGGGCACCAGAAGTGGTTGGATTTTGTGTGATGGGGTTTTCCTGCCTCGCTGCTCTTCCCGGGGTGCTCCCTCGGGGTGGGGGTGCAGGAGCAGCTCCCGCCCCCTCCCTCCAAGCTCCCCATCCCCACATCCCCCATCGCCAGTGCCTTGAAAGTTCTGCAGATCCCGAAAGAGACGGAAAGTGGGAAAGCTCCAAACGTGGTCGGGGACGAGCAGGGAATGAGCCGAATCCAGGTTCGGCTGTACCTGAGGCTGTTGTTGCTTCACTCACAGGGTTGGAGCTTCCCTTGCCCGTTCCAGGTGTGTTTTACCCCAAAAGCAGCCGCTCCTCGCTTTGTGATCAGTTTTGAGGCAAAATCCTCCCCGATTTCTGCTCCGTGCTGATTCCTCCCGCCTTTCCGAGGCTCCCGGGGGTGGCAGCCCCTGGCCCCGCTCGGCAGCGCCGGGCACTGCACTTTGCTCTGCCAGCCCCGCGTCCCCGGCAATCCCGGGGGTCCCGAGCCTTCCTCCCGTCCCCTCCTGTCCCCTTTTGTCCCCTCCTGGATCCCAGCCCTGTCGGGTTTGCTTCCCTGCACTCTGAGGGGATCAGGGACTCCTCACAGGCCCTGCGGGGTTCAAAGGGCCCCCGGGGGAACACGGAGAGCGGGATCGGCTGGTTTGGGATTTATGGGTTTTATCGGAGCTGTGACACTGAATGGGAACAAACGGCTGCACCCCAGGAACCCCAAAACGGGGGAGCTCCTGCTCCTTCCCTCCTCTTCATCCCTCTTCAGCCTCCGAATCCCTCAGGGTTGGGCGGGGTGGGAAGGGTTGGTGCCTGTTCCCCCCCCCAGATTGGTCTTTGGTCCGGAATTCTTGGCTCAGGTGGGTTTTGTGTCATTTTGGGGACTCGTGGACCCGTTCCTGCACTCCCGCGCTCACGGGGGCCCCAAAACGAGCCCGGGAGGAGCCGAAGGGACACGGGAGGAGGGTCCTGGACGTGCCCCCACCCCACCCACCCCTCCCCAGCTGCTTTTGTGCCACGAGCTTTGACGATCAATAATGGAAGAAGCCAAAAAAGGAACCCCCCCAGTACCTGTGTAGTCTCTTTATCAGTCCATATCGACGCGTATACGCACCCATGTATCGTAGATCGGCCGCCGCGGGTCTGACCCGAACCCCGCAGCCCCCGAGGGACCCCCAGCCCCGCCCGGGCTCCTGTGAGCGGGTCCTCACAGCCCCCCGCGGGGGCCCGGGGTCGCGGGGGGACCCGGGGGACACGTCCCAGCCTCCCCCCCCCCCAGCCCTCGGCCGTGTCATACCAAACATGTAACGTGCCTTTTATTTATGCTGCAATATAACATTAAAATATTACCCAGGAGCAGCTGGCTGCTGCCCTTTGCTTTGGGGTGGGGCGGGCTGGGGACACCCCTCGGTGTCGCTTTGTCGCACGGACACCCCTGGGTGCCCCCGGGGCTTCGCACTGTGGGTGGCACCGGACGGAGGTGACACCGGCGTGGGACTGTCACCCCTCCCGGGTGCCACAGCGGGGCAGCTGCTTGTGGGGACACCGCAGTGCCTCGGGGCACCCTCGGGTGAGGTTTTTTGGGGCGATTTCGGCTGGTTTGGGGTCGGGGGGAGCCGCGACCGCGCCGTCGGGACTGCAGGAGCGCGGAGCGACCACCGGGGGGCGACAGCGAGAGGCGGCCGAGCGGGGAGGGGGCGCGGGGGACCGGGGAGGGGTCCCGGGGGTGACGGTGATGGAATGGGACAGAGGAGGGGTCGTGGTGTCAGGGGTGGTGGTGATGGAATGGCTGGGGGGACAGCAGAGGGGTCCCCGTCGCGGGGGTTCCTTGCCTGGTTGGGGGACCAGGGGACGGGTTTCGGTCTCGGGGGGTCCCGGGCTGGTTGGGGGACAGCAGAGGGGTCCCGGGGGTGACGGGCTGGGCTGGGACAGGGGAGGGGTCCCGGTCTCGGGGGTCCTGGGCTGGTTGGGGGAACATGGGGAGGGGTTTCAGTCTCGGAGGGTCCTGGCTTTGTGAAGTCCCTGTGCAGGGCGGGGGTCCCGGGGGTCTCGCTGCGCAGCCCCGGCCGTGCCGGTTGCGGGGCCCGGGCGGGGCGGGAGTTGCGGCGTTTCCCCGTCCGTCCGTCCGTCCCCGGGGGCGGCTGTCGCGGCTGCTAAATGGGTTTCATTAACGGCGGCGGGGCCGGGGCTGCTCCCGCCGCCCCCCCCGCTCCCCCGGGACCCCCGGCCCGGCCCGGCCCGGCTATAAGAGGCGGCGGCGGCAGCGGCGGGGGCGATGGCGGGGGCGATGTCGGGGCGCCCGGTGCTGCTCCTGCTGCTGCTGCTGCTGGCGGGGACCCCGCGCTCCGCCCGCGCCTGTCCCGGGACCCCCGGCCCGGCCCCGGTGAGCCCCGGCCCGGCCGCGCCGTCGGAGCGGGGGGGTTCGGTTCATGGGGGGAACGCTCGGGGCCGGGGGTCGCACTCCGGTTCCAGGAGTGACCCCCGGCCCTCCCCCGCCTCAGGCCGCCGCTGCAGCCCCCCCGGGGCCGCCCCCCGCCGCTGCCGCCGCCCTGGGAGCGCTGCTCCGCTCCCTGCAGCGCCCCGGCCGCGCCCCCGGGCCCCCCCTGCGACCGCAGAGGTGAGCGGGGATGGGGGTCCCGGGTCTGGGGGGGTCCCGGGTCTGGGGGAGGTCCCGGTTGCTGTGGGGGCAGCGAGGGAGGGGTCGGGGGGGTTTGGGGACAGCGGGGGGACGCAGGAGGTGGGGAGGGAACGGGGGGGTTTGGGGGTGCCGGGGAGAAGGGTCAGCGCTGTGGGGATGGGGGTCCCCGTTGGGTGTCCGTGTCCTTCAGCCCGTTCCCATCCATCCCTGTCCATCCCATGCCGCCATGTCCGTCTGTCTGTCTGTCCCCCCGGCAGGTCGCGGTGGGGGTCGCAGGGGGGGCTCCAGGCCCGGCTCAGCCCCCGCAATTGGGACCCCCCGGTGGCTCCGTTCTGGACCATGGCGACCCCGCAGCGCTTCGGCCGCCGCCGCTGAGCGCCCGGCCCGGGCCCGTCCGTCCGTCTGTCCGTCCGTCTGTCCGTCCGTCCCTCAATAAAGCGCCCGCCCCGCCCTGAGCCCCCGCTCTGCTCTGCCCGGGGGATGGGGGGGATGCGGCTCCTGCCCCTTTTCTCCTCCCCAAACCCCCCCAGACCCCAAACAGGCGCCGACACGGGGAGTACAAACCCCCCCAGCTTTATTCCTGGGGGGCCGATGGCACCCGGGGACCCTCCAGAACGGGGCGGGGGCCAGGCTGGAGGGACCTCCCGGGGGGGCCTGAGGTCCGTCTGTCCATCCAGCCACCCACCCCCCCCAGCCAGGGCAGCACCGGGGCCGTGTCCGGGGGCCTTGTCCGGAGGGCGGGGCCGTGTCCAAGGGTGGGGCCGGAGGGTGGGGCCGTGTCCAAGGGCGGGGCCGTGTCCGGAGGGTGGGGCCGTGTCCAAGGGGCGGGGCCGTGTCCGGAGGGCGGGGCGGTGTCCGGGGGCCGCAGCGTTGGTCCGTGGGCTGGGGCTGGGCCGGGGGGTCCCGGTCACTTTCCCCCGGCCATGATGCGCAGGTACTGCAGCGCGTTGCGCGCCGCCTGCGCCCGGGCGCCATCGCGGGACGGGCCCGCACCGTGGCACACCGTGGTCGGCTGCGTGGACAGCTCCACCAGGCACTGGTGCAGCCCGCTGAGGCTCAGGGCGTCTGGGGGGGGACACCGAGGGGTCACCCAGAGCCCCAAAACAGCCCAGGGGTGCCCCCGAGGGCTTCCCGGTGCTCACCGATGTCGAGGTAGCTGATGGCGAAGCTCTGCTCCTCCGAGAGCTCCTGCAGGAGCGCGCAGGCCCCGCCCGGCGCGGGGGCCGCCCCCCGGCTCCGCAGCTGGCCCAGCTTCTCGCCCGCTGAGTTCCGCAGGGAGTCCCAAGTGCAGCCGGGAGCGCGGCCCCGCAGCCCCTCCAGCCTGGGGCACGTCTGGGGAGGGGGCACGGGGGGGTTTGGGGACCTGCTGAGACCCCTGGGGACCATCCCCAACCCCCCGAGGTGCGGGAGTCCCCCCGGGGATACGGGACACCCACAGGGCAGCGCTCAGCCACCCACAACCCCAAACCCAGAGGGAGCAGCAGCGCACAGGGGCACCCTGGGGTGTCACCAGCGTCCCTCCCAGTGTCCCCAGTACCATGTTGAACTGGTCCTCGTCGCCCTCGGCCTCGCTGCCGTCCCGCGGCTCCATGGGCACGTTGTGGATCCTCACCAACATCTTGGCGGCCGCGTTGCGCTTCGCCAACTTCTTGGAGGTGCCGCTGCCTGGGGAGGGGGTTTGGGGTGAGCCGGGACCCTCAGGAACCCCCCCAGGAACCCCCCGGGGGTCTCTGCCCCTCTCCCCTCACCGATCTCCACGAATCTCTCCACGCGGCACGTCATGGTGAACTCCTTGCGGTGCGCCGGGCCCGACTCCTGCGTCACCGTGTACTCGGGCAGGCGCCAGCCCTTCTGCACCACCAGCTCCTGGGGACGGGGACAGGGGGACAGACCAGCAGGGACTGTCAGAGGCACCAAAAGGGGGACAGCGGGCGCCAAAGGGGGATAATGAATCCAAAAGGGGGATAACCGGCACTGAAATGGGGATAATTGGTCCCAAAATGGGGACTAACGGCCCCAAAATGGGGATAATGGGCCTTAAAACAGGGATAACTAGTTTGAAACACAAATAACTGTCCCAAAAGGGGGATAACCAGCCCAAAATGGGGATAAATAATCAACCCCAAAATGAGGATAACTGGCCCTAAAATGGGGATAATGGGCCTTAAAACAGGGATAACCAGTTTGAAACGCAAGTAACTGTCCCAAAAGGGGGATAACCAGCCCAAAATGGGGATAATGGGCCCCAAAATGGGGATAATGGGCTCCACAAGGGAGATAACCAGCCCCAAATGGGGATAACCGGCCCCAAAAGGGGGATCACCGTCCCCAAATGGGGATAACCAGCACCAAGGCAGGGATAACCAGCTCGAAACACAGATACTGTTCCAAAAAGTGGATAACCAGCCCCAAACGGGGATAAAACCAGCCCAAAATGGAGATAACCCGCCCCAAAATGGGGATAATGGCCCCAAAACAGGGATGATTGTTCTCAAAATGGGGATAAGCACCCCCAAAACAGGCGTAAGTGTCCCCAAAACAGGGATAAGCAGCCCAAAGCAGGAATAACCATCCCTAAATGGGGATACACAGCCCCAAAAGGGGAATAACTGTCCCTAAATGGGGAAAAGCAGCCACGAAATGGAGGCGTCTCCCCAAAATGGGAATAACTGTCCCCAAAAGGAGGCAAGTGTCCCCAAAACGGGAATAACTGTCCCAAAATGGAGGAAGAGCCCCCAAATGCCATTGTGTGCCCCCCACCCCGGCCAGGTCATCACCCCCAGACCGGGAAGGGCTCCCAGAGCGGGGCAGGGTTTGGGATCGGGGTCCCCTCGTGTCCCCTCCCCGGTGTCACCCACCTGCAGGGCCCCCACGGGGTTACACTCGGACTGGGGGGGCGACACCGGCGTCTTCATCTCCAGGGGGGGCCCCCTGTGGGGGCACGGGGGTCAGGGGGGCACCCCAGGGCCCCCTGGGGGACTCACAGTGGCTGAGGGGGGGGATTTGGGGTGGGGACCCCCTTACCTGGGTGAGGGGGGGGCTGCAGCGGGGGCCGGGGGGGGCGCGGCGGGGCCGGGCTCTGCGGGGGGCTCCGGGGGGAACGGGGAGCTGGGGGGAGGGGAGGGGTCACAGTCACCCCCTCAGGCCTTATGGGGACCCCCAGACCCCCCCGGACTCCCTTGGGAACCCCCAAACCCCCCCCAGACCCGCCAAACCCACCAGACCCCTCAAACCCCCTGGGATCCCAAAGCCCCATTTGGGTCACCCCAACCTCCTCTGAATGCCCCCCAAACCCGGGTACCCCCAGACCCACCCAGACCCCCCCAAACCCACCAGAGCCCTCAAACCCCCCAGGATCCCAAAGCCCCATTTGGGTACCCCCAAACCCGGGTACCCCCAGACCCCCCCAGACTCCCCAGGGTACCCCCAGAGTCCCTTGGGAACCCCCAGAGCCCCCCAAACCCACCGGACCGCTCAAACCCCCCAGGATCCCAAAGCCCCTTGGGTCCCCCCAACCTCCCATGAATGCCCCCCAATCCTGAGTACCCCCAGCCCCCCAGTGCCCCCCCCAGCCCCCCCACCTGTGCTCCAGGGGCTCCAGCATGGCCCCCCCCCCTCTGAGCAGCCTCAGGGCCACCTCGGCCGCTTTGTGCTTCGCCGCCTTCTTGCTGGGACCCTGCCCTGGGGGACACCGGGGCTCAGGGGACACCCGGGGACACCCAGGGGACACCCCGGGGACACCCAGGGACACCCCGGGGACACCCAGGGGACACCCAGGGACACCCCAGGGACACCCAGGGACACCCGGGGACACCCAGGGGACACCCGGGGACACCCAGGGGCATCCAGAGACACCCAGGGACACCCGGGGACACCCAGGGGACACCCCGGGGACACCCAGGGACACCCCGGGGACACCCCAGGGACACCCAGGGACACCCGGGGACACCCAGGGGAAACCCAGGGGACACCCCGGGGACACCCAGGGACACCCCGGGGACACCCCAGGGACACCCAGGGACACCCCAGGGGACACCCAGGGACACCCAGGGACACCCCAGAGACACCCAGGGGACACCCAGGGGCATCCAGAGACACCCGGGGACACCCAGGGGCATCCAGAGACACCCAGGAACACCCGGGGACACCCAGGGGAAACCCAGGGACACCCCGGGGACACCCAGGGGAAACCCAGGGACACCCCAGGGACACCCAGGGACACCCAGGGACACCCGGGGACACCCAGGGGACACCCGGGGACACCCAGGGGACACCCAGGGACACCCAGGGACACCCCGGGGACACCCAGGGGAAACCCAGGGACACCCAGGGGCACCCAGGGGACACCCAGGGGACCCCTCCCCACCTCCCATGGGACCCCCCCCCCAGCAGCACCCAGGGTTTGGGGCATCCCAGAGTTTCCCCCCTCATGTCCCCCTCTGTGTCCTCGTCCCAAAGCACCCTGGGGGGCAAAGAGGGGGGGCCCAGCCTGGGGACAGGAGTTGGGGTCCCCCCGGTGCAGGTGATGCCCCCAAGGGGGTTTGGGGTCCCTAATGGGGTTTTGGGGTCCCCTTGGTGCAAGTGATGTCCCCAAAAGGGGTTTGGGGTCCCTGGGGGGTCCGGGGTCCCCCCAGTGCAGGTGATGTCCCCAGGGGGGTTTTGGGGTCCCCCCAGTGCAGGTGATGTCCCCAAAGGGGGTTTGGGGTCCCTAATGGGGTTTTGGGGTCCCCTTGGTGCAGGTGATGTCCCCAAAGGGACACAGAGGCACCTGGACTGGGTGGGGGGGTTCCCTGTTTTGGGGGTGCAGTTTTGGGGGCACCCTGGGAGTTTTGGGGCCTCAGCAGCACAGGTGACATCCCCAGGGGGACATGAGGGACAGGGGTGGCTGTGGGGGTTCCCCAAGGGGACAGGGGGTCCCTATGGGGTCCCAGTGGGTCCCTGGGGGTCCCGGGTCCCACCGGTGCAGCTGATGTCCCCGAGGGTGACGCGGAAGGTGAAGTTGGGCAGGGGGCAGGGGTGGCTGTGGGGGTCTCGGGGGGGTCCCTCAGGTTCCCTGGGGTTCCCTGGGGTTCCCTGTGGGTCTCTGGGGGTCCCAGGCCCACCGGTGCAGCTGATGTCCCCGAGGGTGACGCGGAAGGTGAAGTTGGGCTGGTGGGCCTGGCCCTCGGCCTTGAGCAGGTCGTAGCCGGGCGTGCGCCCTAAGCGTGTCCCATACTCCTGCAGGAGGCTGATGGGCGTCTTCCCGGGGCTGGCGGCCACCATCTGCTCCAGGCTGGCACAGGGACAGGGGACACGGCTGTCACCTGTCCCTGGGCAGGGGAATGGGGACAGGGACACGGCTGTGACTGACCCCCGGGCAGGGGACACAGGGACACGGCTGTCACCTGTCCCTGGGCAGGGGAATGGGGACAGGGACACGGGGACACAGGGACACAGGGACATGGACACAGGGACACGGGGACACGGCTGTCACTGACCCCTGGGCAGGGGACACAGGGACATAGGGACACAGGGATACGGCTGTCACCGACCCCTGGGCAAGAGGGAATGGGGACAGAGACACAGGGACATAGGGACACAGACACGGCTGTCACCAGCCCCTGGGCAGGGGACACAGGGACTCAGGGACATGGACATGGCTGTCACTGACCCCCGGGCAGGGGAATGGGGACAGGGACATGGGACATGGGTGCATGGCTGTGACTGACCCCAGGCAGGGGAATGGGGACAGGGACACGGACACAGGGACACGGACACGGCTGTCACCGACCCCTGGGTCAGGGAGGACACGGCAACAGGGGTGGCACTGCCATGGGACACAGGGACAGGGGTGGCACCTGATCCAGGCTGGGGACAGGGCTCAGTGGGGACACAGGGACACGGGGCATGAGGATCTGAGGATGGGGGTGGCACCACTGGGGACACAGAGGAAGGGGTGACATCACAGGGACATGGGGACAGGGTGGCAGTGCCAGGGAGTGTGGGGACATGGGGTGGCATTTGTGTAACGGGGTGACACGGGGACAGCGGTGGCACTGCCACACAGCGTGGGGACACAGGGACAGGGGTGGCACTGCCACGTGGGGACATGAGTGGCACCGCCGGGGATCCGGGCGCAGGGATGGCACCGCCACACCGCACAGGGACAGCCCTGTCCCCCCTCCCCCACCGCCACACGGGGACAGCCCCGCGTCCCCCCCGCCCCCTCCCCCGCGCCCAGGCCCGGCCTAGGCCGCCCCCTCCCCCTGCCCGCCGCCGCCACGGCGCGGGGAGGCTGTGGCGGTGCCGGGGGAGCCCCGGGCGCTGCCGGGGGCTGCCGGGGGTGCCGGTACCTGGGGAAGGCGCCGCCGCTCCGCCGGGCCCCGCCCGCCCCCTCCTCGCTCATCCCCGCCGCTCCGGCCGCCGCCCGCGCCGCCAGGGGGCGCGCGGCATCACGGGAGCGCCGCGCGGCGCGGAGGCTTCTGGGAAGTGGAGTCCGCCCAGCGCGGCCTGCGGCGCACGCGGCCGCCGCCAGTCCCCATGGCGGACTACATTTCCCACAAACCCTCGCGCCAAGGGGAGGGCGGGAGCGCGGAGGAGGCGGGAAGCGGGGTCACGTGGTGCTGGAGGGGTTGGGGGGGTCCTGCCTCAGTTTCCCCCCAGGGAGGTTAGGGGACAATGGGGACAATGGGGACAGTGGGGACAATGGCGCAGAGGTGGCACTGGTCACAGGGAGAGCGCTGGGATCACGCACCGGGGCCACTGGGCACGGAGGGACACCCGTACTGGGAAGGCTGGAATAAGACTGGGAGCGCTGGGATGGAAGGGACACCCGTACTGGGAGCACTGGGATCAATAGGGACACCCATACTGGGAGCACTGGGATGGCACTGGTGCCCCGTGTGCTGCTACGGCCGGGCGGTCCCGGTGCCGGCGGGGCCATGGGGGCACCCGTGGGGCCGGTCCGGGAGGTCCCGGTGCTGATGCCGGGCGGTCCCGGTCCGGTCCCGGTGCAGATCCGGGACGGGATCCCGGTGTCAGAGGGGCTCCGGTGCCCATGCCGGTCTATCCGGTACCGGGGAGGTCCCGGTGCGGTATCGGGGTCGTGCTGCAGAACCGGGGTCCCGGTGCGGAACCAGGCTGCTCCCGGTGCCGGTCTCTCCCGGTGCCGTATCGGGGTCCCGGTGTCGCTGAGGCCGACCCGGTCTCTCCGGTGCGGGGGTTCCCGGTGCCGGTCCCTGCCGGTGCCGGGTGGGGGTCCCGGTGAAATTCCGGGGTCCCGGTGAAATTCCGGGGTTCCGGTGCGGTACCGGAGGGGTCCCGGTGCGCCGTCCGGGGGGTGCTCGGTGCCGGTCTGTCCCGGTGCCGGGGGAGGGCTCTTGGTGCAGGATCTGGGTCTCGGTGCAGTATCCGGGTCCCGGTGCCGGTCTCTCCGGTGCGGAGGTTCCCGGTGCGGTACCGCGGTTCCGGTGCGGTACCGGAGGAGTCCCGGTGCAGCATCGGGGTCCCGGAGCTCTGCCGGGGGGGCTCCCGGTGCCCGTGCCGGTCTCTCCGGTGCGCGGGGCGGGGCCGGGGCGGGGCCGTTCCCGTCGGGCGGGGCCGTTCTCGCCGCTCGCCCCGACCGCGGCCCCGGCCCCGGTACCGGCCCCGCCCGCCGGGCCCAACCCCACCAGCACCGGCACCGCCGGGACCCCCCCGGCACCGGGACCCCCCCGGCATCACCGACATCCCCGGGCGAAGGGCCCGGAGCCCCCCCAGGTACCGGGACCGGCTCGGGGAGGCGGAGGGGGGGGATGCACCGGGATGGGGGGGGAGGGCGGGGGCAGGACCGGGGATGCGCCGGGATGAGGGGGGGGGGGCAGCGGGGCTGCGGCGGGGCCGGGGGCGCCTCACGGACCCCCCCTCATCACCGGGTCCCCCCCAGGCCTGGGGTGGGGGGGGGGGCCGCGCCCTCCCCTCCCCCCCTCAGGCTCGGGGTCCCCGGGGGGGGGAGGGGACGCGCGCGGCCTCTCGCAACGCGCGCGTGCACGCGCGTGACCCCCCCCATCCTCCCGGACCCCCCCCAATCGCAGCCGTGCACGCGCCTCGTGCACGCGCCCGTGACCTCTTACACGCGAGCGCGCGCGAACGGCGGCAGGTGCGTGTGCGCGTGCCCGCGCGCGTGTCCGCGTGTCCTCCCCCCCACCCCCGTGTGTGCGACACCCGCCCCCCGCACGCGCTGCCCCTCCCGTGGGTGCGGACCCCCCCACCTTTGCACGCCCGTGTGCCCCCCCGCCCCCGTCACGCACCGGCCCCCGCACCCTCCCCGTGTCGCGACAGGGCGCCATGTCCCGACACGACGCGCGCCGGCGGGGGCGCTGTTTCACCCCCGCTCCCCTCCTCCCACGCTGCGCTGTCGCGACATGAGGCCGGCGGCTGTCGCATGTCGCGAGTGACACCCTCCCCCTCCCTCCCCCCCCCGCTGCTCCCCCGCTCCTGCCTCAGTTTCCCTGGGGGGTGGGGAGGGGGGGAGGAGGCTCCATCCCTTACCGGGATGACGTCACCGTGTGACGTGATGTCACCACGGGGGGACACACGCGACACCTGGCGGGGGCGGGTCGTGTCCCCCCCCTCCCCCGCGGGTCCCTCGAGGTGACGTTCGGCCCCTCCCCCGCCACCCCCGTGACTTAACCCCCCCCCAATTTTAGTGATGACATCATCGCCGGGCGCGCTGTTGCCATAGCAACTGCCCCCCCCCCCCCGGGGACCCCCTCGTGCCTCAGTTTCCCCCGGGCCGTTTGCGCGTGGCCGCGGGTGACCTGGCGCGCGCACGCGCGGGCACTTTGTGGGGTCACATGGTGGGGGGGAAGAGGGGGTGAGTGTGCCAAGGGGGGCACGCACGTGTGCAAAGGGGTCACAGGCGGGTTTGGGGCTGTCCGTGGGTGCTGGGGGTCCTGAGGGCTCACCCTGATCCGGGGGTCCTGAGGGCTCACCCCAGTTCTGGGGGTACCAGGGGATGACCCCAATTCCGGGGGTCCCGCGGGCTCACCCCAATTCCGGGGATCCAAGGGCTGACCCCGACCGGGGAGTCCCGAGGGTGCTGCAGGGCTCACCCCGATCCGGAGGTCCTGGGGGTCCCGGGAGTTGCTGATCCCCCCCCGGGGGTCCCGGGAGTTGCTGATCCCCCCCCGGGGGTCCCGGCAGTTACTGACCCCCACCCGGGGGTCCTGGCAGTTTCTAACCCCCCCGGGGGATCCCGGGGGTCCCGGCAGTTTCTGACCCCCCCCAGGGGTGCCCGGGGGTCCCGGCAGTTTCTGACCCCCCCCCGGCTGTGCCCGGGGGTCCCGGCAGTTTCTGACTCCCCCCGGGGGTCCCGGCAGTTACTGACCCCCACCCGGGGGTCCCGGCAGTTTCTGACTCCCCCGGGGGTCCCGGCAGTTACTGACCCCCACCCGGGGGTCCTGGCAGTTTCTGACCCACCCGGGGGTCCCGGGAGTTTCTGACCCCCCCCGGGGGATCCCGGGAGCTGCTGACTCCGATCGGGAGGTCCCGGGGGTCCCGCCAGTTTCTGACCCCCCCCGGGGGTCCCGGCAGTTTCTGACCCCCCCAAGGGGTGCCCGGGCTTCCCGGCAGTTTCTGACCCCCCCCCCGGGTGTGCCCGGGGGTCCCGGCAGTTTCTGACCCCCCCCGGGTGTGCCCGGAGGTCCCGCCAGTTTCTGACTCCCCCCGGGGTCCCGGCAGTTTCTGACCCCCCCCGGGGGTCTCGACCCCCTGCCCGCCCCCCAGGCCCCGGCCATGGCCTGCCTGCACGAGACCCGCACTCCATCCCCATCTCTGGCGCTGCCGTCGGACGGGACCCCCGAGCAGGAGCTGACCCCCACCCAGTGCGTGCTGCGGGATGTCCTGCCCGCCCCCAGCGCCCCCCCCGAGGCCTGGCCCCGCCGGGGGGGACCCCGGCCCCCCGAGCTGGGCCCCGAGGCCGCGGGGCCGCTGGCGGCCGATGCCGCCCACCTGCGCTGCCAGGCCGGGGGGGGGTTCCTGGAGGGGCTCTTCGGGTGCCTGAAGCCCGTGTGGACCATGATCGGCAAAGCCTACGCGGCCGAGCACAAACACCCGCCCGAGGGTGAGCCAAGGGCACGGGGGGAAAGGGGGGACGGGAAATGGGGGTTAAGGGGTAAAAATGGGGTAAAGGGGTAAAAATGGGGTAGTGGGGTAAAAATGGGGTAATGAGGTGAAAGGGCAAAGGGGGGTGTAGGGGTAAAAATGGGGTGAACGGGCAAAAATTGGGGTGAAGGGGTAAAAATGGGGTCAAAGGGTAAAGAGGAGTGAAGGGGTAAAGGGGGGATGAAGAGGTAAAAATGGGGTGAAGGGGTAAAAATGGGGTAGTGGGGTAAAAATGGGGTAGTGGGGTAAAAATGGAGTAATAGGGTAAAGGGGTAAAAGGGGGGTGAAGGGGTAAAAATCGGGTGAAGGAGTAAAAATAGAGTAAAGGGGTAAAAATGGAGTAGTGGGGTAAAAATGGGGTAATGGGGTGAAAGGGTAACGGGGTGGTGAAGAGGTAAAGGGGGGTGAAGGGGTAAAAATGGGGTGAAGGGGTAAAAATGGGGTAATGGGGTGAAAGGATAAAGGGGAGGTGAAGGTAAAAATGGGGTAATGAAGCAAAAATGGGGTAATGGAGTAAAAATGGGGTAATGGGGTAAAGGGGAATGAAGGGGTAAAGGGTGGGGAAGGGCTGGGGGTCCGGGGGTGGGTGCCATGTCCATGGGTGCCGCAGACCCCTGGGAGGTGCCGTTCGAGGAGATCCTGGACCTGCAGTGGGTGGGCAGCGGGGCGCAGGGCGCCGTGTTCCTGGGCCGCTTCCACGGAGAGGAGGTGGCCGTGAAGAAGGTGCGGGACCTCAAGGAGACCGACATCAAACACCTGCGCAAGCTCAAGCACCCCAACATCATCACCTTCAAGTGAGCGGGGGCTGCTGGCACCGGGGGGGCACGGGGACACTGTGGGCATGGGGACACTGAGGGCATGGGGACACTGCGGGTATGGGGACACAGCGGGCATGGGGACACTGCGGGTATGGGGACACTGTGGGTATGGGGACACTGTGGGCATGGGGACACTGCGGGTATGGGGACACTGCGGGCATGGGAACATCCTGGGTATGGGGACACTGCGGGTATGGGGACACTGCTGGTATGGGGACACTGTGGGTATGGGGACACTGTGGGCATGGGGACACTGCGGGCATGGGGACACTGCGGGTATGGGGACACTGCTGGTATGGGGACACTGTGGGCATGGGAACATCCTGGGTATGGGGACACTGTGGGCATGGGGACACTGTGGGCATGGGGACACTGCGGGTATGGGGACACTGTGGGCATGGGGACACTGCGGGCATGGGGACACTGCTGGTATGGGGACACTGCGGGCATGGGGACACTGCTGGTATGGGGACACTGCGGGCATGGGGACACTGTGGGTATGGGGACACTGCGGGTATGGGGACATTGCGGGTATGGGGACACTGCGGGCATGGGGACACTGCGGGCATGGGGACACTGCGGGTATGGGGACACTGCGGGCATGGGGACACTGTGGGCATGGGGACACTGTGGGCATGGGAACATCCTGGGTATGGGGACACTGTGGGCATGGGGACACTGTGGGCATGGGGACACTGCGGGTATGGGAACATCCTGGGTATGGGGACACTGCGGGCATGGGGACACTGAGGGCATGGGGACACTGCGGGTATGGGGACATTGCGGGTATGGGGACACTGCGGGCATGGGGACACTGCGGGTATGGGGACACTGCGGGTATGGGGACATCCTGGGTATGGGGACACTGCGGGCATGGGGACACTGTGGGTATGGGGACACTGCGGGCATGGGGACACTGCGGGCATGGGGACACTGAGGGCATGGGGACACTGCTGGCATGGGGACTGCGGGCATGGGGACACTGAGGGCATGGGGACACTGCGGGCATGGGGACACTGCGGGCATGGGGACACTGTGGGTATGGGGACACTGCGGGCATGGGGACACTGCTGGTATGGGGACACTGCGGGCATGGGGACACAGCGGGTATGGGGACACAGCGGGCATGGGGACACTGCTGGTATGGGGACACTGCTGGTATGGGGACACTGCTGGTATGGGGACACTGCTGGTATGGGGACACTGCGGGCATGGGGACACTGCGGGTATGGGGACACTGCTGGTATGGGGACACTGCAGGGATGGTGCATGAGCATGGCATGGGACATGGAAAATGGGCACAGCATGGACATGGCATGGACATGGAATGGGCACGGACACAGACATGGCATGGGCAAGGCATGGGCACAGCATGGACATGGAATGGACACGGCATGGGCAGGGACGTGGACATGGCACGGGCATGTGCATGGCATGGGCACAGCATGGACATGGCATGGACATGGAATGGACATGGCATGGCATGGACATAGCATGGACAAGGCATGGATGCAGCATGGACATGGCACAGCATGGGCACGGACACAGACACGGCATGGGCATGGGCATGGCATGGACACGGCATGGGCACAGATATGGCATGGGCATGGCATGGACATAGCATGGACATGGCATGGATACAGCATGGACATGGCACGGGCACAGCATGGGAACAGACACGGACACGGCATGGCCATGGCATGAGCACGGACATGGCATGGATGCAGCACGGACATGGCACGGGCACAGCCACAGAGGTCATGGACACGCCACAGGCATGGGGACCCCCAGCATGGCACGGACCAAGGCATGCAGGACACACCGAGGGCTCGGGGCACCCTGCTGGGGTGTCCTGGGCAGAGCGGTGGCCCCAGTGGCACACACGGTGGCACACACGGTGGCACACACGGTGGCCCCAGTGGCACACACGGTGGCACACACGGTGGCCCCGCGGGCGCTGAGGTGGCGCTGTGCCCGCAGGGGCGTGTGCACCCAGGCCCCCTGTTACTGCATCATCATGGAGTTCTGCGCCCAGGGGCAGCTCTACGAGGTGCTGCGCGCCGGCCGCAAGGTGACACCGTCCCTGCTGGTGGACTGGTCCATGGGCATCGCCGGCGGCATGAACTACCTGCACCTGCACAAGATCATCCACCGGGACCTCAAGTCGCCCAAGTGAGCCGGGCACGGGGCTCGGAGCACCCCTGGGTGCCCCTGGGCGTGGGGATGTGCATGGGGTGGGTGCTGTGCCGGGACGGTGCCGTGTCCTTGGTGGTGCCGTGCCCTTGGTGGTGCCGTGTCCCTCCTGGTGCTGTGCCCGTGGTGGTGCATGTCCCTGAGTTGTGTGACGGTGGCAGTGCCACTCCTGGTGGCTTCGTGCCCGTGGCAGTGCCGTGCTGATGGTGGTGGCCAAGCTGTGCACGTGGTGGTGGCGTCCCCTCATCAGAACCACGCTGGTGGCATTGCATGTCCATGCTGGGGCCATGTCCATGGTGGTGCCCCATCTTGATGCCATGTCCACATTGGTAGTGTCCCATGGCAGTCCCATGTCCATGTTGGTGTCCCATGTTGATGCCATGTACACACTGGCGGTGTCCCATGGCAGTGCCATGTGCATGCTGGTGTCCCATGTTGGTGCCGTGTCCACATTGGTGGTGTCCCATGTTGGTGCCGTGTCCATGCCCATGCCCATGCCATGTCCACTCTGCTGGTGTCCCATAGCAGGGTTATATCCACATTGGCATTGTCCCATGTAATTGGTGTCCCATGCCAGTGCTGTGTCCGTGTTAGTGTTGTCCCCTGCCCTGTCCATGTCACTATTGTCCCCTTGCCCTGTCCGTGCTGGCACTGTCACCCACCCTGTCCATATCAGTGTTTTCCCCTGCCCTGTCCCTGTCCCTGCTGTCCCCCCCCCGTGCCGGCGCTGTCCCCTGCCCTGTCCATGTCACAGTTGTCCCCCACCCTGTGCCTGTCCCTGCTGTCCCCCCTGTCCGTGCCGGTGCTGTCCCTGCCGGTGCCGTGACCGTGCCGTGACCCGGTGCTGCTCGCAGCGCGTGCATGCCCTGGCGCTGCCGTGCCCGTGCCGTTGGCGTGTCATTGGCGTGGTGGCGCTGAGCGCGTGTCCCCAGCATGCTCATCACCTATGACGACGTGGTGAAGATCTCGGACTTCGGCACCTCCAAGGAACTCATCGACAAGAGCACCAAGATGTCCTTCGCCGGCACCGTGGCCTGGATGGCCCCCGAGGTCATCCGCAACGAGCCCGTCTCCGAGAAGGTGGACATCTGGTGAGGCTGTGGGGACATCGGGGACATCAGGGACATCGGAGACATTGGGGACATCGGGGACACTGGGGACATGGGGCAGCTCTGGTGGCTCTGGGGACACAGCAGTGGCAGGCAGTGGGGACAGGAGATCTTGTGGGGACACCAAGGACACTGGGGATACTGGGAGTGACATTGCAGAGCCAGGGGACATTAGGGACTGCAGGAGGGGGGACACTGGGGACACCAGAGGGGATGGCAGGAGGCTGCTGTGGGTGACGGGGACAGTGGGTGCCCCGCAGGTCCTTTGGGGTGGTGCTGTGGGAGCTGCTGACGGGCGAGATCCCCTACAAGGACGTGGACTCGTCGGCCATCATCTGGGGCGTGGGCAGCAACAGCCTCCACCTGCCCGTCCCCTCCAGCTGCCCCGATGGCTTCAAGGTGCTGCTGCGCCAGTGCTGGTGAGTGCCCACGGGGACACCCCGAGGGACACCCTGGGGACGCTCTGTGGGCACCCATGGCATGGGGGACCTCACCACAGGGGTCACCATGTGGGCAGGACAGGGGCAGAGCCCTGGTTGGTGTCCTGCACACCCCTCTCTGCCCCTGGTCCCCAAAACCTTCAGGACACCCCCAGAACCCCCTGAGACCTCCCAGACCCTCCCAGGAGAAGCTCCAGCCCCCCCTCAGGGCTGTTTCCTTCCCCCAGGAACAGCAAACCCCGGAACCGGCCATCCTTCCGCCAGATCCTGCTGCACCTCGACATCGCCTCGGCCGACGTCCTGTCCACCCCGCAGGAAACCTACTTCAAATCCCAGGTACCCCAGATCCCAGCACCCCAGCACCCCAGGGCCCGTTTTTCCAGTGCCTGCAGTGTCCGGGGTGGCTGGAGCGCGGTGACAGTGACAGCGCTGTCCCCGTGCCCCAGGCTGAGTGGCGGGAGGAGGTGAAGCTGCACTTTGAGAAGATCAAATCGGAGGGAACGTGTCTGCACCGGCTGGAGGAGGAACTGATCAACCGCCGGCGCGAGGAGCTGCGGTGGGGCCGTGCTGGGAGCACTGGGAGCACTGGGAAGGGACTGGGGAGGGTGATCCAGGGGGTGACGGGGCACAGGGAGGGCTGTGGGTCACTGTCCCTGGTGTGGGGTGATGAGATTCCTGTCCTTGTCCCTTGGTGGGTGCCGTGGGTGTCCCCGGGTGTCCCCTGACTCCCCGCGTGTCCCCGGCGCCAGGCACGCGTTGGACATCCGGGAGCACTACGAGCGGAAACTGGAGCGCGCCAACAACCTCTACATGGAGCTGAGCGCCCTCATGCTGCAGCTGGAGCTCAAGGAGAAGGAGCTGCTCAGGTGGGTGGGCAGCGCCCCCAAATAACAGCCCCGAACAGCGGCCCCAAATAAAAATAACAGCCCCAAATAACAGCCCCAAACAGCACCCCCAAATAAAAATAACAGCCTCAAACAGCACCCCCAAATTACAGCCCCAAATAAAAATAACACCCCCAAATAACAGCCCCAAACAGCGCCCCCAAATAACAGCCCCGAACAGCACCCCCAAATAAAAATAACACCCCCAAAAAGCACCCTAGCATGCTCAAACAGCACCCCCAAATAAAAACAGCCCCAAATAAAAATAACAGCCCCAAACAGCACCCCCAGTACCCTCAAACAGCACCCCCAAATATCAGCCCCAAACAGCACCCCCAGCATGCTGAAACAGCACCCCCAAATAAAAACACCCCCAAATAACACCCCCAGCACCCCCAAACACCACGGTCCCTCCCTGGCCATGGCCAGCCCTTTGTCCACCCCGTGGTTTTCCCTTCCCCCGTGGCCGCTCCCCCCCGGGCCGTGGCCGCTCCCCCCCGGCCGTGGCCGCTCCCCGGGCCCCGCTCGGCGCGGGCAGGGCGCGGGTGCCCACGCGTGGCCCGTGGCAGGCGGGAGCAGGCGCTGGAGAAGCGCTACCCCGGGCTCTTCAAGCCGCGGGTGCCGCGGGGGCTCCTGCACGGCAACGCCGTCGAGACCCTCATCAAGAAAAGGAACGTGCCCCAAAAGCTCTCGCCCCACGGCAAGCGGTGAGAGGGGGCTGGGGTGCCTGAGGGGGGCACCTTGGGGTGTTTGGGGTGGGGGGAGAATGGGGATTTGGGTTGGGGGGGGCCACGGATGTGTGGGTCCAGCAGGGTGGGGGGTCTGGGGCCGTTTGGGGGACTGGGAGGGCGGCGTTCTGTGGGGTGGGGGTGTCTGGGCTCTTTGGGGAGGGGGTGCAGATGTTTGGGGTGTGCAGATGTTTGGGGACCTGGATTTGGGGTCTTTTAGGGGACTGGGGGTGTCTGGGCTCTTTGGGGTGGGGGTGCAGACGTTTGGGGTGTGCAGACGTTTGGGGTGTGCAGACTTTTGGGGTGTGCAGATGTTTGGGGTGTGCAGACGTTTGGGGTGTGCAGATGTTTGGGGTGTGCAGACTTTTGGGGTGTGCAGATGTTTGGGGACCTGGATTTGGGGTCCTTTAGGGGTGTCTGGGTTCTCGAAGGGGAAATGCTCCGGGTGTGCAGCTGCTTGGGGACTCAGAGTGGGGGTCTGGGGTCCTTTGGGGGGGTTTGGGGCTGCAGACGCCGGGGTCCCTTGGAGGGACGGGGGTTCTTTGGGGCTGGGGGTATCCCGGGGGTCCCGGCGCCGGGATCTCCATCCACAGCCCCTCCCCGTGTCCCTCCCCGTGTCCAGCCCCGACATCCTGAAGCCGGAGGTGCTGCTGCCCAAGCTGGACGCGGCCATGGCGCAGGTGGCCCTGCCGGGGTGTCCCAAGGGTCCCCCGTCCCCAGGGCGCAGCCGCCGGGCCAAGGGTCGCCACCGCAAAGCGGGGCCCCGGGGGGGCTGCGGGGAGCCGGGCCCCGAGGCCGGAACCCCCCGGGGTCCCCCCGCCACCGCCGCCAGCCCCGACATCCTCGGGGGTACCCTGGAAGCCGCGGGTGCCCCCCCGGCCACGGTACCTGATGTGGGACCCGAGGGGGCCACGGGCACCCAAGGGTCCCCCCCGCCGCAGCCCCCGACTCCCGGGGAGCCTGAACGGGAGAGCGGGGCCGGCCGGGGGGGGAAAGGGGGGGCCGGGCAGCACCTGACCCCCGCGGCTCTGCTGTACCGGGCGGCCGTCACCCGCGGGCAGGTGAGACCCCCAGACCCCTGCGTCCCTTTTTGGGGGGGCACAGTGGGGGAGACCCCAGGGCCACCCCAGAAATGGGAGGGGGGATGGATTCCCTCTGGGGAGGGGGCGTCAGAACTCGCGGGTCCCTCACGGGGTGAGGGGTGGGTCAGGACCGAGGGGCTTCAGGAGAACCCCAACAGCCCCCCCCGTGTGCCCCCAGAAACGGGGGGTCTCGTCGGAGGAAGAGGAGGGCGAAGTGGACAGCGAGGTGGAGCTGCCGCTGCGGCAGAGGTGGGTGCTGACCCCACCCATGGGTGCCCGGGGACACCGGACAGGGGTGACACCCCCGTGTCCTCACCCCTCGCCCCCTCCCCAGGTGGCCCCCGGGGATGAGCAAGCGGCAGTCGCTGTCCACCTTCAGCTCGGAGAATTTCTCGGACGGGGACGGTGACGAGGGGCACACGAGCGAGCCCTCGCACAGCGCCACCCCCGACGTGGGCAGCACCAACACGGACGAACGTCCCGACGATCGCTCCGAGGATCTCCTGTCCCAGGGCTCCGAGATCCCGCTGGATGCGGCCCCCCCCGAGGGGCCCGGCCGCCGGCACGGGGGGCTCAGCCCCACCAAGGTGATGCCCCCACCCAGGGGAAGCCCCAGGGATGGTCCCCATGATGGGGTGGGGGGGTCTGTGAGCCCCCCAGATGGGGTTAGTAAAGGGAAAGGGGTCCCCAAGCCCCCCAGGAATGGTCACTGTGGGGTTTGGGGGGGTCTCTGAGCCCCCCAGATTGGGTTGGCAAAAGGAAGGGGGTCCCCAGGCCCCCTAAGAATGGTCACTGTGGGGTTTGGGGGGGGTCTCTGAGCCCCTCAGATGGTGTTGGCAAAGGGAAGGGGGTCCCCAGGAATGGGCCCCATGGGGTGGGGACTCCAGATTGGGTTGGCAGAGGGAAAAGGGTCCCTAAGTCCCCCAGGAATGGGCACCATGGGGTGGGGGGGGGTCTTTGAAGCCCCCAGATTGGGTTAGTAAAGGAAAGGGGTCCCCAGACCCCCCAGGAATGGTCACTGTGGGGTTTGGGGGGGTCTCTGAACCCCCCAGATGGGGCTGGCAAAGGGAAGGGAGTCCCCAAGAATTGTCACCATGGGGTGGGGAACCCAGATTGGGCAGGCAAAGGAGTTCCTAAGCCCCGCAGGAATGGTCACCATGGGGTGGGGGGGGGTCTCTGAGCCCCTATATGGGGCTGGCAAAGGAAAGGGGTCCCTAAGCCCCCAGGAATGGTCACCATGGGGTGGGGGGGGGTCTCTGAGCCCCTCAGATGGGCTGGCAAAGGAAAGGGGTCCCTAAGCCCCGCAGGAATGGTCACCATGGGTGGGGGGGAATCTCTGAGCCCCTAAATGGGGCTGGCAAAGGAAAGGGGTCCCTAAGCCCCCAGGAATGGTCATCCATGGGGTGGGGACCCCAGATGGGACTGGCAAAGGGAAGGGGGTCCCAGTGGGGTGGGAATCTCTGAGCCCCTAAATGGGGCTGGCAAAGGGAGAAGGGTCTCCAGGCCCCCCAGGAATGATCCCAATGGGGTTGGGGGGGGTCTCTGAGCCCCCCCGATGGGGCTGGCCCAGGGAAGGGGTCCCCAATCCCCCCCCAGGCCCAGGGGGATGTCCCAGCCCCGTTTGTGCCCCCAGGTCTCCGAGGACTCGGACTGTGACAGTGCAGAGCTGGATCACTCAGGCAGCGGTGAGGGCCCCCCCGGCCCACAGCCCCCCCGGGCCTGTGACCTGCGTGTCCCCCCCACACCCCCTGTCCCCCCCTGCACTCCCTCACTTGTACAGCCCCAAATATTTATATAAATATCTATCGCTCTCTACTGCTGCTGCTGCCTTGGGGGGAAATCGGGGTGGGAAATGGGGAGGGGGCATTCATGGCCCCCCCCGGGTTTGTGTAGGTCCTACTGAAACATCCCTGGGGGCAGAGGGAGCGGCCCCCCCATAATTCAGAGCAGGGATAATGGGGAGGGGGCGTTCATGGCCCCCCCCGGGTTTGTGTAGGTCCTACTGAAACATCCCTGGGGGGCAGAGGGAGCTGCCCCCCCATAATTCAGAGCAGGGGATAATGGGGAGGGGGATTTTGAGGGGGTGGTGGCAGCACCCAGGGGACACGAGGGGGATTTTGTCACCCCCGGAGGTGCCAGGGGGATTCAGAGAGGGAACAGAACCAGCAGTGGGTTCCCATTAAAAACCAGTTTGGAGGGAAATGGGAAAAATCTCCCCAAAAAAATTCATCTGGAGGGTCCAAGTTCCCTCCCCAGGACTGGTTTATCTCATTCCAGTGGGACTCCCAAGACCCAACTGGGCCATACTGGGAGCACTGGGTTGGTTCACCACCCTAACACCAGCTGGGGTGGTTTATCCCTCTCCAGAAGTGAACTGGGCTATACTGGGAGCACTGGGAAGAGCCAGGGGGGTTTCAAATAAAGACTGAGACAGGCAGATCCATTAACCAAAATATCCTGCAGGTTCTATTCACAAGGAAAAGCTCCAGTCCATCTTTTTATTCAGTTTTTTTTTTTGAAAAATTTCCTGACGTTACAGAACTAAACTGAAATGTTTTTTTTTTTTTTTTTTGGTTTTTTTTTTGCTTTTTTTTCGTTTTTCTTCCACTCTTACATTTCATGACAAAAACAGAAACTTCATGAGCCGAAAAAACGGGGGGAGAGGAAGGGAGAAGGTGCTGGGGGGCTGGGGAGGGTGGGGAGAGGAGAGAGAAGCTTTATAAAACTAAGATTTGGGGTTCAGCAATTTTTAAAGAGCTGAACGAAGGAATTAAAATGCTTTTTTTTTTTTTAAATTTTGAGAGGAGAAAAAAAAAAATATAACCCCGAAAAAACAGAACGAAAAACAAAACAAAACAAAAAAAAAATTAAAATGAAACAAAACAAAACAAAAAAAAAAAAAAAAGGAAAACAAACTGAACCTGGTGAGTGGCGCGAGGCTGGAGGAACCGAAAATGTACAAACTAGTTTAAAACCTGGGTCGGTGCTAAGGGGCCGCAGATGGATGGCGAGGCGGGGGGGTCCTGGGCCCCCCTAACTGCTGCCCATGCCCCCGGTCTCCGAGGAGAGCCTGCAACGAGAAAAGGGAGTCAGAGGGACCCCCCCGGGCAGCACAGGGACCCCCCAGCACCGATGGGTGGGAGGGACGCCCTCGGTGAGAGAGGGAGAGCTCCAGGAAAGGGGGGGCTCCATGGGGACCCCCCCTCAGGAGGGGTTTTGGGGGGGTTGTGCATAAGCAGATGGGAAAGGGAAGGGCCCCCCCCAGCCTGGAGGGGTCTGGGCTGAGCGTGGTGGGCTCTGATTTGGGGTTTTGGGGAGGGGGAGATCCACGGGACCCCCCAAATGGGGCGGGGAGGAGGCAGCAGAGGAAGGGGAGGGCAGGGAAAGGAGGGGGGGGCACCTCCAGCAGGGCCCCCCGGGGTGGCAGGGGGTGCAAGGGGACACACAGACACTGCAAAGGGTCCCTGAGCCAGCAGGGACCCCCCCACAAAGGGAAGCCCACCCCCCCCAGCCCCACTGTGGGGGCTCCGGGCTTGGCCCTCGCTGAGGTTTGAGGGGTGTGGGTGGGTGGGGGGCAGAGGGGACCCCCCCTGAGGCAGAGGGGACCCCCGGGCCGGGCCCCGCTGCGGTACAGATCTACCAGAGCAGATTCTCACCGTGGCAACTTTATTACAGGTACAGACAAGTTAAAGAGAGGACAGGTGAGGCCCCCCAGGGCACAGGGGAGATGCAATTCCCCCTCCCCCGAGAAAAAAAATAAAAATCACAGAGTCCCTTTCCCTCCCTCCACCCCTTCTTATCCCACCCCAAACCCCACAACTGAGCCCGAACTACTCCAAAAAAAAAAAAAAAGGGAAAAGGAGGAGAAATGGAATAATAATAAAAAAATAAACCTAACAAGCAACAACTACAAGCAGGCAGAGAAGGAATTGTGACCTCTCACAGGACAAAGGGACACAGTCTCTCGGCCAGCAAGAAAAGCTCTGCTGCTACAAGAGCAGCAACGAGTTTGAAGTAAAAAGAAAAAAAAAAATCTAAAAAAACCCCAATAAAAAAAAAAAAATAGAGAGAGAAAAAAAAAATTTTTTTTTTTTTTTGCTGTTCCAAGTCTCCTCTGCGGGGTCCCGGTGCTGGCCAGCCCCAGCCTGGAGCAGCCTCAGTACGGGGAAAACCTTTGCTTCTCCGCTTTGAGTTTGTTAGTGACACAGGGCACGGCGGGCGCCGCGGCGCCTTTGGCCGCAGACACGACATTTAGCGCCAGGAGAGGGACAGGTTTCATGCCAAGCAGACTGGAGACACAAGGGGCGGTCGGAAGAGGGTTGGGGAGGCTGGAGGGTGCGTCGGAGGCCCCCGCGGTGGCGAGCGAGGGGGTGGTGGTGGAGGAGGAAGAAGAAGAAGGGGTGGAGGGTTGAGAGAGGTTGATGCTGAGGTGGTCAGGGATCGTGACGGAGGCTGCCTGGGAGGAGGGTTTAGCGCTTTCTAAACTGTAACAGAGGAGAAAAGGAAAAAAAAAAAAAACAAAACAACAAAACAAAAAAGAAAAAAAAAAAAAAGAAAAAGGAAAAAAAAAAGAAAAAAAAACACGGGTGTGGGTGGGAGGGAAGGAACAGCACAAAATGCGAAAAAAAAGCACAGGACAAACAGCGAAAACTGCGCAGGAGCTGGGGGAGGAGGAGGAGGGAGGGAAGGAGGGGGAGGGGAGGGCAGGGAGGGAAGGGATGGTGCTGCCAGGCCTGGCCCAGCTGCACTGGGGACCCCCACAACCCCCAGAGGGGCCCAGCTCGGCCCCAAGGTTCCCCTGTGTGCAAGGAAGGAGCCAAAATCCACAGAAAACCACCAGCAGCTGCTGCTCTGCGGGAGCAGGGACACAGCCCAGGGACCCCCAGCCCCTCTCAGCCAGGGGACACCACTCCCAGCTCCAGGCAGGGAACAGGGACACAGGGACACCAACAGGGACAGCCTGAGCCATGCCAGGGCCCCACGGTGCTGCCAGCAGCACCAGCAGCTCCCTGGGATGGCAGCACCCTACAGGGATTGCCCCCAGGACGGGGCTGAGCAGCCCCTCCTGTCACCCCTCAGAGTGACACAGCAGAGCCACCGTGGAGGTTTCTGCAGTGCCAGGCTCCTCCCAGCCCCATCCTCACCCTGCAGCATTCCTGGGGAAAACGGGGATGGCAGGCACGGGGAAACGGGGACAGGGAACCCGGGAGAGAGGAGGAAACCCCTTCCCCTTCATGCAGGGCAGCCCCGGGAGGCAGCGGGGACTCACCTGACATTAATTAGATACTGGGCCAGGCTGATGCTCGCTGCAGATCCAGTTATGGTCACCTGCCTGTCAGTAGAGCCTTCCACGGGGTTGGCAATCTTGATCTGAGCCCCGGACATCTGGCGGATCTCGTTGATCTTGGCGCCCTGACGCCCGATGATGCAGCCAATCAGCTGGGAAAGGAGAGCAAAAAAAGGGTTAACTCAGCCTCATCCCTGCTCTGGCACCTTCTCAGGGGGAAATTCCATCAGGGAAAGGGCTGGACCAGGGCAGGAGGGGAGGGCACGGCCCCTGGAGATGTCCAAAATGGTGTGGATGTGGCCCTTGGGGACACATTTCATGGTGGGGGCACTGTTGGACTTGGTGGCCTTAAAGGCCTTCTCCAACCTTCACAGTTCCAGGATTGTGGGATTGATGGGAGTGAGGTGTTAAAAAGTCAGAAAATGGGGATTTAAGGGATTGAGAAAGGGCTGCTTTGCCCTGAAGATCACTGGAACAGGGACAACAGATGTGGTGGCAGCCAGAGTGGCCCCAATAAGTGGTTTGGGATGCAGCCACAGCCTCAAAGGCAAGGCCAGGCACCCCACAGCTCCTGTGAGAGGGGCAGACCCTGGGGACCCTCAAAACCGAGGTGCAGCCACCCCCCAAAACCCAGCAGGGATACTCACATCGTTTGGAATGGTGAGTTCATGGGAGGTGGTTTGGGCAGAGGCATCCAAACCTGCTCGGAGACAGAGAGAGGGGGCCCAGGTGAGGGTGGGGGGCAGCCGGGGGGTGCAGCACCCCAAGTGCTGCCAGCTTCAGGCTGCCTGGGAGGGCTCCGAGCAGGTGGGGAGGGCACAGCAGGCTGGGAGGTTACTCTGACCCCCGCTGCTCCCCAGCCCTGCCTCCCTGCTCCCCGCTGCTGACCCCTGCAGTTCTGTCCCCTCTGTCCCCTCCAGCACGGTGGGACAATCCTGGAGCAGGGGGCTGGCACTGGGGGGGCTCCAGCTGGTTCCATTCTCACTCAGGGTCTGGCTTTTAAAGGCTACGGTTCCCCTGCTCCTCCTCATCCTCCTCCCTGCAGCCCTGCAGGGCCGTGCTATGCCAGCAGGGGCTGGGAGGCTGCTCACACCCCACACAGGGCTGAGCTCCAGGTGTGCCTGGGGTGTTTTGAACACATTTTTCCACTTTTCTCCCCTTCCCCAGCTCGCTCCCTGCAAGAGGGAGCGGCGGCAGCCTCGAGGCCTCACACCAGGGCTGTGGCAGGGGGACACAGCAGGTGACACCCGGTGCTGTCCCCCCACTCCCGGGGCAGCTCCAGCTCCTGACAGCTCCAGCACCTCCTCAGCCAAGGGTTGCTCTCCCCTCTGTGTTTTTTTGGGGGGTTAAAGCTCGGGGCCCACAGCTCGCTGGGACAGCCGAGCCTCCACCCAGTCCTGCTGCTCTCCACTATCCAGCTGTGCTCCAGGGCCCAGCCAGGCTGAACCTCCAGCCCTTCTGGGGGGCTCCCCTCAACCCCCTTTTCCCCCCCAGCCAAGCAGCATCTATCAGGGAGAACGAGAGCCCGGGCAGCATCAATACACAACAGAGTAACTACAGATTGTGTGTTTGGATCATTACCCCAATAGCCTTTCACCTCTGGAGAGCTGGAGTCAACGCCTGTTAAGATACAAGTCACAATGAGTTTGGCTGTCTCAAGTTTAGAGCCCCAAATGGGTAATTTTTTTTTCTTTCTTTTTTTTTTAGGTGGTTTGGTTTGGATTTTTTTTAGCCATCTTAGCAAATCTACAGCAAATTTGGTACAACTCAGCCTGCTTCAGGCCTGGAGTAGCTGGAGGGGAGAGAGCGGGTGCTGCGGGCCAGGGGTCTCCCAGAGCTGCGAGGACAGGGGGGCACGAGGGAGGGAGAGAAGCAGCGTGGGTGGGTGGATCCTGCGGCCCCAACCACATCACAACAGCAGCAGTTACCTGGCTGGGCCCAGGGCAATGTTTGGGTTTAGATTTTTTGTGAGCACGGCCCCCCACACAGGAGCCAGGAGCAGCCCGGGCTGGGCTCCGGCCGCGCACCAACGCACACGGAGAGAGAGAAGGAGTTTCCATACCACTGAATCCAGTGTTGCCATGAGACATTGGAAAGTGTGACTGTTGCATTGCCAACTGGTGCAGCTTGGTCAGCTAAAGGAGGGAGAAGGGAGAGAGAAGGGACAGGGAGAAAAAGAGAGAGAGAGAGAAAGGCTGGCGTTAGGCATTTCCTGAGGCTGGGGACCAGGACTCACCGCGCGCACCCGCACGGACACGGCCCCGCCGCCCGCCCCGGCCCCTCCACGCTGCCCCTGCCCAGCCACGACGGGCTGGGGGGCTGTGCCCACCCCCCCTCGGTGCAGCAAGGGCTGGAGGAGCGCAGGAACAGAAGCAGAGAGGAGTGGGAGGAGGGAGCAGGTGCCGGCAGCACCGCGGGGAGCGCAGGGACCGGGCACGGAGCGCGCTCGGCTCTGCCATGCCAGTGCCAGCCCGGCTGCCTCAGAGCCCCTGTGCCCCCAGCCTGGCACGTCACACCCCCCCTCACTGCCCTACAAGGTGCCAGGAGCAGAGATCAGCCCCTACGGGATGAGGATGGGTGCCAGAGGATGGAGGATCCGCTGCCGGGATGGTCCCTCCGCTCCCGGCCGGGCCCCGCCGGGCTGGGCCGGGTCCAACCCCCCCTCCCCGACTGCCACCTGTGCCCGCTCGCTGGGCCAGCTGTCCCCTGCCCCGGGAGAGCCACCGTGACAGAGCCACCGTGTGCTGGCTGGAGGGGGGGGACGGTTCTCGTGCCGAATTGAGGGGGGACACGGGAGGAGGGGGCCAAAGGAAAAGCCAGAGCTGGTGTGAAATGCCAAGCCAGGGAGAGGTGGGTTTGGAAAAAAAATATAATAAGGAGGAGGGAAGTGTCAGAGAGGAGGTGGGGGAGGATCCAAGGAGAGATTTGAGGCTGGCTGCAGGAGGGCCAGCTGAGGTGGGGGATAAGTTTTTTTTTTGGGGGGGGGAAGTGCTGGGGAGCTCAGATCAGATTGAGTATTCAGCCCCAAGCTGAGGCAGCTCGAGCGGAGAAAGCAACGGAGAAAATTTTTTTGGAAGGTGGGGGAGGAAAAGGGTGGATTTCAAGACAAGAAGTTGTAAATAAAAACTTACATCTGGCTGTGGAATGGCATACTGTCCTTGAATGGTATAGGCCTACAAAAGGAGGAAAACATCCTATTAACAACCATCGGACAGCCACCCAGGGACAGACAGATTTCAACTAGCCAGGAAGTCAGAGAGCCAAGGTGGAGAGTTCTCCGGGGCGAGGGAAGTGGGGCAGGAGAGGCGGGGACGGATAAATGCTGTCACAAGCAGTTTCTAGGCTGGCGGTTACTCGAATTGGCCTGACGTGGCGGGTAAGGGGAGGGGGTGGGCAGAATCGATGCCGTCCCCCCCCCAAAAAAAAGGTGGCAGACAAAAAAAAAAAAAAAAAGAAGAAAAAAAAGAAAAAGGTAAAAAAAAAAAAAAGAAAAGACCAAAAAAAAAAAACCAACAAGAGAACGGCTGGGATCTTGATGAAGATGTTATGGTGTGGTGAGTCCGACAATGCTGCTATCCCTGCGCCCCCGCGCAGGCAGGGAGGCTCCAACGCCCCCGCCGGCCCTGCTGCTGCTCCTGGCCCCTCTCTGCCCCGGCCCGGCAGCTCCCCCGCCTCCCCTCCCACCCCCAAAAAAAAGGTTTGCCCCGTTCCGAGTCCTCTGGTCACTCCACACGCCTAGGACAACGTCGCCGGGCAAGCTAGAGGTCAAGTGCTGGCGCTGGCTACCACTGCTGACACGGCCCAGTGCTCGGAGGGGAACGAGGCGAGGGCCTGACCTGCCACAACTCCGTGTCCCCGAGGTTACAAGGGACAGCCACAGAACTTCAGATTCTTCCTGAAGCTACCCAGAAAGGGCGAGGCAACTGGCTGGGGCCTGGCTGGCTAAGGTTTGGGGAGGTCTGGGGGGGCCGGGCAGGTGGGGGCGGGTGGGAGAGGAAGGGGAGAGGGGGGTACACAGCCTCACTTCCAGGTCACCGGAAGAACTGCAGCCCAGGCTGGAATTGGCCCAAGTTCGTTGCCATGCAGTGGCTGCCGGGTGGCCTGCGTGAGGAGAGGTTGGTGGGCTCAGAGTCCAGTTCCCAGTGGACAGGAGTCCACAGCACAAAAAGCCACCGTTGTCGGTTTTGGGGGACGGGGACAGGGATGCCACCCTTGTTGGCAGTCTCAGAGAGGCCAAGGATTGAACGGGCCGTGGAGACTGAACTCCCCTCTCACCTCCTGAGGTGGTCCCTCCAAGTCAGAGTTGAGGCACATGGATGGGGCGGTGTGGGGGTAGCTCGCACTGCCGCTGCTGTACCTGTCCTGTGGATAAATTAGAGGACTTCAGTCTCCAGGGCTGTCAATCCGAAACCTTTCGCTAACACCAAACTCAACATCCACATTTTTAGCTCAGTGCTGATCGAGGGCTCGCCCTGCTCTACGCACGACTCTGAGCTGCAAAGACAGAGAGCGCAAGGCCCACGGGAGAGGGGCCCGGGCGGCTGCTGCGGGCCTGGGCCGGGGTCAGGGGCGGAGAGAAGGAAAGGGGGAGAAGAAGGGGCAAGGGGAGGGAAGAGATGCGTGGCTGTGGGAAGCCTGCTCCTCACTGCTCTAACGGGGAAGGCGGCCGGCTCCCGCCCCGGGGGTCCGCACACGCTGCGGCCCCGCCGCTGGCCAGGGGCGCGGGGGCTTCCCCCGGGGGTGCAGAGCGGCGGGAGAAGCTGCCGGGGAGGTGGGAACGGGGAGGGGCTGACCGGGTTCAGGTGGGGAGGAAGAGGCAGGGAGAAGGGCAGGGGTGGGGAGGAGGAAGGGGACGGCAGCAGGGCCGTCCCCAGAACAAGCGTGGCGGGGTTGGGAAAGGGGAGAGCAGAGTCAGGCCTGGCTCTCGGGGAGGCCGGCGGCAGCTACACCCCTTCCCTGACTCCCTTCCCTGCCTACTGAGGCCCCCACTGACAAAGCCAGGCCCTGCCCACCCCGAGGGGCTCTCCCTGGCAGCAGGAAGGCAGCGGATGCGTTGGCACTGTGGTTTCTCCGAGCGCTGGGGCAGCCCCGGGGGCCGCAGGGTGGGAGCAGCTGACCCACACCTGGGCCCCGCCTCCCGCCAGCCCTGGGGGTTCTGGGGTTACAGCAGACAGGATCCCAAGGGACACCTGTCCCCTGTAAGGTGGCTCAGGGCAGGGCTGGGGCCACTCCACAGCTCAGCGCAGGAGGGACTGAAGCCCAGCCACCTGAGCCTGCTCCTATCTGACACCCTCCCCTCCTGCCAGACGAAGCCTGTGCGCACCCCAACCCTACCCACGCTTCACGCTGAGCCTTTGCACCCCGAGAACCAATGGCAGAGAGCAGAGAACCCCCAACCTCCGGGCCAGTCACCCACAGGGGGTCACAGCGAGTCCTTGGAGCCAGCCCGAGGCAGAGGGGCAGAGCCTGGGTTAGGCAGCTCGGCCCGATTCAAACCCCTACTGCTGCCACCACGCTGGCAAATGGGTGGGGGTTTTTTTTTGGCTGGTTAATTCCAGGAGTGTTTGCCAGCACCCTCTCCTCCCAAATCGGCCCTTTCCCCTGCTGCCATCCCTCAGCAGGGACAGCTGGAGCTGGCTCTGGGGGGCCGAGGGCACAGCGTGGGTGACGGGCACGCGGAGCGGCCGGGGCGCGCTGGCAGCTCAGTACAGACCCCACCCCTGCCCACCCCACACCCCAGGAGCAGAGGAGAGGCCTTACCTGGCCGCCTGCAAAGATGACAGGAGAGCTGGATGGCTTGGGTCGGTACGGGATGGTGACACCCTTCGGGGGAGACTGGGTGACAGGCAGAGAGGACAGGTCAGACATGGAGGGCTGCTGGCACTGACAGCCCCCTCCCCACAGCCCACACTCCCAGGGCTCTGCTCTGCACTTCCAGCTGGCCCATAGTCCCAGGGCTCTGCTCTGCTCTGCACTTCCAGCTGGCCCTCTAGGGACCCAGGGCAGCGTTACTTCTTCCTCATCCTGGGCACAGGGCCGAGGGAGGACACCCAGGAGCATGAGGGAGGACACCCAGGAGCACGGCAGGGCCGTGGGTGACACCATGAGCTGCTCTCGAGGCCCTGCTCGACCCCGGTTTTAAGCAGCTCCAAGCCTCACCTGGATGAGGCTGTAATCCCCAGCTATCCCTTTATCCCCCAGCAGCTGTTTTCTTCTCCCCCCTCGGTATTTCCACCCCTCCAAGGGCAGCAGGAGCCCTGCAGTGCCGGTTTCCCTGAGGGACAGGCCCGAGGAGGGGCCCTACCTCAAGCATGACGACGCAGATCTGTTTGACGCACTCGATGATGGACTGTGGGATCCCAGCGATGGTGATGGCTCTCTCAGTCGAGTTGGGCAGCATGTCCCCTGCCACCTGGACCTGTGCCCCCGTGCTCTGCCAAGCCGAGGGTTAAAAATAGCCCGTCAGACCCCGGGCAGGGCTGAGACCTCAGCGACGAACCCCATGCAGGGTTATACATAGCCAAAACTGCCCCCCCCAGCTCCTCCTTTCCCCCAAAATAAAGTCCTTTAATCCCAGCTGGATACAATTCGGTCACCAGGAGCCTGAGGCAGCACAGGGGGCCTGGCCTCAGCCTGTCACTGTAACCCAAGCCAAGCCAATCCCCACGCCAGCAGAGTTAATCCAACAGCACCCAGTGCTGAATGGCATGGCTGAGGGCAGAGCTGGCCTGGAGTGCATCTCCCTCTCCAAAATCTGGGAAAAGGCTGGAGAGGGGGCAATGAGGAGCCATGGGAAGGGTAAGAGCCCAGGCATCCATCTCTGAGGGACACTATCAGGCAGAGAAGTGTCTGCCCCGAGTCTCAGTTTGCCAAGCACTAAATATACAAAGAACTACAAAAAAAAATCCCTGTGATGCCACATCCCTGGGGCAGGAACAATGCAGTGATTTGCCCTTGGGGACACCTGAAGCCCCCTGGTGGGTCCCCCCTGGGCTGAGCACCACGCACCTCTCGGATCTCCTTGATCTTGCAGCCTCCTTTGCCAATGAGGGACCCGCACTGGCTGGCGGGGACCACAAGCCGGAGGGTGACCGGGGGCCGGCTGGCAGCTGTGCTGTTGGTCATGGAGCTGCTGATGTCCTGTGAGGAAGAGGAGGTGTTGAAGGCTCAGCCCTGCTGGCACGGCACGCGCTGGGGACGTGCCTGGCACAGGCACAGGGAGGTGACGCTGGCACCAGCGGGCCCAGGCCAAGGTGACCTCGGGGCTTTCCCGGTTCCATTTCCCAGGACTTCCTCAGCAGCCCAGAAAAAACACTGCTGTAATTTGGGGAAGCAGCAGCCAAACTCTGCTGCCTCAATGGGAATGGGTTTAGGCACTGTCCCAGGCTGGGTCCCACCTGATCCAAGCTGGAATCGGTGCTGGAGGGGGGACAAGGGACTGAGGGGGGGCTCGGGGACTCCAGGGTCAGCACGGAGCCTCTCGCTGCACCAGGGATCAAGGCAGCAGCTCCGGGAAAAACAACCCCGGCGCCGATTACAGCGGTCATGTGCTGGCAGGGGGAGGGGAGGCACAAGGCCAGGGCTCAACTGACCTACTAAAAGCAAAGCTTCAGCTCCAAGGCCAGTGCCCAGAGCGCTGCAGAGCCGTGCAGCCCTTGGAGCACTCGGGCTCCCTGCATTCGGCACAAACAGCTCCAAACTCTGCAGCCTTTAAGGCTGCGGTGAGAGCAGGGGGTTTGGGGACAGAGCTGCCAGCACAGGGTTGTTTCTCCCTGGGTAGTGTCTCAAATCCAAAGGGCAATACAATTTGTACCCCCACAGGTGAGGTGGGGGTCACAGAGCTCTGCCCCACACCAGGTGATGAGCACTCCCAACTCCTGCTTCTGTCACTGTGGAACAGGATAGAAATCTCAACATCTCAGCCCTGAGCAGGCTCTAACACCTGCAAGATCCAGGTTATTTAACAGCAAAATCCCCCCTGGAAGTCACTGATTTAACAGGACCAGGGACACGATGCAGCTCCTGCAGCCCCACACAGCTGCAGCCCCAGCTTGTCCTTGGCAGGGCTGGGGGCAGAGCTGAGCCCTGGGGCGTGCTGGGGGGAAGTGGCACCAGCACGAGCAGAGCTGGGGTTACTCCAAACCCTGCTCTGTGCCACGCTGTGGGCAGGAAGTCCCCGTGGGGCTCTGGCTCCAGCACTGCCTGGACCTTGCCCCAGCGTGGAGCCGGACAAAGATCGGGGGCCAGGCAGGGAAACGCCGGCTGCCCGTGCAGAACAACAGCCCCGGGCCCCCCGGGGCTCATCCCAGGCTCAGCTCATCCAGAGAGAAGTGACAAACACGGGCAGTGACTGCAGGGGGCCGTGCACACACCTCTTCCAGTTTGTCAATGATCATCGCAAAAGCTTTGAAGATGGCGTTGGTGGGTCCCGCGAGGGTGATGATCCGCTCGGGGCAGTTCCCTTCCGAGATGTTGATGCGAGCTCCGCTCTGCGGGGAGGCAAACGCCACCTCAGTCCTTCAGGATTCCTCCAGATCCCCCGCGGCTGCCGCCGCTGGGGACAGAGCCCTCCCTCCTCCTCCTCCTCCCTCCCTCCCTCGGCTCGGGCAGCCATCTTCTCCTCCTCGGCTTCCTGCCGCGCCTGCCCACACCTCCCGGCATTCCCCGCGCCGCCGCCACCGCCGCTGCTGCCGCGCTGCCTGCGGAGCGCTGGCCGGGCCCGCCATCCTGCCCTGCTGCTGGTCCTGCCCCGCTCCATCCTGCCCTGCTGCTGTCCTGCCATCCTGCCCTTCTCCATCCCACCCTGCTGCCGTCCTGCCCTGCTCCATTCCATCCTGCCCTGCTACATCCTGCCCTGCTGCTGGTCCTGCCCTGCTCAATCCTGCTGTCCTTCCCTGCTCCATCCTGCCCTGCTGCCATCCCACCCTGCTGCCGTCCTGCCCTGCTCCATTCCATCCTGCCCTGCTACATCCTGCCCTGCTGCTGGTCCTGCCCTGCTCAATCCTGCTGTCCTTCCCTGCTCCATCCTGTCCTGCTGCCATCCTACCCTGCTCTGTCCTGCCATCCTGCCCTGCTGCTGTCCTGCCATCCTGCCCTGCTCCCACAGCCCCCCCAGCACTCACCTCCTCACGCATCTTCTTCACGGACTCCCCTTTCTGTGAGGGAGGAGAGAAGGGAGAGAGGCGTCAGTGTGGTTGTGGGGAGGGAGGGAGGGAAAGGGGCAAAGGGAGAAGGGAAAAAAGGGAGGGCTAGGGGAGTTTGTTCCTCACTTACCTTCCCAATGATGCTTCCCACCTCCTGGGATGGAAACAAAAGCACCATTAGTCAGCGTTTTAAAAACTCCTGGAGCCCCAAGACTAAACATTGCTCTTTTTACAGGCAAAACAAGCTTCTGAGCAGTTGAGATCTGCCCCTCAGATAACCGGGGTTTATCCCAGTTGTGCTGATCTTGCTCCCACCTTAGCTCCCCCATCGGGTCGTTCCCCCCCACCCTATAATTATTTTCTTTGCTGGCTGCACCTCAGGATCTGCCCGGGCACCAGCAGCACATTTGTGACCCCACAGCAGCTCCAGGAGATCCCACGGCCACAGAAGCACCCAGCCCACCCCGTGCCAGCCCAGGGCTCCACACAGAGGGCTGGGGACACGAACCTTTCCGTGCATGAGTAGCCGGATGGTGAGTGTGACATTGAGACCCCCTTCGATGACTCCGGTGTCCATGGTGGGCAGCGCGGGGTCAGCTCAGGCTGCGGCAGCGCTCGGGCCTCGGCTGGGGGGAGAGGGGCTGGGTGAGTGAGGGGCTGTGCCTTGAGGGGCTCTGCCAATCCCTCCCGGCTTGTCCAGGCAAGATTCCAGCCTCCCTGTGCTGCTTTTCCTTTCAAATCGCCCCCTGGAAGTGTTGGGCCGATCCATGGGTGGTTTGTTTCTTCCTTTTATGAGTTTCCAGGGCTGCACTGGCCCGATCCCACCTGGATCCAACTCTTGGGGCCACGAGGGTCCCACTCAGTCCCTGCCTCCTCCCAGCCCTGCTCCTTGCAGGGGCTTCCCTGAGGGACAACTGAATACTTTGGGGTGACCCTCAGTAGCACCGGGGACACAAACAGTGCCCTGGGATGCCTAGGGGGCACTGAGGACTAATCGTGGTCCCTACAAGTCTGGGGAAGCTGCCGCTTCCTGCGAGCCCCACACTTCCCCAAGTCTTCCTGCAGCTGCCCGATGGGAGCGGGCAGCCATTCCCAGTCGCGGCGGTTTAGCCCGCTGGTAAGCCGGGATTGTGTAAAAAATAAACCCCGTCCACTCCTTCGAGCCCTGAGCCCGCGCGGGGCCTCTCGGAGCAGGTTCCGAGGCGATTCCCTCAGACCCAGATAAGGCCACATGAGCGCACGATCAGGTTTCAAACCACCTGAGTCGGCAGCGGTTGCAAAACAGCCCGGCCGGCCCCAGCCGAGCGTTTCATGGCAATCCGGTAAATAAACTTCCATTTCGTTCACCGCTTCTGTCCCATCAAAGTTTAACCACGGCCGGAGCAGGGCCGGGGCTGCGCTGCCTCGCTGGCACCGGAGGTTTTGCCGCGGCCTCCATGAGCTCAGGCCGATATCCTGCCCGGTTCAGGGAGCAGAGCCCGGGATCGGAGCCCCCGCAGTGGGGAGAGGGCAGAACAGGCCCCGAGTCTGCCCGCCCCGGCAGCCCGGGCCCGTCCCGGTGACAAAAGCGGCCGAGCGGCCCCGCCGGGGGTGACGCGGGCCCGGGCCGGGCTCCCGGCGAGGCTCCTCCGCAGGGAAACTTCCCCGAGCTCCGCTGGGCCCCGCGCCGGATCCCCCCCGCCCCGGGATCCCCGTCCCAAAGCCGGGAACGCGGCTGAAGGGTTGGGACGTGGCTCCGAAGCGAGCCCGTCCCTGAGGCGGGGACGCGGCTCCGGAGCCAGCTCAGCCCTGCGCGGGGGCGGGGGGGGAACCAGGCCGGGGGTCCCGGCTCCGAACCCGGCCGGGGGGCGCGGGAGCGGAGCGGCTGTCCCGGAGCGACCCCCGGGGCCACGATGGAGCCCCCGGATGGAGCCCGATCACGAGGCGGGTGAGGGAGAGCCCGGCCCGGCGGCTCCGAACGGGAGCCAAAGCCCGGCGGGGGGAACCGGCCGAGTGCTGGGAGAGCGGGGGGGCCGCGGGGAGCTGGGGCCGGGGGGGGAATGGGCCGCTGGATCCCGGACCGGACCGGGCGGCACCGGCCCGGGGCTCCGAACCGCCGCTGGACCGGGGATCACCGTTCCGCTCCGGGCAGGCCCGGCGGGAAGATCCCGGATCCCCCGGGGGGGGCGGCGGCTCCGCGCGGGCCCGTCCGAGGCCCCCCCCGTTCCCGCTCCGGCGAGGGGGAAAACAACAGCGCGGGATGGCGGAAAAACCAGGGCCCGGGCGGGAAAAGAAAAACTCCTTAAATAAATAATAAAAAAAAATCAACTAAGAGGAAAAAAAAATATTTTAAAATGTAAACTCCAAAGAAAACGGAGTAGAAAGGAAAGAAAAAAAAAAATTCCCCACGCCCCTCGGGGCCCCCCCGCAGCCGGCCCGGGCGGGGGGCGGCGGCGCCATGTGACGCACGCGGCGCCCCGAACCCCCCCGGCCCGGTTCCGGCGGGGGGGGAGCTGGGGGGGCGGCGGGGGGGGCAGCGGTGGCCCCCGAGCCCCTCAGGGCCGTTTGTGCCGCCGGCCGGAGGCGCGGGGCGCGCGGGCCGCACAGGCCGCACAGGCCGCGCAGGCCGCGGGCGCCGTGAGGGCGCGGCCGGCGGGGGGGCGGCGGGGGGGGCCGCGCGAGGGCCCGGCCCGGGGGGGATCGGACCCGGATGGCGGCCGGGGGGGGCTCGGGGAGGCCCGCGGGAAGTGCCGGGGGGGCGGCGGTGGGGGGGCGATGGGGTTGGGGGGGGGCGGGCGGGGGGTCGGGCCTACCTGTGTCGGCGCCGGTAACGGCGTTGGGCGAAGGGCGCTCCGGGCGGAGCGGGAGGAGGGAGGGCGGGAGGGAGGGGGGGGAGGCGGGGAGGGAGCGCGGCGGGCGGGCGCGCGGGATGGCGGCGGCGGCGGCGCGGGCGCGGCTGCTCCGGCTGCGGCGGCCGCGGGTCTGGGAGGGGGCGGCGGGCGCGGCCCGATTTACACCCGCCCCGACCCGGAAACGCACAGCGCGCGCGGGGCGGGACGGAGCGGCCGCCGCTCCACACAGCGCCCCCCGGCGGCACGGAGGGCCGGGAGGGGAGCGGGGGAGCTGGGGGGAATGGGGAATAATGGGGACGCTGGGGGGGATTGGGGGTAAAGGGGTGATGAAAGGTGTGGTAGAATTGTGTATGGGGAGCTATGGGGCAACTGGGCTGCAATAGGGGCACTGGGGGGCAATAGGGGCATGGGGTCAATAGGGACATAGGGGGCAGAGGGACACTGGGGGGCAGAGTGGCATGGGGGGCAATAGGGGTACTGGGGGGCAATAGGGGCACTGGGGGGCAATAGGGGCATGGGGGGCAGAGGGGTATGGGGGCAATAGGGGCAGTCCCCCACCCCAAGGAACACTGGGGGTTTCTGTCCCCCCCAGGTTCAGCCCCCCCATGGGTGCCAAGGAGACGCTGACACACTTTGGGGTGTCTCACAGCTTTATTGGGGGACAGTGGGGGCACCCCTGGGACCCCCTCTGGAGCAGGGTATGGGGGACATGGGGCCAGGATGGGGGTCCTGGGGTGTCCCGGGTGGTCCCAGGGGTCTCAAGAGGTCCCAGGTGGTTCCTGGTCGTTGTGGGGGGGTCTCGAGTGGTCCTGGTGGTCCCAGGGGTTGCAGGAGGTCCTGGGGGGTCGCAGGAGCCTCAGTCGGAGCTGGAGGAGGAGGACGACGACGACGAAGAGCGCTGGGGGGACACAGCAGGGTCAGGAACCCCGAGGGGGGCTGGGGGTGACCCCCTGTGTCCCCCCCAATCCCCGGGTGCCCCCCACCTTGTGCCTCTTGTGAGCTTTCTTCATCCTCTTCTTCATCTTCTTCGCCGCCTTCTTGTCCAGCACGGGGGGGAACGAGGGGAGCACCCCGGGGTGGGGGAGCACCCCCGGGTGGGGGGGCTGCGGCAGGGGGGGGCCCAAGGGTGGCCCTGAGGGGTGCAGGGGGGGCCCAGCGGGGTACGGGGGCTGCCCAGGCCCCCCCAGCGGGTTGGGGGGCGCCGCAGGGGGGGGTACACGGGGTTGGGGGTGGCACCTGGGGGGGGTACGAGGGGTTCGGGGGGTACACGGGGTTGGGGGGGGCGGCTGCCCTGGTGGGGGGAAGAAAAAAAGAGATTGAGGGGAGGGGTCTGACCCCGGGGGGGGGTCACGGCAGCCCCCCCAAATTTGGGGTGTCCCCCTGTACCTGCACCGGGGTTCCACATGGTGGGAGACTCCAGGACCTGGGGGGGGCACAGGGGATGAGCGGGGACCCCTCGAACCCCCAGTGCTGCCAGGGGAAACTGAGGCACGGGAGCTTTGGGGGCTCCCCCTCGGGACTGGATGGAGGCGGGCGGGGGAGTTTGGGGGTGCACGGGGAGGGTTTGGGGTGCACAGAGGGTGGACAGGGAGATTTTGGGGTGCAGAAGCGGCTGCAAGCGGAGTTTGGGATCCAGGGGGATTTGGGGGTGCGCAGGGATCGCCGGGGAGCTCTGAGGGTGCGCGGGGGGAGTTTTGGGGTGCGAGGGGGGTCTGGGGGCTCCGCTCCCACCTTCGCTCCGGCCGCGGCCCCTCCCGGCAGGAAGCGGGGCGGGACTGAGGCCGGGGCCCCTCCCCGGGGGCGGGACCTGACCGTGCCCCCCCCCCGCGCGGCTCCCGGTCCCTTCCTGCCCGCCCCGTGCCTCAGTTTCCCCCCATGTCCCCGCTGTGTTCCCTGCCCCCCATGTGCCTCAGTATCCCCCATGTCCCCGGTGTGTTCCCGGTCCCTCCCTGTGCCTCAGTTTACCCCAAATCCCCGGTCTGTTCCCAGTTCCCTCCTGCCCCTCCCGTGCCTCAGTTTCCCCGCAAATCCCCGGTCTGTTTCCGGTCCCTCCCTGCCTGCCCCGTGCCTCAGTTTCCCCCGAAGTCCCCGGTGTTCCTCCCTGCCCCGCCCCGTGCCTCAGTTTCCCCGCACGCACCTGGCGGGGGGCGGCCCCCGGGCCGGGGTCCCCCGGGCTCGGTGCGGGCCCCGCGGCCAAGCGCTGGAGCCGCTGCAGCGCCCGCTCGGCCGAGAGCCGCGCCTCGGGGTCGGGGTCCCAGCAATCCTCCAGCAGCTCCGGCAGAGCCCCCCGGGCTGTGGGACACCCCCCCGCCCCGGGGCTCAGCGGGGATGAACACCCGGGGGTGACACCCCCGAACGGGGACACCCCCCCGGGACCCTCAGCGTCACTGCTGGGCAGCGGGGAGGGGACCCCGGGCAGCGACCCCCCCCAAACCCCCCTGGCACCCAGGCAGGGACCCCCCCATGGATTTCCTGAGTCACCCTGCACCCCCTGAGACCTTCTAGGGACCCCGGGGTGACACCCCAAAACGGGGCAGGGCACCCTTGGGTGCAGCATCCTGGGGCAGATGGGAGGGGACACCCTGGGCACCCCAAACACCCCTGGACACCCCCCCGGGACCCCCGCGGGTCACCCCAAAAAGGGGCAGGGGCACCCCGGGTACCCTCAGCATCCTTGGGCAGATGGGAGGGGACACCCTGGGCACCCCAGGCACCCCCCCGGGACCCCCGTGGGTCACCCCTGCCCGCTGCCACCCTCGGCCACCCGGCCAGGGTGTCCCCGGGGCTCTGACCTGCGGGGCGTGGTGCCAGGCCGGGGGGATCAGCGGGCGCCGCCTCTCGTCCGCAGCCAAACGCCGCAGCTGAGCCCCGCTGGGGTTGGAGCCCAGCTCGGCCTCGTACGCCAGCTGGAACGGCGGCACCGGGGCTCCTGCGGGGCGGCCGGGGGTCAGCGGGGCTGGGGGGGCCGAGGGTGGCACAGTGGGGTACCCCCAGGGGCTCACCGGGGCTCAGGGCCTGGCAGCGGGACAGGATCTCCCAGAGCAGCAGGGCCAGCGCGTAGACATCGGCCTGGCGGAGAGCACGGCCCCAGGCACGCAGGTCCAGGCTCTCGTCCAGGATCTCGGGGGCCAGGTACCGCTGGGTGCCCGCCTGTGGCCAAAGGGGCTCTGAGCTCGGGGGCCACCAGGGCCACTGGGGCCATTGAGGCCACCAGAGCTACCGGGGCCACCAGAGCTACCAGGGCCATCAGGGGTACCAGGGCCACCAGGTACGGTACCAGGGCCACCGGGGCCACCACAGCCACTGGGACCTCTGAAGCCACCATGGCCACCATGGCCACCAGGGCCACTGGGGCCACTGGGGCCACTGAGGCCACCATCACCACTGGGACCACTGAGGCCACTGAGGCCACCAGGGCTTCCAGGACCACTGGGGTCACCAGGGCCACTGGGGCCACCAGGGCCTCCAGGGCTATCAGGGCCACTGGGGCCACCAGGGCCTCCAGGGCTATCAGGGCCACCAGGGCCACCAGGGCCTCCAAGGCCTCCAGGACTACCAGGGCCACCAGGGTCACCAGGGCTACCAGGGCCATCGGGGACACTGGAGCTACCAGGGCCACCGGGACCACTGGGGCCACCAGGGCCACTGCAGCCACCAAAGCCACCAGGAGCACTGGGCCTACCGGGGCCACCAGGGCTACTGGGACCTCTGAAGCCACCAGGGCCACCGGGGCCACCAGGGCCACTGGGACTGCTGAAGCCACCAGGGCCACCCAGGGCCACCAGGGCCACCAAGGTCACCGCACTGGGGACGGGCTCATGCAGGTATGGGGGCTCAGCTGGCACCCACAGCTCGCCCTGCCAGTGACACCTTGGGTGCCATCCCCAGCCCAGGGCTGTCACCCCCCCCTTGCCCACCCTGTCACCTTGCGGATTGTCACCGCGTGCCGGGCCCCGGTGCCATCCTGGGCGCGCGGTGGCAGCGCCAGCGCCAGCCCGAAGTCCCCGATGGCGCAGGTGCCATCCTCCCGCACCAGCACGTTCTGGCTGCTCAGGTCCCGGTGCACCACGCTGGGTTTGTACAGCCCTGGGGACACCGCGGGTCACACAGGGGGGGGGACAGCGCGGGGGGGGCTGGGGACAGGGCAGGGGGACACCCTGTGGGTGCCACCCTCACCGTCACGCCACAGCTCCTGGTGCAGGAAGGCCAGGCCGCGGGCCAGGGACAGCGCCAGGCGCACGCTGCCCGCCCAGGTCCCCACGTGCTGGCCCAGGAAATGGCGCAGGGAGCCCTGGGGACACGCCAGGGACACGGGGGGGGGGACGTGGGGCACCCCCGCAGGGTGTTCCACACATCTCCCCCCTCCAGCCCCCCATTCCCTGCCCCCCCGAGCCCCCCCGAGCCCCCACAACCCTTTGGACACCCCCGAGACCCCCAAGACCCTGTTACCCCCGAGCCCCCAAGCCCCCCAAAACTCCTGTTCCCCCCTGTTAACCCCCGAGCCCCCACAACCCTTTGGACACCCCCGAGACCCCCAAGACCCTGTTACCCCTGTACCCCCTGAGGCCCCCAAACTCCTGTTCCCCCCTGTTAACCCCTGAGCCCCCACAGACCTTTGGACACCCCCGAGACCCCCAAAACCCCGTTACCCCCGAGCCCCCAAGCCCCCCAAAACTCCTGTTCCCCTCTGTTAACCCCAGAGCCCCCCCGAGCCCCCACAGCACTTTGGACACCCCCGAGCCCTCCAAGCCCCTGTAACCCCTGTACCCCCCAAGCCCCCCAAACTCCTGTTGCCCCCTGTTAAGCCCGAGCTCCCTGGGCCCCCACAGACCTTTGGACACCCCCAAGACCCCCAAACCTCCATTACCCCCTTGCCCCCAAGCCCCTGTAACCCCCATACCCCCCGAGGCCCTCAAACTCCTGTTGCCCCCTATTAACCCTCAAGCTCCCCCAAGACCTTTGGACACCTCCGAGACCCCCAAACCCCCCTTACCCCCTTACCCCTCAAGCCCCTGTAACCCCCGTACCCTCCAAGCCCCCCAAACCCCTCTTTCCCCCGGAGCCCCCCCGAGCCTCCCAAACTCCTGTCACCCCCTGTTAAGCCCCGAGCTTCCCGGGCCCCCACAATCCTTTGGACACCCCCAAGACCCCCAAGCCCCTGTAACCCCCGTAGCCCCCCAAACTCCTGTTGCCCCCTATTAACCCTCAAACTCCCCCAAGACTCTTTGGACGCCCCCGAGACCCCCCCGCATTACCCCCTTGCCCCCAAGCCCCTGTAACCCCCATACCCCCGCGCCCCCACAAACGAGCCCCCTCAACCCTTTGGACACCCCCGAGACCCCCAAACCCACATTACCCCCATACCCCTGAGCCCCCCAAACTCCTGTCACCCCCCGAGCCCCCCCGAGCCCCGGAGGTGACCCACGGCCGGGTAGAGCTGCAGCACCAGGAGCCCCCCTCGGGCTCGGGGTCCGGCCGCCCTGGTGTCCAGCAGCCTGGCCACGTTCTCGTGCTCCATCAGCGGCAGAGCGTGCACGGCGCGTTCGGCCGCGAACCTGCGGCCAGCCCCGGCCGCGAAGGCTTTGATGGCCACGGGCCGCTGGCGCAGCGTCCCCCGCCACACGGCCGAGAACCGCCCGGCCTGCAGCACCTGTCCCGCGGGGACACCGCGAGGGGACAGGGACACGGCTGGCACCGAGTGTCCCCAACCGCCCGGCACCCCCATGCACAGGGACCCCCATATCCGGGCACCTTTGGGGGGTCCCCGGGCACCCTCAGTGCTGTTGTGTCACCCCCCGACCGATGCCACCTCTGCCGTGGGTGTCTGCACATCCCCTCCCCTTATGGGTGCCCCCATCCAGCTCCTGTCCTCTCATTTGGGTGGCCCTGTTGGGTGTCCCCCCCCGTGGGTGTCCTTTGTCCTGTGGCTGTCTGTCCCCGAGGGTGTCCCTCCCCATGGGTGTCCTTCCCCCTGTGAGTGTCCCCCTCGCTGGGTGTCCCTCACCCCGCTGATGTCCCCCCCGTGGTGTCCCTTGTCCTGTGGGTGTCCCTCTCCGTGGGTGTCCTTCCCCCTGTGAGTGTCCCCCTTGTTGGGTGTCCCTTGCCCCATGGGTGTCCCCCCTCCATGGGTGCCCCCCGCCCCGGGGGTGCCCCGCACCTGCAGGAAGTGCAGCGCAGGCAGGTCCGGGCTGGGGGGCTCAGGGGGGACCCCAATTCTGCGCCCCCCCCGGGGCGGTGGCTGCTCCGTGCGGGCCCTTGACCGGCGCACTCCTGGATGGGGACACCAGGGACACCCCCAGTGCGGGCACCCCCAAATCAGGGACACCTCCAATCCGGGGTCCCCCAAATCAGGGACACAGAACTTGGGGGGACACCAGGAACCCCCAGCCCCCCTCACCACGCAGGGGACACGGGGAATGTGGCATCAGGGACACTGAGGACACCCCACCCCAGGGAGTCATGAGGACACCAGGGACCACCCACCCCAGGGAAAGGGTGACACAACACTTGGGGACCCCCCCCACCTCCCCCCTGGGACACTCTGGGAATTTGGGGACCCCCAGGGGACATCGGCTGGCTGTTCCCGGGGTTCCCCCATCCCCACTGTGTCCCCGTCCCTACCGAGGACGCCCAGACAGGTGAAGAAGAGGAGGAGGATGGGGCCGGCCCCCCACAGCCACAGGTTCGCTTCCAAATCCCCCTGGACGGGCACTGGGGACAGAGACTGCGGTGACCCCCCCAGCTGTCCGGGGGGGTGTGGGGGAACACTTTAGGGAATCCTGTGGCTTCCCCAGCCCCCCGTGAGTCCCAGGACCCCCCCAGTCCCCTTTGGGTCCCGGGACCCTCCCAGTCCCCTCTGGGTCCCACCCTCCCCATTTGCCCCCCATGGGTCCCCTGAAGGCCTCAGGATCCCCCGTGAGTCCCGGGACCCCCCCAGTCCCCTTTGGGTCCCAGGACCCCTCAGTCCCCTCAGGGTCTCACCCTCCCCATTTGGGGTTCCCTGAAGGCCTCAGGAATCCTCCGTGGGTCCCCTCTGGACCCCAGGACCCCCCCAGCCCCCTTTGGGTCCCACCCTCCCCATTTGTCCCCCTTGAGTCCCAGGACCCTCCCAGTCCCCTCTGGGTCCCACCCTCCCCATTTGCCCCCCATGGGTCCCCTGAAGGCCTCAGGATCCCCCGTGAGTCCCAGGACCCCCAAGTCCCCTCTGGGTACCCGGGACCCCCCCAGTCCCCTCTGGGTCTCACCTTCCCTATTTGGGGTCCCCTGAAGGCCTCAGGATCCCCCGTGAGTCCCAGGACCCCCCCAGTCCCCTCCAGATCCCAGGACCCCCCCAGTCCTCTTTGGGTCTCAGGACCCTCCCAGTCCCCTCTGGGTCGCACCCTCCCCATTTGGGGTCCCCCTGAAGGCCTCAGGATCCCCCGTGGGTCCCCTCTGTGACCCCCAGAACCCCCGAGCCCCCGGCCGTGCCTGTGGCCGTCGCTGTCCCCGCGGCTCTGCGGTTGCAGAGGTGGCCGTGGCACAGGCACAGGAGCACGGAGCTGCCGGGGTGTCCCGCGGGGCTGGGGACACACGTGGCCGAGGGACACGAGTCCCCCCGGCCTCCCCAGCAGCCTGGGAACGGCGGCACCGTCACCCCGGGGTGCTGGGGGGCGACAGGAAGGGGGCAGGGGACAGGTGGGACCCCCCACCCTGTGCGGGTCCCCCCCCCGCCCCGCAGCTGCTCCTCCCCAGCGCCGCTGCAGCCGCTGCTCAAGGCCAAGGCCGAGCGCAGCTGCTGGGGAGGGAGCGGAGCGTCCCCGGTGCCCCCCCGGGCGGGAGCAGCCCCCGCTCGCTGCCCCCCGGAGCCCTTGGGCCTCCCCGAGAGCCCCCGGGGCAGAACAACCCCTCCATACTACCCCAAAATTGCCCCAGGGCAGGATCAAACCTCTTCATTCTGCCTCCAAATCCCCCTGGACAGGACCGAACCCCTCCATCCTACCCCAAAATAAACTCGGGGCAGGACAAAACCTCTTCATTCTGTCCTAAAATACCCCCAGGGCAGGATCAACCCCTCCATCCTTCCCCAAAATATCCCCGGGGCAGGACAAAACCTCTTAATTCTGCCCCAAAATATCCCTGGGGCAGGATCAAACCCCTCCATCCTACCCCAGCTCATTCTGCCCCTCCAAAATCCGCCCCGGGGCAGGACCAACCCTCTCCAACTTGCCCCAAAATTGTCCCAGGGCAGGACCAAACCTCTTCATTCTGCCCCAAAATCATCTCAGGGCAGGATCAAACCTCTCCATCCTACCCCAAAATATCCCTGGGGCAGGACCAAACATCTTCATTCTGCCCCAAAATCATCTCAGGGCAAGACCAAACCCCTCCATCAAACCCCAAAATCCCCCTGGGCAGGACCAACCCCTCCATCCTGCCCCAAATTCACCTCAGGCCAAGACCAACCCTCATCATCCTGCCCCAAAATTCCTCCAGGACAGGACTCAACTTCCCCATCCTACCCCAAAACCCCCCTGGGAAGGGGCAGCTCCAAGCCCCTCCATCCTCCCCCATCCCCTTCTGCCCCTCCAACCCCTCCCCAGGGGTAACCTCAAACCGCAGCCCCCCCTTTTCCCCCCTCTCCCCAAATCCCCCTGGGGGTCCCGGGGGTCCCGGGGGTCTCACCCTGCACCAGAGCGTGGCTGCGGTTCCAGATTCCGACGCAGCATTGCCCGGGGGGGCAGCGAACGGCGCCGGCCGCCGCCCCCCCCGCGCCCCCCAGCACGCCCCGCACGCTCGGGTGTTTGTAGGACACGCAGGTCAGGTTCTGGGGACCTGCCGGGGGACACACACCGACCAGGGGGTGGCTTTGAACCCCCCCAAAAAGGTCCCCCCATAACCCCCAGCACCCACCTGGGTGCCCCATGGGAGCCTCCGTGGGGCCGGTGGGCAGCGGAGATGAGAGGGACGAGGAGGAGGAGGAGGAGGAGGAGGAAGAGAAGAAGGAGAAGGAGGAGGAGGAGGAGAAGGAGGAGGAGGAGGAGGAGGAGGAGGAAGGTGCTGCCCCCGCATCAGGGAGGAGAGAGCTGGGGTGTCTGGGGGGGTGGCAGCCAGGCCTGGCCCCCCGGCCCTGCGTCACCCAAAGGGAGCTCGGTGTCCCCTGTGCCCCCCTGGTGCCACTCTGGGACCCCCAAAATCTGGCTGTGATCCCCAAAACCGAGCTCAGTGTCCCCTGTCCCCCCTTGTGCCACTCTGGGACTGACTGCACCCCCCAAACCGGCCTGTGAGCCCCCAAAATCCAGCTCAGTGTCCCCTGTCCCCACCGGGACTGAGTGCAGCCCCCCAAAATCGAGCTCAGTGTCCCCTGTCCCCCCCAGAACCAGCCCATGAACCCCCAAAACCGAGCTCAGTGTCCCCTGTCCCACTGGTGCCACTCTGGGACCCCCAAAATCAGCCCGTGAGCCCCCAAAATTGAGCTCAGTGTCCCCTGTCCCCCCCCAGAACCAGTCCATGAGCCCCCAAAATCCAGCTCAGTGTCCCCTGTCCCCCCCAGAACCAGCCCATGAACCCCCAAAATGGAGCTCAGTGTCCCCTGTCCCCACTGGGACTGAGTGCAGCCCCCCAAAAACGAGCTCAGTGTCCCACTGGTGCCACTCTGGGACCCCCAAAACCGACCCGTGAGTCCCCAAAATCGAGCTCAGTGTCCCCCTGCCCCACTGGGACTGACTGCAGCCCCAAAACCCCCCCAAAATCCATCCGTGCCTCCCCCAAAATCCATCCATGCCCCCCCAAAAGGGACCCCCCGCAGACTTCCAGACAACGCCAGCGACTCGTGTTTATTACAAAAAGAACTCGTCGTTCCCCATTTACAAAGGAGCCCCCCCAAAACTAACAGTTTCATCTAAGTCTTTTTTTTTTCTTTTTGTACAAAAAAATAGCACTTTGGGACCCCTCAAAAAAAAAAAAAAAAATCATCCACCACCCCACCCCCCCCGTTGAAAAAAACAAAAAAAAAAAATTCGCTTTTGAGGGGGGGAAATTTATGACATCAGCCACGAGATTTGTAAAAACCAATCCCCCCCTCCCCTTCCCCGAATTAAAACAGAACAGAGATGGGATGAGATTAAACAGGGAGAGAATTATTGCCAGTTTGGGGGGGCTGGAAACCCCCCCCGGGACCCCCCCCCTCTTGCTGCTGCATAGAGAACCAGCCCCAGCCCCCCAAAAATGAAGGGGTGACAGTGGATTAAAGCTGGGAGATGGGGGCAGCCTCGGGGACACCCCCAGAGCCCCCCCAAATTCATTTTTGGGGTGTGGGGGGTGGGAGGGGAGCAGGGGGGGGCTCATCCCCAGCCTGTCACCCCCTTGTCAAGGCACGTTTGTGTTTTTGTGTCCCGGGAATGGCTGGGGGGGGGAAATTTTGGGGGGGTTTGGGGGACCCCCCAATGCTCAACAGAGCCTAAATGGGGGTGGTGGGATCCAGCTGTGCCCCCCCTCCCCTCCCCGGCACTGGGAGCGGCGCTGGTGGTGAGAACCCCCCTAAAATAATCTGATTTTACCCTAAAATAATGCTCTGATTTCCCCAAAAATGCTCTGATTTCCCCAAAAATGCTCTGATTTTCCCCCAAAAATGCTCTGATCCCCCCCCAAAAAAAACCCCACAGGGGAGCAGAGCTCTGAGCAGAGCCCCCCCACCCACCTGGGGGTCCCTGGGGTGCCCCCCTCCCTCCCAGCTGCGTTTCCATAGGAAAGCCAAACTCCTTTGGGGACATTCCAGGGGAGGGGACACCGGGGACATCCCAACTCCGGATCCGGGATCGGGTTTGGCACTTGATCCCCTCTGAGCTCGGGGTGGGGGGATAAAAAATCATCAAATTGACCATTAAATTAAGAAACTTCTTGGTTTTTTTTCTTTTTTTTTTTGTCCCAATTTTTTGTAGGGGTTTTTTTTTTTTTTGGGCTGAGGGAGGGGGGTATTAAGGGTGGGGGGGAGCTCATAGTGCTTCACAGGGTTATTAAAATACAAATGCTTAAAGTTTCCTATATAAAAATATACAAATGCAAAAATAGATATCGAGAGAGAGAGAGCCGGGGTGGGGGGATTTGGGGGGGCCAGGCCCTGCACCCCCTCCCCGGGGGAGCTTCTGCTGCCTTTCCTTTTTTTTTTAAATTTTTTTTTTGGTGTATTTTTTTTTACAAAAAAACACCCAAATCAAAACAAGATTCCCGTTGGCTCCTGGAGCTCCCGAGTGTGGAAAAAACCTCAAGGATGGGGCAGTTCCTCTCCAGAGATTTTTCCTGAAGGATTTTCCAGCATTTCCTCAGTGGTCTTGGATCTGCTGGAGTTTCTCCCAGGAAAAAAAAAAAAAAAGGGGGAGCAGGAAAAACCTGGGGGGGATCTTTGGGGTGGGGTGGTTGCTCTCCACAGGTCCTGGCAGGGAAATAAAAAAAAACCCCAAATTCCCCTGTGGGAATGACCCAGGGTGGGTGGGATTTTTGTGGAGCAGCAACAATCCCCCAAAAAATGGGAACAGGGAAATTCTTCAGGGCTTCATCCCCTCCTCATCCTCATCCCCAGGGTCCCCCAACCCTGCTGGGCTCACCCCAAAACTGCTCCCTGATTTTCCCCCTTTTTTAGGGGATCCACACCCCACACCCCATTTTGGGGATGGAACCCAGGGCAGGGAGAGGAAGAGGAAGGTGCGGGAGGAAGAACAGAAAGGACCCAGCCCTCCCACGGCAGCAGGAAGAGCAGGATCCTGCAAAACCCTTTTTTTTTTTGGGTTTGTTTTTTTTCTTTTATCACTGTCCCTATTTCCAACACTTTTTTTTTTTGTTGTTTTTTTTCAGGAGCCACCTCCAGCGGTGTCACAACAAAACCCTCGAGTGTCCCTCGTGTCCCTGTGGTGCCTCCCCTCGCTCCAGACCGGCTGAGCTCCGCAGATTTTCCTTTTTTCCCGATTATTACTATTATTATTAAATTCCAAAGCTGGCTGTAATTAAAAAAAAAAATCAACTTTTCCCCCCCTCTGAGGAGGCTCCAGTTGTCCTCCCAACCCCTTCTGTCCACGACCTTCCCATGGAGCAGCTCCACTCCCACAGGATAGGGAACCATGCCAAGAAAAAAAAAAAAACGGCTGGAAAAAACCAAGATCTGAGAAAAAACAAAATTAAAAAAAAAAACCACCTGCCAAGGCAGGGGGGGAGGGCAGTGGGAGTCCAAGGGTGAAAAATCCAGCGGGATCTCCCCCCGAGAATGCCAAAGGAATTACAGAATCACCTCAAAGCAAAGCGTCCGACAGCCCGGGGAGGATTTTGGGGAGATTTTTGGGGGATTTTGGGGGATTTTTGATGGGAAATGGGGTCTGGGAAGGGAAGGGGAGCTCGGGCATCGTCCGACGAGCCCCAGAGGGGCCGACCTGCTCCGGGATAAGGCATCAAAGGGACCACGCCATGGTCGCAGCAACATCTCTCCTCTCTCAAACGAACACATATTTTATATATATAATAATAATATAGAATCTTTTCTCTTCTTTTTTTTTTTTTGTGTGTTTTTTTTTCTTTTTTGGTTTTTTTTTTTTCTGTTTGTTTTTTTGTTGTTGTTGTCGGTATTTCTGTCGTCATGGGGGGTTTATTTATTTTTTTGTTGTTGTTGTTGCCTTTTTTTCTTTTTTGCTAAAAGGACCGAGGCGCAACAACGCCATCAAGAAACCTCGGGAACAACAAGGAGAAGGAGAAGAAGCACGGGGGAAAAAAAAAAAAAAAAAAAGGATGGAGGAGGAAAAAAAAAACCAAAAAAAGGATTAAAAAGGAACCAAAAAAAAAAAAAAAAAATAGAAGAATCAAGCCAAAATTAAAAAATATATATATATAGCTCTGGCCTTGGAGAAGAGGAGGCGGCAGCGGTGCCGGGCTGGGGCAGTGCTGGACGTCCTGGCCGCGCTCAGAAGCCGTTGCCGCTGATGTTGATGGATTGAAGGTCGGCCACTTGCATGACGTTGATGCCACTGCTGGCCAGGCGGGCGATGCCCTCGGGGCAGATGGCCTCCATGGCCACCATGTTGGTGGCGATCAGCGCCGAGGGCGTGGCGCCGCCGTTGCCCTCGGCCGCAGCCGCCGTGTCCATGGGGACGGCCGAGACGTTCATGGCCACGTTGGTGGTGGCGCCTCCCTTCTTGTTCTGGTGGGTTTTGATGTGTTTGGAGAGGTGATCGCTGCGCATGAAGCGTTTGGGGCACTCCGGGCAGGCGAATTTCTTCTCTCCTAAATGGGGGGGAAAGGGAGAGGTTGGGGTGAGGGATGGTGGGGATGGGGGGAGATGGGATGAAGAGGGGTCAGGCCTTGGAGCAAAGAACTCAAGGCCAATGCTCCAAAATGTTGGGATTTTGGGAAAAAGTTGGGATTTGGGAAGAGGTTCCAGCACTCTAGAGGGAGCACCTCAAGGTCAATGCTCCAAGATGTTGGAATTTTGGGAAAAGTTTGGGATTTGGGAAGAGGTTGCTGCCCTCAAGAGGGGTCAGGCCCTGGAGCGAAGAACTCAAGGCCAATGCTCCAAAATGTTGGGATTTTGGGAAAAGGTTCCTTCCCCTGAGAGTGCTCAGGTTCTGGAGAGACTCTCAGCCCCAAGACCTCAAGGCCAATGCTCCAATACACTGGAATTTTGGGCAAAGGTTGGGATTTGGGTTTTGGTTTCTGCCCTTGAGAGGGGTCAGAGTTCGGAGTGAAGACCTCAAGGCCAAAGCTCCAAAACTCTGGAATTTTGGGGAAAGTTCTTCCCCTGAGAATGCTCAGGCTCTGAGGAGGCTCTCAGCCCCAAGAGCTCAAGGCCAACGCTCCAAAATGTTGGAATTTTGGGAAAAGTTCTTCCCCTGAGAATCCTCAGGCTCTGAGGAGGCTTTCAGCTCCAAGACTTCAAGGCCAATGCTCCAAGACGTCGGAATTTTGGAAAAGGGTTGGGATCTTGGGAAAAGGTTCCTCCTCCTGAAAATACTCAGGCTCTGAAGGCACTCTCAGCCCCAAGACCTCAAGGCCAATCCAACCCGTTGGAATTTTGGGAAAAGTTCCTCCCCCTGAGAGTGCTCAGGCTCTGAGGAGGCTCTTAGCTCCAAGACCTCAATGTCAACACTCCAAGACATTGGAATTTTGGGAAAAATTCTTCCCCTGAGAATCCTCAGGCTCTGAGGAGGCTTTCAGCCCCAAGACTTCAAGGCCAATGCTCCAAGACGTCAGAATTTTGGAAAAAGGTTGGGATCTTGGGAAAAGGTTCCTCCTCCTGAGAATACTCAGGCTCTGAAGGCGCTCTCAGCCCCAAGACCTCAAGGCCAATCCAACCCGTTGGAATTTTGGGAAAAGTTCCTCCCCCTGAGAATCCTCAGGCTCTGAGGAGGCTCTTAGCTCCAAGACTTCAAGGCCAATGCTCCAAGACGTCAGAATTTTGGAAAAAGGTTGGGATCTTGGGAAAAGGTTCCTCCTCCTGAAAATACTCAGGCTCTGAAGGCGCTTTCAGCCCCAAGACCTCAAGGATATTCCAACCCGTTGGAATTTTGGGAAAAGTTCCTCCCCCTGAGAGTGCTCAGGCTCTGAGGAGGCTCTTAGCTCCAAGACCTCAATGTCAACACTCCAAGACATTGGAATTTTGGGAAAAATTCTTCCCCCTGAGAATGCTCAGGCTCTGGAGGGGCTCTCAGCCCCAAGACCTCAAGGCCAATCCAACCCATTGGAATTTCAGGCCCTGTGCAGCCATCCCAAGGAATTCCCAGGATTTCCCAGGGCTGCAGCCGTACCTGTGTGCGTGCGCTTGTGCCGCTGCAGCTCGTCGGAGCGCGTGAAGCGCTTCCCGCACAGCACCCAGGTGCACATGAAGGGTCTCTCCCCCGTGTGCCACCTCAGGTGCGCCCGCAGGTGCGAGGTCTTCCCGTACACCTTCCCGCAGCCCGGCACGTGGCAGATGTGCTGCTTTTTTTTCCCTGGATCCCCAGAGCTCCTGTGGGAAGGGAAGGGTTAAACCCGATGTGAATCACAGCCTGGGGGGTGTGGATCTGTTGGATTGGGATTGGTGGGACCCTGTGAGGGGTTTGGGGTGAGGTTCAGACAGGTGGAGAGCCAGGTGCTGCCCTTGGATAACAACAGCCCCATTGGACAGGGAATTTGGGCTGGAAAGGGAAGGGTTAAACGCAAGGGGATGTTGGTGAATCACAGCCTGGGGGTGTGGATCTGTTGGATTGGGATTGGTGGGACCCCGTGAGGAGTTTGGGGTGAGGTTCAGCCAGGTGTTGAGCCAGATCCCACCCTTGGGTGACAACAGCCCCATGGAACATTCCAGACACGGGGAATTTGGGTTGGAAAGGGAAGGGTTAAACCCAAAGGGATCTCAGCCTGGGGGGTGCCGGATTGGGATTAGTGGGACCCTGTGAGGAGTTTGGGGTGAGGTTCAGATGGGTGTTGAGCCAGATCCCACCCTTGGGTGACAACAGCCCCATGGACACTCCAGACATGGGGAATTGGGGCTGGAAAGGGAAGGGTAAACCCAAGGGGATCTCGGTGAATCACAGCCTGGGGTGTGCCGGATTGGGATTGGGATTGGTGGGACCCCATGGGGTTGAGGAGTTTGGGGTGAGGTTCAGCCAGGTGTTGAGCCAGATCCCACCCTTAGGTAACAACAGCCCCATAGGACACTGCAGGCACGGGGAAGTGGGGCTGGAAAGGGAAGGGTTAAACCCAAGGGGATCTCGGTGAATCACAGCCTGGGGGGTGCTGGATTGGGATTGGTGGGACCCTGTGAGGTTGAAGGATTTGGGGTTTGGGGTGAGGTTCAGATGGGTGTTGAGCCAGATCCCACCCTTGGGTGACAACAGCCCCATGGAACATTCCAGACACGGGGAATTGGGGTTGGAAAGGGAAGGGTTAAACCCAAAGGGATCTCGGTGAATCACAGCCTGGGGGGTGCTGGATTGGGATTGGTGGGACCCTGTGAGGTTGAAGGATTTGGGGTTTGGGGTGAGGTTCAGATGGGTGTTGAGCCAGATCCCACCCTTGGGTGACAACAGCCCCATGGGACACTCCAGACACGGGAAATTGGGGCTGGAAAGGTGGGAAAGGACCTGGGGGTGCCCAGGTGACCACGTGGATCCCTTGGGGACATGGGTGGCCATGCCAGAGCTGGGCCTGATGATCTGAGGGACCTTTTCCAACCCAAACAATCCAAGGAGGCACTTTTGGGGTGCTCCCGGTGCTGCAGCCTCACCTGCCCTCTCCTTCCTTGCAGTAGGGACAGGTGCAGGCCTCCCTCCGTGTTTTGCGGCCCTGCTGGGGCTGGGGGTCGGGGCTGGTCTCCCCCTCCTCCACGGTGGCACTCTCGTCCCCCAGCCCGTCCCCGCTGCCGCCGTGCAGCCCCAGCTGGGCCCCGTGCTCACCTGCAAGAGAACACGGGAGCTCAGGGCACCTTCCTCACCTGCAAAGGAGCCTCTCCTCTGCTGCATGCTTCCCTAAAATCCAAACTAAAACTTGATTTGAGGCTGTTTGTCCATGTCCTATCAACTGGGAGAAGAGGAGCACCCAGAGCTCTGAGAGCCTGACCCTGTCACACACGGGATTCCAGCTCTCCACTCTTTCCCCTTTTGGCTTTCCTGACATTCCCCAGCCTGGGGGTCTCCCTCTCAGCCCCCTGGATCTCCCACATTTCCCTCACTTTGATCCAGGTCTTTAATTTATTTCCAGGGGAGAGGGGAAGAGCTGCATCTCTCCCAAGAAACAGCCCCTGACAACTACTGCAGCTATTCCAGCAGAATTCCGGCAGAATTCTAGCAGAATTCCAGAATTCCAGCAGAATTCCAGCAGAATTGCAGCAAAATTGCAGCAGAATTCCGGCAGAATTCCAGCAGAATTCCGGCAGAATTCGAGCAGAATTGCAGCAAAATTCCAGCCCGGGTTGCACCAGGGTAAATAAAACAGCACCACCTTCAGTGACACCACATTATCCCCACTGCAGAGTTGCACAAAGACACAAGAAGTTGGGAAATCCTCAGGAATTGCTGTTGGAGCCCATCCCTGCCTCTCCCCAGGAGTAATTCCCAACTCCCAAGAGCCAGGGAAGCACAGGGGGAGCTCCCAGATGAACAGAACCCACCCTGGGGGGGTTTGGGGTTTGAAGCCTTTCCCTGCTCACCCTTGGCTCACTCCTCTCATCCCTTCCCCGATCCCATTCCCACCCCTGGGATTTTTCCCCTCCTGCTGCACCGTGTCCCTGTGGCAGAGCTGGGGCAGCTCTGGGGATGGCAGGGGCTGTGAGATCTTTTATCAGCTGCAATTCACGGATGCCAAAGGATCTCCTGGCAGACCAGCAGCGGAGCTGCATCCTTGGCTGGCCACAGGCTGTGATCCCAGCCCTAAATCCGTCTTTTTCACACCAATTTCCAATTTTTTTGAGACAAATTCACCTTTTCCCCAGCAATTTCCTCACAAGGAATCAGATTTCTGTAACCTGACTGCGGCGGGTTTGAGACAAAGCACACCTGGGGTTTTATCTCATTCCAAGATGCTGGGAAATGAAGCTCCAGGCAGGAATTATTCCCAAAAATCCATCTGAGGTTTTTTCCTGGTGCTGTTTCCAGTGAGGATGAGGCATCAGGAAGGGCAGTGGGGCTGCTGGTCACTCACTGCCCTTCCCAGTAGAGGAGCTGCCCTTTCCAAAGCTGCCATTCCCAAACCCAAAATCCTTTTTGGAATCCACCTCAGCCAAGCAGGAAAATTCCCTTTACAATCCCACTTTTCCACGTAGAAACCCCGAGGCAGGAGCCAGGAAGAGGCTGGAGAAGGATAAATTTCAAATCCCCAATCCCAGTTTTCCACGTAGCAGCCCCGAGGCAGGAGCCAAGGGGAGGCTGGAGAAGGATAAATTTCAAATCCCTCTGGAGAGGCAGGCTGGGCACTCCTGGAGGTGCCAGGAGGGAATTTCACAACCCAGAGACGGTGCTGGGAATGAGGAAGAATTCCTGGCAGGAACAACTTCCCCAATCCCTGGCGGTGCTGGTGCCAGCAGGCGTCAGTGGAGCCTGGGCAAAGCTCCATGGACAGCTCAGGAGGGACAGGAGCCACCAGAACGAGTCCCTGGGGCTCAGGGAAGGACAAAAACCACCAGGAAAATAAAGAAATCTTCCCTAAAATCCAAGCTAAAACTTGATTTGAGGTTGTTTGTCCGTGTCCTATCAACTGGGAGAAGAGGAAGCTTCCCCCAAATCCACCCAGAGCTCTGAGCAGCCACCAGGATGAGTTCCTGGGGCTCAGGGAAGGACAAAAACCACCAGGAAAGTGAAAAATTCTTCCCTAAAATCCAAGATAAAACTTGATTTGAGGTTTTTTGTCAACTGGGAGAAGAGGAAGGAGCAGAGTGGGAGATTTGCTACCCCCAAATCCACCCAGAGCTCTGAGCAATCACCAGAACGAGTCCCTGGGGTTCAGGGAAGGACAAAAACCAGCAGGAAAATGAAGAAATTTTCCTTAAAATCCACAGACCCCAAATCCCAATTCCTGCCCCACAGATCCTGATCCTGCCCCATAGATCCCAAATCTGCCCTGTGGATTCTAAATTCCAAATCCTAAATCCCAAATCTGCCCCACAGAGCCCAAATCCCAAATCCTGCCCCACAGATCCTGATCCTGCCCCATAGATCCCAAACCCCAAATCCTGCCCCACACATTCCCTGCCCCACAGATTGATCCCATTCCTGGCCCACAGGTCCCAAATCCCAAATCTGCCCCACAGATTTTCCTGCCCCACACATTCCATGACCCCATAGATTCCAAATCCCAATTCCTGCCCCACAGATCCTGATCCTGCCCCACTGACCCCAAACCCCAAATCCTGCCCCAGGGATCCTAAATTTGGGATTTGAGATCTGAGATTATGGGATCTATGGGGAAGAATTTGAGATTTGGGGTTTGGGATTTGTGGGGCAGGACCAGGATCTGTGGGGCAGGAATTGGGATTTGGGCTCTGTGGGGCAGATTTGGGATTTAGGGTTTGGAATTTAGAATCTATAGGGCAGATATGGGATCTATGGGGCAGGATCAGGATCTGTGGGGCAGGATTTGGGATTTGAGAACTGGGATTATGGGATCTATGGGGAAGAATTTGAGATTTGGGGTTTGGGATTTGTGGGGCACAGAATGTGTGGGGCAGGATTAGGGATCAGTGGGGCAAGAATGGGGTCAGGGATGTGTGGGGCAGAACAAATAAATAAAAAACCCAATAAACCAAAAGTTCAGGGAATGTGGCACCAAGGGTAGGATTTTAAACCTTTGGAAGGGACAATTTTCACCTCCAATATTTTTTAGGAGGAACAAGAAATGACCAAAATCCAAATTTGAGGATTTCAGGAGCTTCCCAATCCCTCCCTGCAGCTCCTGTGACGTGGTTGCAGTCACAGCCCTGCACAGGGGGAGCTGGGAGGGGTTTTTAAGCTTCCTAAGCCAGAGCCAACAGCTTTGTGCTCCAGCCACGGATTAGAGATTTCCCCGGATGGGAAGAGCTGCTCAGGGGGAAAAAAAAATAGAAAAAGAAAAAAGAAAAAAAAGAGAAAAAGAAAAAAAAAATCCAGGAGAAAATACAAATCTCCACTCAAAAAACCCCAAACCAGGAGAAAACATAAGTTCTCTCCTCCAAAAAGTACATCAGGGAGGAGGAGAATAAAAATAAAAATAATAAAAAATTTAAAAAATAAAAATCCAGGAGAAAACACAACTTTCCCCTAAAAAAAAAACCCAAACCAAGAGAAAACACAAGTTCTCTCCCCTAAAAGTACATCAGGGAGGAGGAAAATAAAAATTTAAAAAAAATATCCAGGAGAAAACACAACTCTCCCCTCAAAAATCCCCAATCAGGAGAAAACACAAATTCTCTCCCTAAAAGTACATCAAGGAGGAGAAAACCAAAAAAAAAAAAAAAAGCAAATAAAAATCCAGGAGAAAAACACAAATCTCCCCTCAGGAAACCCCAAACCAGGAAAAAACACAAGTTCTCTCCCCTAAAAGTACATCAGGGAGGAGGAGAATAAAAAAAAAAATATTAAAAAAATTTAAAAAGAAAAAAAATCCAGGAGAAAACACAAATCTCTCCTCAAAAAAAACCCCAAACCAGGAGAAAACACAAATTTTCTCCCCCAAAAGTACATCAGGGAGGAGGAGAATAAAAAAAAATAAAAACAAAAATAAATTTTAAAAAAAAAAATCCAGGAGAAAACACAAATCTCCCCTCAAAAAAAAAAAAAAAAAACCAAAAAAAGGAAAAAAAAATCCAAGAGAAAATACAAATCTCCCCTCAAAAAAAAAAAAAAATCCCAAACCAGGAGAAAACCCAAATTCTCTCCCTAAAAGTACATCAGGGAGGAGGAGAATAAAAAAAAAAAAAAGGCAAAAAAAAGGCAAAAAAAAAAGGCAAAAAAAAGGCAAAAAAAAAGGCAAAAAAAAAAAAGGCAAAAAAAAATTTAATAGAGGAAGAGGAGGTTTAATCTTTGGAAAAAAATTGGGGAGAAAAAGGAATTTTGGGAAGGCAGGAGAGGGGAGCTACCCCTGGAAAAATATATTATTAATAGAGGAAGAGGAGGTTTAATCCTTTAAAAAAAAAAACTGGGGAGAAAAAGGAATTTTGGGAAGGCAGGAGAGGGGAGCTGCAACCTCAGAGACCCCCCCAGGAATGAGGCAGTTTCTGATGTCCCACTAAAAAAAACCCCAAAAAACCCCTGGAATCTTGGCTTGGGAATTCTCTGCAGACAAGGTGGTTTTTGTGCAGGAAAAAGCTGGGGTTTGTTTGCTTTATTTAACAAACTACCAGGAGGTGAGAAATGCCTGGCAGGGAGGAGAGAGGAGCTCTCACAGCCACCCTGGGGTTCATTTTTTAGGAACAGACCCCGTGTTCATTTTTTAGGGGAAGAGCTGGAAATAAAAAACCCCAAACCAACAAATTTTGGTTGGTTGTACAAACCCAGCACCTCTGGCAGCAGAGGGGGAGAGCTGGCACCAGGCACGAGGAAGTTTTCAGGTGAAAAGAAAGAAAAGTAAAACCTGGGGACACGAAGCCTCAACCTCTCAAGGTGTGTTCATGAAAATATCTCTAAAATCCACATTTGCTGGTTCACAATTTGAGTTTTCTCCACTTCCTGCTCGATTTTTGGGGTCATTCAAACCTCAGCTGCTCCAGACACACCAAAGAGTTGCAGCCTCAACCTCTCAGGGTGTGTTCCTGAAAATATCTCTAAAATCCACATTTGAATTCGAAATTCACAATTCGAATTTTCTCAATTTCCTGCTCCATTTTTGGGGTCACTGCCTTGCCCAGAACAAACCCCAACTGCTCCAGACACACCAAAGAGTTGCAGCCTCAATCTCTCAGGATGTATTCCTGAAAATATCTCCAAAATCCACATTTGCTAACTCAAAATTTGAGTTTTCTCCATTTCCTGCTCCATTTTTGGGGTCACTGCCCTGCCCAGAACAAACCCCAACTGCTCCAGACACACCAAAGAGTTGCAGCCTCAATCTCTCAGGATGTATTCCTGAAAATATCTCCAAAATCCACATTTGCTAACTCAAAATTTGAGTTTTCTCCATTTCCTGCTTGATTTTTGGGGTCACTGCCTTGCCCAGAACAAACCTCAGCTGCTCCAGACACACAAAGGGACAAAGTAATTTTGGAACGATGGGTATTTTTTGGGGTTTTTTTGGGTTGTTTTGGTTTTTTGGGGGGTTTTTTTAGGTTTTTTTGGGTTTTGGGGTTTTTTTTTTGTTTTTTCCTCTATCTGATTCCCTCCCTGGTTTGCAAAATGAGTTAATCTGCACCAGGAGAGCTCATCCATGTCAATGAGCCAAGCTCTGGCTCAGCAATTCCTTGGAGATGGGGGCAGTGCAGAGGGAACCAGGGGATGGGGCAGGCTGGAAGTCTGCAGCCCAGTGAGTAATTGGAATTAATTTGGACTCTGATGACTCCTGGGCAGCTCCTGTAATTGTTGGAGGTTTCTGTGAGTCAGGATGAGCGACGTTTCCTTTGGAGAGGGGAGAAATCAGGATGGAGCCGAAGGAATGAGTGAGGTGGGCTGGAAAATGGGGCAGAGCTGAGGCAGGGAATCACCTCCTCATCCCTTTTGTCACATCCCTGAATCCTCCAGGATTTGCCAAATGCCTCTGTCGTGCTGTGGATTGACAGAGCCCCTGTGCCCCTTGAATTCCTGTCTGAATTATCACAAAAACGGGACAGCCTCTGGTCCTGCCTCGCCTTTGGTGGGGTGAAAGCACCCAGAGCATCTCCCCTGCAGCACAAAGCACCCCTGACATCCAGAAATCCCAGTGTGAGGGCTCTGGAAGGAGGAAAATGCCTCGATGAGACAGGGAAGGGCAATTCCCAAGGTGAGGAAGCCCAGCAGGCATCTCCCACCTCACCCGAACCTCCGTGTGCCTCTGGCTCACCACAATTAAAGGTGAATGCTTTCCTGGGACACAAATCCTAAATTTTTAACCCCAAGGAGGAATTGATGCCTGGATCACTCCCAGACATCTCAGGATGGGGTGGGAGAGGATCAGGAGCCATCTGAGCTGCCAGCCCTGCTAAGGTGGGAGTTGATGCTCTGGAAAGGAGCCACACGCCAACTCCCCCAAAGCCGGGAGCCAGGACGTGTCTCCTGTGTGGGTGATAAGGACGGGGCTCCAGCAGGGCTGGGGCTGGCCCAGATAAAAGGGAGAGGCACATCAGGGCCTGGCAGACGGGGCTGGAGCCGGGATCTCTCCCGGAGGAGTCACGGGGTGGGAGCTGCACACCCGACCCGTCCGACCGGCGCGGCTGCCAAACCTTCCCAGCCCTGCTGAGCCTGGAGCAGCAGGGACAGGAAAAGGAGGAGGAGGAGCAGGGCTGCCCCATGGAACCCAGGACCCACAGGGTGTCCCCAACAGGGACTTTGTGTAGGGCACAACCTCACCCAGACAAAGCTGTGACAGCACAGGCTCTGCTGGGATCGCTCCCGTTCCTCCCTGGGGTCTCGGGGGATTCATGTCAGGCCCCAGCGAACCACAGGCACAGAGGTCAGCCAAGGAATCCAGAGGGGATGTAAAGTCCAGCCTGGCTGGGATTTAGAGCAGGAAGTTTCACAATGTGCTGGTTTGTGCCATGATGTCACAGGCAAACACCAAACACGGGCGGGTCCTGCTGGGGCTCCATCCCCGTCCTCCTCCCTCCCCTCCCCGGGGCTCCATCCCCGTCCTCCCCTCCCCGATGCCTCATCCAGGCCCTGCTACAAAGCTGCCCTTAAAAACCAGCAAACAGGACACAATCGGGGCTTTGTGCCACTTTCCCGACGCTGGGAAAGGCCCTGGAAGGATGAGGTGGGAGCAGGGAGCCGGGAGGGGTTTGCTGAGTGCATTGCCAAGGGTCCCTGCACCCACCAGGGGATTTTCCTTTCAGGACAGTGCTGATGTTCCTCTGCTCCATTCCCCCATCCCAGGAGTTTGTGCTGCCCAGAAAATCCCAATCCCACCCAACAGCTCCATCCAGCCTTGGAATTAAACGTCCCAAAATGAGGGATATGCCTTGAGTGCCCCCAAAACAAAGGGGTTTAATTCCAGCGCTGACCTCGCTGGTGGTCACCCTTTTACCCAGCACATTTCTCAGCCAGGTAGGGCTGGGACAGAGATTTGGGGACAGCAGGGACATGGGGACAGAGATGTGGGGAGAGCAGGGACAGGGACACAGGGACAGAGATGTGGGGACAGCAGGGACAGGGACACAGGGACAGAGATGTGGGGAGAGCAGGGACAGGGACACAGGGACAGAGATGTGGGGAGAGCAGGGACAGGGACACAGGGACAGAGATGTGGGGACAGCAGGGACAGGGACATGGGGACAGAATCACTCTAAGAACACCGAGCTCAGCACAGTCCCTGTCCTCCTCCCTACAGCAAAAGAGGAAGAGAAACCTCGATGTCACAAAATCCTCCTGACACAGGATGTCCCCCTCCCTGGGGCTGGGGTGACACTGAGGTGGCTCTCAGACCCCACTGAGGTGGTGCAGTCCCCACCTGAGCCCCAGATCCCGTCCCTCACCTCACAGGTCCCTGGTGCCCAACCCCGGGAGGGTTTTTGGGGTGCTGCCAGCTGAGGAAATCTCCCCTCCCTCACTCTGGCGGTGCCCTGGCAGCAGGGCCTGTTTGCCCACATGCCACCCATGGTGGTCACAGCTCTGCTCCTCCCAGCCCAGCCAGGGAGGAGGAACAAACACCCTTCGAGTCACCCTCAAAGGCACAGACACCTACACAGAGAGCTGAGCTCTGCATCACACCCAGCAGCAAAAAAATCTGACTTTTAAAGACCTTTCCAAGTGTTGTTTTCTCCCTGAGGGATTTTTCCCCTGCCAAAAAACCTCATTGGCAACAAACCCGAGGGGCTGGGAGCCACAGCCCCCGTCCATGACGTTCAGGAGGGGACACAGAACCCCCCCAAGGAGGCTGAGCTGAGCTCTGGAAGGGGCAGGACACGCAGAGCTGCCAGCCCAGGTGGCAGCTGGGGCCACCACACGCCTGCCTGGGCACCTCCTCCTTCCTGCAGCCCGGAACACGCAGCAGGATCCAAGGAAAAGCAGCTCCAGTTCCTTCCCCAGCAAGGATTCATTTTCCATCTGCCTCCCCCCTCCACAGAAGCTTTTCCTGCTCCAAGAATCCCTCCCAGCTCCTTGCCTGAAGCAGAAAGTTCCAGCACACGTGGAAGCTTGGAAAAAACGCTCAGGGATTTGGGAAGGGTTGGGAACAAACCCCTCCCTCAAATTCCCACTGGAGAGCTTGGATGTGGAAGGACACAGGTCTGGGGGGGCTCAGCACCCCCTGGAGAGGGACAAAGGGACCCATTGCCACGTCTGCCCAGAGAAAATCTCCTCCAGCCTGGAGTCAAACCCTGCCCCTGGATGGGTGCCAGCAACTCTGTCCTGGCCACAGCTTCCCCCATTTCATCCCAGGAGCCTCCCGGACCATCCCAGGGAGTTGGGGCTCCCCAGAAAATCATTTTGAACCCTGCTCTGGCTTTTCACTTCAAATGTCCCCGTGTCACAGCGACAGTGCCAGCGTCGTGTCCTCGGGGCTGGGGACAGAGCCAGGAGGCCTCGCTGCTGCTGCCACTGCTCACGGGGAATTCTCCACCACGGATCAAGGGCTGAGAGCTGCTGAGCTAAAAAAAACGAGAGGAGGAGGAGGAGAAAGGAGGAGGAGGAGGAGGCGGCCTCGCAGCGTGAGCACACTTGGATGGGTGGTCTCTAGAACGTTCCTCCCTGTTCCACCTCCGAGGGCAGAGCCAGGCACGAATACAGGAACTGGGGCTCGCCCATGCCTTTCTCCAGCGCTTTCAAAACACGGAACGAGCCAGGGAGAACAAGGAACGACACAAGGAATGAACCAGGAGCCGTTCCAGGCGTGGGGATGGCACGGAGGGGACCCTGCACACCCTGTGGGTCACAGAGGCTACGCTTGTTCCCCCCTGGGTGCCAGCCCCAGCTCATGGGAGCCCCCCTGGGGTCTCTGTGCCCGGGGAAATCCAAGGATCAGGCTAATCCCGAGGCTAGAGTGACCCGTGGCTCTCCTGCGAGCCGAGCTGCTGTAGCAACAGCCCAAAATAATGCTGCAAAACAAGGCCGGGGGAGCAGCCGCCGCCTCTCGCGAGAGAGGGAAGCGCACGGGGCTGGATTGAGCAACATTTTCTGCTGCCTCTCGACTGTGACTAAATCCAGCAGCAGCTCCTTTTAGCCAGAGCCAGAACACACACACACACACAAAAAAAAAAAATCACAAAAAACACAACAAAAACCAAAATCCAAGGAAAACAGTGGAAAAGCAAGTGGAGAGCGTTCCCAGAACCGATCCCTTCCGTGCAGGAAGCTGAGCAGCTCCAGCTCAGCTGCCACATTCACGTATCCTGTTTTTCCCAGGCTGTGGGAGAGGGTGGGATGGATCCCTGGGGATGTGAGCTGGGTGCCCCGTGCCCACGGGACCGTCTGGGCCACGCTGAGGTCACGCAGTCCCATGCCAACACCCAGACACTTAATGAGCCCTTTCTTCCGCCCCTGTGAGGAAACTCCCCGCGGCTCCATGACTGTGTTTGTTTTCATGGGGTTTGCACATAATCCCTGTGTTTTATGGCCATGACTCTTTACAGGCTCAGCCAAGCAGCTGAGCTGGACTCGGGTCCTCACCCAAACCCTGACCCGAGGCTCCTGGGTGGCCACCAGGGCAGGACAGTGGCACAAAACCAGGTGTCCCCCACAGCCACCTCCTCATTTTCTTTTCAAGACTTAAAACACCCCTAAAAGACCTTTAGCGTCTTCTAGTGATCAACACACTCTGACCCTAGGACCAGCACAAGCCCCACCCCACTCGCCAACACCATGACACCAACCACGCCCAGCCCAGCCCCGCAGGGTCCGGGCGTTTCTCCTCCCCGTGCTTGGCTGCCAAAAGGGGACCCGAGCACTCACCGGGGGCGTTGGCGATGGCCAGGGGCAGTCCCTGCAGCTGATGCACTTGGATCCCGGACGCTCCCAAGGCACTGAGGTTAATAGTCTGGAGGCCCGGCACGGAGGAGAGCTGGGCGGCGTTGACGGTGACGGTGCCGCTGGGCAGGGAGGCGATGGGGGTCAGCGTGGTGCTGGTGCTGCCCGTCTGAGCCAGCGACACTCCCTGCATGGGGGCCAGCGTGATTGTCTGCGCCTGGGGGTTCTGCACCTGCAGGTTTTGCAGCTGGATGGTTTGCCAGCTCACCTGCCCGTTGGGACCCACCGTGGGCGTGCGGATGATGATGGGGCCGGAGTTGGGCACGGCTTGGAGCTGCAGGTTCTGCAAGGTGTCTTGGGAGATGGCTTGAGTGGCAAAGGTCTGGCCTGACAGCGGGGTGGTCTGGAGGGCTTGGATCGTCTGCCCTCCTTGAACCAGCTGTGGCTGGATCAGGATCTGCTGCTGCTGCTGCTGCTGCTGGGATTGCTGACTCTGATCCCCCTCCTTCTGCTGGCCCGGCTGCAGGGCCACCCCGGACACCGGGGTCTGCAGAGAGTCCGAGCTGGGGACGCTGCTGGCCCTCTGGGGGGTCTGTGCCTGCACGTTGGTGCCCACCGTGGCGCTGGTGGAGAAATTCATGACACCCACATTACTGGTGGTGGTGGTGGTGGAGTAGCTGTTGGCGTTGGTGAAGAATGCCCCTGAGCTGGCCTGGGACGTGGCCGTGCTGCCAGAACTGCTGGCAGCCCCCGAGGTGGCCGGCTGGGAGCTGCTGTCCGGCGAGCCTGAGCTGCTCAGGGTGCCCGTCTGAGATGTGGGGGCCAGGCTGGCGGCCACGCTGTTGACTGGCAGCAGGGTGATGTTGCCATTTAGGGCCACGGGCACGTTGGCCACGTACTGGGTCTGCCCAGAGAGGCTGTTGTTGGCCAGCCCCACACCCTGGATGGGCACAGCCTGCTGCAGCAGGTTGGGCATGGCGATGAGGTTGCTGCCGCCCGCACGGCTCGTGATGATCTGCTGGTTGGAACCGGGGATGATCTGCAGCTGCCCCGAGGCATCCTGCTGCACGTTCACCTGCGCCGGGGTGGTGGCAAACTGCAGCTGCTGCCCGTCGATGGTCTGGAACTGGGGGATCACCTGGTACTGGATGTTGGGGATGACGCCCGGCAGGCCCGTGAGCACCTGCTGGTTCTGCAGGCCGGACGCCGAGGTGACCACGTAGGGCCCGGTGCTGACCGGGCGGCTCTTGGAGGCGTCGCCGCCGTTGCTGCCGTTGCTGCCCGGCTCCTTGGAGCCCGTGGGGGTGCTGGAGCCTGCCGAGATGATCTGCCAGCCGTTGGCCGACTGGGTGAGCTGGGCGGCGGCCGCGTTCAGGTCCAGCTCACCGCTCCCGCCCTGCTGGCCCTGGGAGCTGTTGGAGTTCTCATTGGGAGACTCGATTCGGCTGCAGGTGGCTGCCAGCAAAGCCAGAGGGGACGGCTGGGACTCCTAGGGAGGAGAGGAGGAGTTACCAAGGTGGAAGGCGGCCCAAAGGGCAGGCCCGGAGTGAAAAAAAAAAAAAAAACCACCGAGGAAGCAAAACAAAAAAAAAACTTAAAGAGAAAACAGGGAGGAGCATACTCGGAAAAGATAAACACTTCTTCCTGAACAAACCCACCCACAGCCGGAAAAATACAACTGCCAGACACAGACACAGGGCTGTCAGGCCAGGACAGCCTGAACTCACAGGCAAAAGCTTTTGGGAGGCAGCCTGCCTGGGAAAGCCAAGAGAACAGAGGGCTCCTCCACCCCGAAGCCGGGGAATCCCCCTGAGGCACACCAAACCCCCAGGGAGGAGGGTCATTCCTGGGCTCCCCGAGCTGGAGAAGGGCCAGCGGGGCCGTGGTGTCACTGGGAGCAGGGAACTGCGAGGAGAGCCGGGGAGGAGGGGAAGCCACGGGCGCTGCTTGGCAGCGCTCACCCTCCTCTTCCTGCCCGCGCTGAAACGCTCGCCTGGGCCCAACAAACAGCTCGGCCCGGCCCTGGACTTTGCCACGAGTTCCCCGGAGCCAGCGGGGCCGGGCGGGGGCCGATCCTCTGTCCCCACTCACCTGGGCCTCCCCACCGCCGGCGCTGCTCGTGCTGCTGGCGTCGCCTTCGCCCTTGTCGGGCTTCACAGCCGACATCTCCTCGGTGCTCTCTTGGTCTGCGCAGGAGGGAAGCGACAGCCCCGCTTAGGGACATTTCGGGGCAGGGCAGCGAAATGCAGAGGCTCGGCAGGGCCAGGCAGAGCCCGGCGGGGACACGGCGGGCTGGCTCTGGGGGGACCATGTGCTCCTGGAGCAGCCGGGAAGGGGCTGCGAAGAGCCGGGAGCTGCCAAAGGGGAGCTGGCACGGGACAGGGGGGGAGGACCCGGCCCTGCTCCAGGGCCCAGCTCCTCCCCACCCGGCTGGGGACACTCCCTGAGCCCCCGCCGAGGTTCTCCCCGGGCCTCCCCCTCGCCTCACCCCGCCGGCGGGGCACACACCCCCCGCCCCGGCCCCGCGGATCCACCCCGGGATTCCCCCGCGCGGGTCCGGCCCGCGGGATCCCCTGCCCGGGGCGGCCCCACCCGCGACCCCCCCAGCGCGGGGGTCCCCGCGCCCACCAAATCCTTCCTCTCCCAGCGCTCAGGAGCCTCCTCATCCTCCGCCGGCCACCGGGGCTGCGCCCCCCGGTCCTGCCCTCACCCCCAGCACCCCTCACCGGGGTCTGCGCTGGGGAGGGGACGCTGAAGAACCCCCGGCCCCCCCCGGCCGCTCACACCTTCCCACGGCCCCCCCCCGCCCTCGGCTCCCGCATCCGCCCCCGCAGGGCGCCTTGCCCGGGAATGGGGGAAAGCCCCCCGGTCCCTGCGCTCGCAGCCGCGCGCCCCCACGGCCTCCCCCGCCATCTCGGCGCCCGATCCCCCGGGATCTCGCCGACACCCCCCCCCCGCCCCCAGCCCCGATTCCCGGGGCCTCCCCATCACTCCCCGCCGCCCCCTCCTCCGCTCCAGCCCTGCCCGGCGCGGCCGCCGGTCCCTCCCCCGAGGCCTTCCCCCCTCCCCCGGGTCCCTCCCCCGGCAGGTCCCCCCGGCGCGGCGCGGCGAGGCCCGGCCCGGCGGGGCCCGGCCCGGCGGGGCGGGGCCGCCTCTGGCCCCTCCGAGCGGGCGGGCGCCGCCGCCTCTGCGTGTGCCCGGGGCCCCGCGCGACGCTCGGCCCCGGCCCCGTCCTTACCGCTCATGGTGCCGGGGCCGGGCCGGGCGCGCGGGGCGGGGCGGGGGCGCGGGCGGGCGAGCGGCCGAACCCGCCGGTGCCGCCGAGGGGCTGCCGAGGGAGGGGCCGCGCGCCGCGGCCGCAGCCCCGCGCCCCGCCCCCGCCGCCCCCGCAGCCAATGAGCGCCGCGCGGGCAGCGGAGCGACGGGCTGCGCGGCCAATGGGAAGCGAGGGCGGTGCGGCGCGGGGGGAGAGGAGGGCGGGCGGGCTCCGCCCCCGCCGCCCCGCCCCGTGGGGGAGGGGGAGCGCGGCGGGGCGGTGGCCAATGGGGGCGCGGGGGGGAGGGGGCGGGCGGCGGTGCAGCCAATCAGCGCCCGCGCGGGCTCGCAGGGAGACCCCGTATGGGCGCGGCCGCGGCGGCGCGGGCCGCGGCGTGATAAGCGTGTCCGGCGGCCAATGGGGTGCGGGAGGCGGGGCTTGGCGGTAACTGGCAGCGCGCAGCACCAACCGGCTGCCAGGGCTGCGCCGTGGGGCGGGACAAGTGCGGATATTGACGTGAGTGCCGGCTAATCGGAGCGCGGAGGCGGCAGCCGCGGCGCGACTCGGACTCAATCAGCGCGCCGGTCGGTCTCAAACGGGCCAATGGGCGCCGCGGGAAGGCGGGGCCAGCGGCCGGTCTGCGCCCTTGGGGGGACGACGCGGCGAATGGCGGAGCCGGCGCCATGTTGGGTCGGGCTCCCTCAGACCTGGCCGGGCTTCCCCGGGCACTGCCAAGGCTCCCCCCGCCTTCGGTACCGCGGGTTACGTGCGGCTTTTCCCTCCCTCAGTCCCCGTTCCATTCCACAAGCCGGCTCGGCCCTGTCGCGACAGCTGCCATGTCGCTGCGACACGTCCTCACGAGCCCGCGGCTGTGTGAACCCCCCCAGAGCCTTGTCACGACATCGCCCAGCCCTGTCCCGACACAACGGCCGCCACAGCGGGGAGCCCGGGCCGCCCTTGCCCTAGGAACGTGGCTTGGGGAGTTTTGGGGCGTTGCAGGGTTTTGGGGATTTGGGGCTAAAGATAATTTATTTTATAAAAAAAAAGAGGTTTGGGTGCGGGCGGGGCACGGCGGGAGGGGATCGCGACCAGCGACACACCGGGGAGGGGACAGCAAGGGACACGGAATGGCTTCGGTCCCGCTTTGCAGCGTCAAAACCCGGCCCCCCCCCTGTCCGTGACCTTCCCATTTCCCGCCGGTTTCGGCCCAAATTCCCGCCCGCAGCCCAGAACGGCCCCGCGGCCTCGGCCCCGCGCTCCGCGGGGATTGGGGACAACCTGTCCCGGTCCTGTCCCCGGCCCTGTCCCCGGCCCTGTCCGGGTCCTGTCCCTTCCCTGTCCCGGCCCTGTCCCTGTTCTGTCCCTGCCCTGTCCCTTCCCTATCCCGGCCCTGTTCCCGCCCTGTCCCCCCAGACCGCTGGGGTCCCTCAGTGTCCCCTCATGTCCTGCAGTGGTGACACGTGGGCACAAAAGGGCCCAACACCCCCCAGGGCTGTGGGGGAACACCGGGACTGTCCCCGTGGTGTCACAGGGCCTGAGCCCCAGGGCTGGGGGGGGACACCGGGACTGTCCCCGTGGTGTCACAGGGCCTGAGCCCCAGGGCTGGGGGGGGACACCGGGACTGTCCCCGTGGTGTCACTGGGCCTGAGCCCCAGGGCTGGGGGGGAACACCGGGACTGTCCCCGTGGTGTCACTGGGCCTGAGCCCCAGGGCTGGGGGGGGACACCGGGACTGTCCCCGTGGTGTCACTGGGCCTGAGCCCCAGGGGCTGGGGGAGTTCTGGGGACCCCGGCAGGACCTGCCCCATTAGACCCCCCCCTCCCTTTTTGAGCCCCCCTCACCCAGTTACTCCCAGTAAAATTCTTGTCCCAGTAACCCCCCAGAAAATTGTGCCCCATTAGTGTCCCACTGCCCCCTAAGGCCCCATCGGGGCTCCCCCAATTAACAACCCCAATTAACAACCCAAATTAACCTCTCATTTCCCCCCATCGAGACCCCCCCAATTAACCCCTCACTGCCCTCCACGGGGGACGTGTCCCTGTACCGACATTAACCCTTCATGGTCCCTTCACGGGGACATGTCCCCAGTGTCCCCAGTACCAACATTAACCCCTCACTGTCCCCCACAGGGACATGTCCCTGTCCCCAGTGTCCCCAGTGTCCCCAGTACCAACATTAACCCCTCACTGTCCCCCACAGGGACATGTCCCTGTCCCCAGTGTCCCCAGTGTCCCCAGTACCAACATTAACCCCTCACTGTCCCCCACAGGACATGTCCCTGTCCCCAGTGTCCCCAGTGTCCCCAGTGTCTCCAGTACCAACATTAACCCCTCACTGTCCCCCACGGGGACCCCTCCCGGTGTCCCCAGTGCTCCCAGGCGCCCCCCGGTGGTCGCGGCGGGGCGGTGCCACCCCCGGGCCCGAGGCTTTGCTGCCGCCTGGCGGGGGCGCCACAGCGGGACCTGGGCAGCGACTGTCACCGACAGTGTCACCGACAGTGTCACCGACAGTGTCACCGACAGCGTCACCGACTGTCACCGACAGTGTCACCGACAGTCACCGACTGTCACCGACAGTGTCACCGACAGTGTCACCGACAGTGTCACCGACAGTCACCGACTGTCACCGACAGTGTCACCGACAGTCACCGACAGTGTCACCGACAGTGTCACCGACAGTCACCGACTGTCACCGACAGTGTCACCGACAGTGTCACCGACAGTCACCGACTGTCACCGACAGTGTCACCGACAGTGTCACCGACAGTGTCACCGACTGTCACCGACAGTGTCACCGACTGTCACCGACAGTGTCACCGACAGTCACCGACAGTGTCACCGATAGTCCTGTCACCCGCCACAGCAGACCTGGGCAGCGACTGTCACCGACCATGTCACCGACAGCGTCAACGACAGTGTCATCGACCCTGTCCTGTCCCCCAAGAGTGTCCCTAGCAGTGTCCCCAACCCTGTCTTGTCCCCAACGCTGCCCTGTCCTGTCCCAGATCGCGCCCCCCCATTCTGTCCCCAACCCTGTCCCCAACCGTGTCCTGTCCCCGAGGTTCTCCCATCAGGGCGCTCTCCTGTCCCGTGCCCCCAAAAGTGTCCCCAACGCTGTCCCAGTCCTGTCCCCAACCCTGTCCCTGTCCCTGCACTCCCTCTGCTGCTGTCCCCAAGTCTGTCCTGTCCCCATCCGTGTCCCTGTCCCCATTGGCAGCGTGAGCTCAGAGGGGACACATCCCCTCAAGCCTTGGACTGGGCAAACTGGGAGCACTGGGGCGATCCGGGGGGGGGCCAGCGGGACCAGTCTGGGGTGCCCCACCCCCGCTGCCACCCCCCGATTGTCCCCCCCGGGGTCCCCCCCCTCCCTGGGCAGGTCGCGGCCGCGGAGGAATCAGGGCGACGCCGGGCGACTCCCAGCAATTTTGGGTTGGGAACCGCAGAAATGCAGCGCGGCGAGAGCCAGGGCGGCCCGGCCGGGGACAGCGACGGGCGGGGGGGCCCGGGGGGGTCACAGGGCCTGGGGGGACCCGGGGGGGGTCACAGGGCCTGGGGGGGCCCGGGGGGGGTCACAGGGCCTGGGGGGGCCCGGGGGGGTCACAGGGCCTGGGGGGGCCCGGGGGGGGTCACAGGGCCTGGGGGGGCCCGGGGGGGGTCACAGAGCCTGGGGGGGGGGGGTCACAGGGCCTGGGGGGGCCCGGGGGGGTCACAGGGCCTGGGGGGGCCCGGGGGGGGTCACAGGGCCTGGGGGGGCCCGGGGGGGGTCACAGGGCCTGGGGGGGGGGGGGTCCAGGCGGGGGGGGGGTCACGGGGCCTGGGGGGGCCCGGGGGAGACACCCAGGGCAGCTTGGGGGGCTCAGGGTTGGGGAGGGGTCGCTGCAGCTTGGAGGGGGGGTCCAGGGTCAGGGGGATCCCAGAATATTTTGGGGAGGGGGTGTTTTAGGGGCGGGGGGAGCCCCTGGCAGCTTGGGGGGGCTCCAGGACAATTTGCGGTGGTCTCAGGGTTTGGGGGGGGACGTGGGGTACCCCAGATTTGCTTGGGTTGGGGGGATTTTGGCAGCTTGGAGGGGCCACGGGGCACGGTGGCAGCTTTGGGGGGGTCTCTCAGAACCTGGGGGGGGTCCCTCAGCAGCCGGAGGTTGAGGGGGGCGGGTCGGGCCCCCCGGTGCCGCCCCCGCGGCTGCCGCTGCCACCGCTCTGATGTGGCTTGGGCACCGCAGCGCAATGGGAGCCACATGGCGGGGGGGGCACGGGGGGAGCAGGGGCGGGGCGGGGGGGCAAGCTCAGGGTGCCCGCGGTGCTGGGGGTCACCCCTGTCCCCTCCAGGTCACCCCCGTCCTCCCCAGGATCACCCCTGTCCCCCCCAGGGTCACCCCTGTCCCCCCCAAAGCCACCGCGGTGTCCCCGGGCTCTGTCTGTCCCTGCCGGGGGGGGGGGTCTGTCCCGGCTCGCTGCCCCGTGTCCCCCCCCCTCCCCCGAGCCCCCCGCAGTTATTTCCAGGGATAATTCCGGGATAATTAAAGGGTGGGAGGAAACACCGGAGCTGTGGGCGCAACTCAGCCCTGGGGCCACCCTGCCCTGGCTTCCCCGTGGGTGGGGTGGGAACCCCCCCCCCAGCCTCATTCTGGGTGCTCCTCTGTCCCTGCAGGTCCCTTCACATCCCCAATGTCCCCTTGGGTCCCTCCAGGTTCCCCTGGGTCCCCTTGGGTCTCTCTGGGTCCCCCAATGTCCCGCTGGGTCCCCCAATGTCCCCCTGGGTCCCTCTGGGTCCCCCAATGTCCCGCTGGGTCCCTCTGGGTCCCTCAATGTCCCCCTGAGTCCCCCAATGTCCCGCTGGGTCCCTCTGGGCCCCCCAATGTCCCCCTGAGTTCCCCAATGTCCCCCTGGGTCCCCCTGGGTTCCCCAATGTCCCGCTGGGTCCTCCAATGTCCCCCAATGTCCCCCTGGGTCCCCCTGGGCCCCCCAAATGTCCCGCTGGGTCCCCCAATGTCCCCCTGGGTGCCTCATGGTCCCATGGGACACCCCGGCTCCTGCAGGGTCCCATGGGACCTCAAACCCCCCCATGACCCCCCTGTGTCCCCCATGTCCCCACGCGTCCCCTGGCTCCTCCTGTCCCCCCATGCAGACCCTCCCTGTCCCCCACCTCGGGGGGGGTCACCGGGATGCCGGGGGGGTGCTCCGAGCACCGGGGGGGGGGCGTCCGGACACCGGGGGGGGCTCCGAACACCGGGGTGCCCACCGTGGGTGGTGCTGGGGGGGAAAGGGGGGGGAGCTCCGCTCTGTTCCGAGCCCTCGGAGCCTCCCCCGGTGCCCCCCCGGCCCCGCGGAGCCCGTGGGCGGCCGTGGCCGGCGCACCCAGCGCGGGGGCTGCGCTATTTCGGGGCCTCCGACCGCAAGGGAAACATCCGGGGGCCGGAGAGGGCGGGAGGGGCAGGGCAGGGCCGGGGGGGGACACCGGGGGACACCGGGGAGGGGTGGGGGACAAAGGAGTCACCTCGGTGTCCCCCCGGGTTGGGGACAGAATGGGGGTGAGGGGTTTGGGGACAACAGGACGGGGGGGGACACACTGCTGGGTGTGTGTGTGTGCATTCCCAGTATCCCCAGTGCCCATTCCCAGTGCTCCCAGTGCTCCCAGTACAGACATGGAAGGGATTCGGGGCTGGTTCTGCTTCCCCCCCAAAACCCCGAGGGGCCGCGGTGTCCCCGGTGTCACCGCGGGGATGGGGGGGGTGACACTGCCGGGACCCCCGCAGTGGCCCTGGGGACAGGGGTGGGGACAGGGACACCCCTGCTGAGACCCCCAAACTCATCTCAGGGGGCTGAGACCCCCCAAACTCGTGTCATGGAGGGACTGAGATCTCCCCAAATTTGAGACAGAGAGGCTGAGCCTCCTCAAACTCTCAGGGGGCTGAGACCCCCCCAAATTAATCTCAGGGAGCTGAGACCCCCCCAAATTCATCTCAGGGAGCTGAGACCTCCCTCAAACTCATCTCAGGGAGCTGAGACCCCCCTCAAACTCATCTCACGGAGCTGAGACCCCCCCCAAATTCATCTCAGGTGGCTGAGTTCGTGTCATGGGGGGACCGAGATCTCCCCAAATTTGGGACAGAGCGGCTGAGCCCCCCCAAACTCGTATCAGTTCCTGAGCCAGGCTGATAAATGGGAATGAGATGGGAAGGAGGGATGGAAGGATGGAGAGATGGAGGGATGGACAGACGGACGGACGGTGGCTGGCCGGCTGCCCGGGGATGGAGCCCCCCCCGCTCCGTGTCCCCCCCGCCCCGGTGCTGGCCGGGTCCCGGCGTCCGGCCGGGTATAAATACCGGGTAATTGCGGGGGCCCGGCGCGGCCGCGGGGCCGTGGGCGGCCGAGCCCGGCGCCGCCCTGTAATCAACCCCCGCCGCCGCCCCCCCCGCGCGGCCGCCGCGCTTTGAAGGGTCCCGGGACATACTGGGGGGGGGTCCCCAGCACTCCCGAACCGAGGAGAGACCCCCACCCCAATTCCCACCCCCATCCCTTCGGGCAGCGCCAGCGCCCCCCAGAATGAACCGGACCCTGATAGGAGTGAAACCCCCCCAAAAAATCCTCCCCGCCGGGCTGGCTGAGCAGGAGGAGGAGGAGGAGGAGGAGGAGGAGGGCTGGAGTGGCCGTCCCAGTTTGCTCCCAGTTTGTGGGCAGTGGAAGCCCCAGCGAGGCGGGGGGGGCCGGTGGTTGTGGCCTTCGGCGGCGGCGCCGGCGGCTGCGGAGCGGAAAGCCCTGACTCAGGGCTGGGAAAGGGCCCCGCTGGCTCCGACCGGGCCCGGCTGGGGGGGAAAACAGGGAAGGGGGAAAGCGAAAAGAAAATGGGAATGATGGAGGAGCAATAAAATTTAAAATAAAATAAAATAAAACAAAATAAAGGGATGGGGTAAAAGAGCGGTTGGGACAATTCCTTCATGGGAGGAAACTGAGGCACGGGGGGGGTCCCCAGCCCCATCACCAGAGCTGTGCGTGTCCCTGTCCCCCTGCACGTGTCCCCTGTCACCCCACACATGTCCCTTGTCCCCCTGCCCATGTCCCTTGACCCCCTGCACGTGTCCCCTGTCCCCTTGCACGTGTCCCTTGTCCCCCTGCACGTGTCCCCTGTCCCCCTGCACGTGTCCCCTGTCCCCCTGCACGTGTCCTTCATCCCCCTGCACGTGTCCCCTGTCCCCCTGCCCATGTCCCCCTGCCCATGTCCCCTGTCCCCTTGCACGTGTCCCTGTCCCCTTGCACGTTTCCCTTGTCCCCAGCTCTGTCCCCACTCCCTGACCCCATCCCTGCTCCCCCCAGCCCCATCCCCGCTCCTGTCCCCATCCCCAGACCCTTGACCCCATTCCCGGTACCTGAACCTCCAGCCCAGGTCCCTCTGACCCTCATCCCTTGTCCCCATCCCAATTCCTGTCCCCCCAGCCCCAGCCCTGGTCCAGTTTTGTCCCCATCTCTGCTCCATTCCCATCCCTGGTTCCTTCACGTCCATCCTTGGTCCCCATCCCTTGTCACCCCCAGCCCCATCCCAGCTCCTCATTCCCACCCTGGCACCTTCTGGGGTGCCCCAGCTGTCCCCTCCTCCTTTGTCCCTTTGTCCCATTTCCCCTCCTCATCCCTTTATTCCTTTTTTCCTTTCCAGCACTTTTCCCATTCATCCACTTCCCTTCCCAGCCCCTTCCTCCTCCTTTTCCTGCTGTCCATCCTTTCCTCCCCCTCTCCCTCCTTTTCCTCCCCTTATTTCCTCTATTCTCCTTTCCTTTTCCTTCCTCTCCCTTCCTTCCCTCTCCCCTCACTGTTCCCTGTCCCCATCTCCCCTCCTTCCTCCAGCTCTCAGCCTCCTCATCTTCCTCCCATCACAACTTTTTCATTTTTCTTTATTTCCTTATATATTTTTTCTTTTCTCTTCCCTCCCCTTTTTCATTTCCTTTTAAACTTTCCCCTTCCTTTTTCCTTTCCCCTTTCCTCTCTTTTCTTCCTCATCTCTTTTCTTTCTCTCTCTCCTTTTCTCTCTAACTTCTTCCCCTCTTCCAATTCTTTCTTCTTTTCCCCTTTCTCTTCTTTTCTCTTTTCTCTTCTTTCCCCCTTTCTCTTTTCCCCTTTTCCTTTTCCCCTTTCTCTTCTCCCCTCCTTTTCTCTTTCTTTTCTCCTCTCTCATCTTTTCCTTCCTCTTTTCCTTTTCCTTTTCCTTTTCCTCTTCCCCTTCCCCCCTTCCCGCCGTCCCCCCCCGGGCTGGGGGCGGTTCGGGGCCGCCCTCCCGCTCCCGGCCCCGGTCCCGGCCCGGCCCAGCCCCGCCGCAGCGGCACAACGGGGCGGGCGGCGGCCTCGGTGCTCCGTCCCTCCCTCCTTCCCTCCCTCTCCCTCCGTCCCTCCCTCCGCACCGAGCCCCGGCATCCCGGGACACCGGCATCCCGGCACAGCGGCGACACCGCGACACGGTGACATCGCGACATCGCGACATCCCCGAGGGCAGGAGCCACCCCTGGCATCCCCGGAGCGCGGTAAGGAGCCCCGGGACCCTTCGGGATGGGGGGACCGGGACTGGGGAGCGTGGGGTGGGGGATCCCCGCTCTTGGGACAGGGAGATTTTGAGAGGGGGGATCCCCCTCTAGGACAGGGACATTTGGGGAGGGAGATCCCCGCTCTGGGGACAGGAACACTTGGGGAGGGGGGATCCCCGCTCCGGGGGCAGGGACATTTTGGGGAGGGGGATCACCCTCTAGGACAGGGACACTTTGAGAGGGGGGATCTCCACTCTGGGGACAGGGACATTTTGGGACGGGGGGATCCCTGCTCTGGGGACAGGGACATTTGGGGAGGGGGGATCCCCCTCGAGGGACAGGGACACTGAAAGGGGGATCCCTCTCTAGGACAGGGACACTTAAGGGGGAATCCCCTCTAGGACAGGGACACTTTGAGGGAGGGATCCCCGCTCTGGGGACAGGGTCCCCAGGATTTGGGACTCACAGGGTGGATGACTCACTCCAGGATACCCCCCAAGGATAAGCAGGATCTCCCCACCCGGTTCCTATGCCAGGGGACACGTGTGTCCCCTGCCCCAGCAGGGACCGTGCCCGGCCATCCCCAGAGCAGGAACAGGGACAGGGGCACGAGTGCCACTGTCACCCCGAACTGTCCCTCTGGCTGGGGACAGCACCAGGGCACGGCACGAGCCAGGCCGGGGTGTCCTCGGGTCCAGGGGACAGCGGGTGGCACTGGCAGGGTGGGGGAAACTGAGGCAGGGGCTGTGGGGACACTTGGGGACAGGGACTGGGGATTGGGATCGGGGATTGGGGACAAGGACTGAATTTTGGGACCACAAAACTGCGGATTTAGGGGATCAGGGATCAGGATTGGGGACTGGGGACGAGGACTGAGTTTTGGGACCACAAAACTCCGGATTTAGGGGACCAGGGATCGGGACTGGGGTTGAGGATGGGGGACAAGGACTGAGTTTTGGGACCACAAAACTGCAGATTTAGGGGATCAGGGGACAGGGGGACAAGGGGACAAGGGGAGGACCAAACAAACCGGACACTGGTGGTCAGTGACAAGAACCCGGGAATTCAGGACCGAGAATTTGGGACCCCCAGAGCAGGGGCTGGACCCCTCCCACAGCGGGAGGGGACATGGGAGGGGACAAGGTCCCGGACGGAGGGACTGTCACCCCGCACCGGTGCAGGGAGCTCGGGCCGTCCTCAGCCCCGCGGCTCCCGGGGCTCCTTCCTTCCCTGCTCCTTAATTTCCCGGCGCAAGCGGAGCTGATTTATGGGAGTTTGACACTATTTTAAGCGTGCGCCTCCGTTTGCCGCTCGCCCTGGTTTTAATTACCTCGGCTCTCGCGGCAGGGCAGCGTTCCCGGGGCACAGGCCTGGCCCTTGTTATCCTTGGAAAACCGGGAGCGCTCTTGCGGCCACGGTCGGGGCCGGCGTAAAAATAGGCGCAAAAACCACGGAAAAAAAAAAAAAAATCTGAAAGGGGAGGGTGAGGGGGGACACCCAAAAAAAAAAAAAAAAAAACAAGAAAAAAAACCCCAAACAAACAAAAAAAGCCAAAATGCCTCAAAGTGGGTGAAGGGATGAATTTAAAAATAAATAAATAAAGGGAAGGCCGGGGGTGATGGGGGCGAGGGGCAGCTCATGACACCCCCCGGCCCAGCCCGAGCAGCTGAAAACCATGACGGGAATAAAAGCAGAGGAAGTCACCCGGGGAGGGGGGAGGCCGCAGCATTTTAATTCGATTAAAAGGCCATAAAGGCAGAAGGAGCCGAGATTGGGGGTGGGGGGAGGCCCTGCCACCAGCACAACTCCGGAGAAACCCCCAGAAAAACCCCTTTTGGGGGGTGATGGGGTGGTCTGTGCGGGGGAAACTGAGGCAGAGGGGAACGTGGGGGTGGTGGGTGGCACTGGGAGGACTGGGGGGGTGCTGGGTGCCCCTGGGTGCCCCAGCGGGGCTGACCCCCAGGATGGGTCACCCCTGTGGCTTCACCCCCAGGACCCTCAAGCCCCTTCCCCCTTTTTCCACAGGCTGAGGAAAAAGTGCCATGGCTGTGAGCCACCGCTGACATCGCCCCCCGCACCTCGGGGTGCCCCGCTGACATCGCCCCCCGCACCTCGGGGTGCCCCACTGACACCACCCCGAGCACCTCGGGGTGTCCCCGCTGACACCACCCCGAGCACCTCACGGTGCCACCGCTGACATCGCCCCCCGCACCTTGGGGTGTCCCCGCTGACATCGCCCCCCGCACCTCGGGGTGTCCCCGCTGACATCACCCCGAGCACCTCAGGGTGTCCCCGCAGCCATGGGTGACTCCTACGCCGCCGCCTTCCCCAGCGCCCCGGGGCTGCTGTCACCGTCCGCCAGCCCCCAGGCCTCCCCCGGCCCCTACGGCCCCGATTACGGCCCCTTCGGCCACCCCTTCCCAGCGCCCTCGGGTGCCCAGGAGGTGCTGGGTGCCCCGTGGTGGTGGCCACCAAAGGTCACCCTCCGGGCGAGTGCCTGCCCGGGGTGTACCCCTCGCTGGAGATGCCGCACCCCTACGGCTCCTGGTACAAGGGGGGGATCGGCGGGGGGCTCCCGGGGGGCTCCGGGCCCTCCGCCCCGTCCTGGTGGGATGTTCACCCCAATGGGGGCTGGCTGGGGGGGCCGGCGGGCGCTGAGGGTCTGCAGGGCTCGCTGCAGGCTCAGCCCACCCTCAGCCCCCCCGTGCCCACCTACAGCTCCGATTTCGGCGCTCTGAACCCCCCTCCTTACACCAACGCACCCGCGGCGCCCCCCACCCCTAAAACCACAGCGGGTGAGACCCCCAAAGGTCCCCGCGGTGGCTCCTTGGGGGGACGCCCGGCTTGCGATTGTCCCAATTGCCAGGAGCTGGAGCGGCTCGGCGGCCCGGGGGGGTCACGGAGGAAGCCGGTGCACAGCTGCCACATCCCGGGCTGCGGGAAGGTTTACGGCAAAGCCTCGCACCTGAAGGCGCACCTGAGGTGGCACACGGGGGAAAGACCCTTCGTGTGCAATTGGCTTTTCTGCGGGAAACGCTTCACCCGCTCCGACGAGCTGGAGCGTCACGTCCGAACCCACACGAGAGAAAAGAAATTCACCTGCCTGCTGTGCAGCAAACGCTTCACCCGCAGCGATCACCTCAGCAAGCACCAGAAAACCCACGCCGAGCCCGGCCCGCCCAAAGCGACCCCCGGTACCGAGCAACCCCCCGCGTCCCCCCGGCCACCGCCAGCCTCGCCCGGCAAGGAGGGCGGCAGTCCCGAAGCCGGGAGTTTGTTGGAGATTTGAGCCTTTTTATCTTCATCCTTTCCTCCTCCTCCGCGCCGCTGGGGATATTTATTACTGGGGTGCTGTTCCCCCTAAGCCCCCCAGCCCCCCCAGCTCCTCGTTAATTTATGTCTTAAATTATGGGGGGGCTCTCCGAGCGCTCTGGGGGTCACAGGGGGGTGTCAAGGTGAGACCCTCCCCCCCTTTATATTTTCCCTTCCACCCCCCCCATAAAACCTTCTCGCCCCCCGCACTCAGGGACAGGGTTTGCCCCCCTCCCCCGGCCTGGTTCATCAGTGATAATGTAACGTGTGCCCCCCCCCCTCTTTTTTAGCTGCCTGCCCCCCCTGGAAAAAAAAGCAATAAAAGGATTGAGAGTGGAGCCGGGCCCCCCCCGGGTGGCTTCATCACAGGGATGGGCTCAGCGTCCCCCTCCCTGCCGGGCTCCGAGGGAAACTGAGGCACGGGGGAGGGACACGGCCCTGCTCGGGGTCACTGTGGGTGGCAGGAGCTGAGTGGGACTGGGGACAAGCTGGGGTTGTCCCCTTGTCCTCAACCCCTGCGGTGCCACATCCCCGTGCCTCTCCCTTTTCCCAGGAGCCCGGCCCTGTGTCCCCAGGACCTTGTAGGGCTTTGTCCCCACAGTCCCACCTCTCCCTGTCCCCTGTGTCCCCAGGACCTTGTAGGGCTTTGTCCCCACAGTCCCACATCTCCTTGTCCCTTGTGTCCCCTGTGTCCCTCTGTCCCCACATCACTCCTCGTGTCCCCAACCTCAGGGACAACCAAATCCTGGACAGGCTTTGTCCTGTTGTCCCCACAGTCCCACCTCTCCCTGTCCCCTGTGTCCCCTGTGCCCCCAGGACCTTGTAGGGCTTTGTCCCCACAGTCCCATGTCTCCATGTCCCCCGTGTCCCGTGTGTTCCCAGGACCTTGTAAGGCTTTGTCCTGTGGTCCCCACGTCTGTGTATCCCCCGTCCCTCTGTCCCCACGTCACTCCTCGTGTCCCCAACCTCCGGGACAACCAAATCTTGACAGGTTTGGGGACCCTGACTTGTCCCCTGCCAGCCTCCCCCTGCACACGCGTGTCCCCCCAGCCGTGTCCCCCCAGCCGTGTCCCCACTCCCAGTGACACCGTGCCCACACATCCCCCCGTGCCTCAGTTTCCCCCCTGGTGCACGTGGCAGCCCCGGGCACGCGTTGGGGCCACGTGTCCCCAAGGACACCCCAATTTTGGGCGCTGTGGGCTGGCGGGGACCCCGCTGTGCTCCCCCTCCCCGTGCCCTGGGTTCCCGCCAGCGCTTTGATGCGCTCAGCCCTGGTTTGGGGCTTTTCCTGAAAAAAGAACCCAAAAAAGCCACGAAAAAAGGCAAAAAGAGGCGGAAAGGAATTCCTGTGCCAGCACAGAGCGGGGTGGGGGGGCAGCTGTCCCCGGCAGGGACAGGGACAGGGATGGCAGCAGCTCCCGGTGCCACCCCGGGTGAGCCACGGTGGCCACAGCTCCAGGACCCGGCTGTCCCCGGGGAAAGGGAAACTGAGGCACGGAGGCACCAATGGAGCGGCCGGAGCTCAGTGAGGGTGACAGAGCCGTCCCCAGGGTGGCTCCCGGGGGGGATTTAGAGTGGCAGCGCCACCTCCCGAGCCAGCCACACCCTCCCCGATACAAATTTACCCATTTCGGAGGTTTTCTCCCCTAAAAACGCCAACCCTGCCGCCTCTCGCTGTGGGTGGGCCAGTGCCAAGCGAGGCAAGGAGCCACGTCCCCCGAGCCAAACCCCGGCCCGGCGGCCACCGAGGGCTCGACCGCCCGGAGCCTCCCAAACCACAGAGCCCAACCCCATCCAGAGCCCCCCCAAACCCCAGCGGGGACCCCCCCACACTCCGCCACCAGCGGCTTTTTTTCCCCTCAGGGCCGGGTTTGGGGGGGTCCGAGGGACGCCACGCCAGCGCTGCGGTGGCTCTGATGTCGGCGCCATCCCAAATCGTCGTCTCCCCTATCGAACCCCGCTCGTTCCGTCGTAACGGGCGAGGAATGTGGGGCCCCCCGCCGCAGCTCCCCCCCTCCGCCTTTATTTAATATCCTGAGAAAATTAAAATAACTCTTGCGGCCGCTAAGGAAAACACGGAGATAAACACACCAGGAAAGAGGGAGCCCCTGGGAGAGGGGCTGGGAGGGAGCCAAGGGGTGGGGGGCACACGGCGGGAGTGGCACCCAGGGGACACCGGGACAAGGGACACCGGCACCCGAGAGCGGGGACACCGGGGGAGGTGGCACTGGGGGACACGGGAGCGGGACACGGGGGTGTCCCGAAGGTGTCCCAGGGGTGGGTGTCCCAGGGGTGTCCGGCGGTGTCCTGGGATGTCCCGGAGGTGTCCCGGAGGTGTCCGGGGATTTCCCGGAGGTGTCCCTGGGTGTCCCAGGGGCGTCCGGGAGTGTCCGGTGGTGTACCGGGAGTGTCCGGGGGTGTCCCGGGGGTGTCTCGGGCTGTCCCGGTGCTGTCCCGGCGTGTCCCGGGGGTGTCCGGCGGTATGCCAGGGGTGTCCGAGGGTGTCCCGGGGGTGTCCCAGGGGTGTCCGGGGGTGTCCCCGGGTGTCCGGGGATGTCCCAGGGGTGTCTGGGAGTGTCCGGGGGTGTCCCGGGGTGTCCTAGGGGTGTCCGATGGTGTCCCAGGGGTGTCTGGGGTTGTCCCGGGCTGTCCGGGGGTATGCCAGGGGTGTCCCGGGGGTGTCCCAGGGGTGTCCCGGTGCTGTCCCGGGGTGTCCGGGGGTGTCCCGGGGGTATCCCTGGGGTGTCTGGGGGTGTCCGGCGATGTCCCAGGGGTGTCCGGGCTGTCCCGGTCCCGTCCCGGTCCCGTCCCGGTCCCAGCGCAGCCCGGCTCGGACACCACGTGATCCATCCGCCGCACCCGCCCTTTCCCCGCCCCTCCAGTGAGGCTCCGCCCTCCTTAAAGGGGCAACGTCCTCAAAAGTGGCCCCTCATTTTGTTCAGTCCCCGTTACAACCGGAGAGCCACTAAGTCACCGGTGGAGCGCGTTTGTGCAGGATACGCTGTTATTATCCGTCCTCCGCGGAGGAAATCGGGGAGGCTGGCGTTGTTCCCCAGTGAGAATCCCGCGTATTTCCCCACGGGAGCCGCGGCCCTTTTAATTCCCCTCCCACAGGCGCTCGCGGCCGTGAGGGCGGCGCGCGGCGGCGCTTGGCGCGAAGCGGGAAGGGTGAGGGCAGCCAAGATGGCGGCGCCGGGGGCTGAGGGCGGGGAGCGGGTGAGGGGGCGCCGGGGGGCGCGGTGGGGAAACCGGGGGGCACCGGGGGTTGTGAGCGGGTGAGGGGCTAAGGGACCAGTGGAGGGTTCGCCGGCTTGGGGCCGGAGCGTGCCGAGGGCACCGGAGGTTTCAGTTGTGGCCCCTCACCCCGGGCTCGTCCTCAGGCTCGGCGCCGCCATGTGCACCCTGGGGCTGTTCCCGCCGCCGCCTCCTCCCGGGGATGTCACCCTGTACGAGCTCAACAACGCCCTGGTCTGCGGCCGCCTCAGCGAGCAGCTCCCGCTGGCCTTCCAGAGCCAGGTGAGAGCCCCGGGGATGGGTGAGCCCCTCCTTCCCCTTCCCTATGCCAGGTGAGCTCCTCCTTCCCCTCCCTCGCCCGCGCCAGGTGAGACCCCCGAGCCAGGTGAGCTCCTCCTTCTCCTCCTCAGCCCCAGGTGAGCTCCTCCTTCTCCTCCTTCCCCTTCTTCCCCTCCTTCCCCTTCCCAGCGCCAGGTGAGACCCCCAAGCCAGGTGAGTCCTTCTTTCCCCTCCCTAAAGCCCAGTGAGACCCCCAAGCCAGGCGAGCTCCTCCTTCCCCTCCCCTGCACCAGGTGAGACCCCCAAGCCAGGTGAGTCCCTTCTTCTCCTCTTCAGCCCCAGGTGAGCCCCTCCTTGCCCTCCTTCCTCTTCTTCCCCTCCCCTGTGCCCGGTGAGACCCCCCCAAGCCAGGGAAGCCCCCCTGCTCCCAGAGCCGTGCCAGCCCCCTCCAGCCTTGGCGGTGCCACATTTGTCCCCCCTCAGCTGTGGCTGGAGCTCTGTCCCCTCTGCTGGGCTCTCCTCCAGGCACCCTCAGGCTGTTCCTTCACCCCTTCTTTCCTCCCATCCCCGTTTGCTCCCTGCCCTGGGGGGGTCCCTTTGCCACCCTGCTCTCAGGGGGGGTTCAGGGGGACTCAGGGGGGACTCGGGGGGTCTCAGAAGGGGCTCAGGGGGACTCAGGAGGGCTCTGGGTGCTGCAGGTGCCCGACCTGCCCGTGCTGAGCCTGCCCAAGGAGCCCCTCAAGGCTCACAGCCGCCTGGAGCCCAGCGCCCGCCCGCCCTTCATCCACCACCGTGAGTCCCTCTGGAAGCGCTGCCTCAGCGCCTGGTGAGTCCCTCGCTGTCCCCTGCTGTCCCCAAGCAGCCAAATGTGTCCCCAGGAGGGGCAGGGACAGCAGGAGGTGACACTGCTGTCACCGCAGGCGCGACACCGGCCTCTGCGGGCTGCTCCGGGAGCTCGCTGGCGCCGAGGAGGAGGGTGAGTTTGTGCTGCCCCGACATCTCCTGGGTGTCACTGACATCTCCTGGGTGTCCCCGTGACGTTTTGGCCCTGCCCGTGTCCCCCCTGCGGTGCTGGCAGGGTGGCTGAGGGCTCTGTGCCCTGCAGGGCTGCGGTGGCTGCGGACGGGCTCGAGCCAGGCGCTGGCCGTGTGCCGCTGGCTGTCCTCGCTGCATGGATCGCTGTTCCCACACCTCTCCGTGAGTCATTCCAGCCTCAGCACCTCGGGGAGCAGAGATTTGGGGTGCAGGGTGGTCATTTCCTCACTTAAACCTCCCCCAAAATGCTCCTGCTGGTGATGCTCAGCTCCAGACACTGCTCCTTCCTCCTCTGGTGGAAAATGGACACACTGGGAAGGTGTTTGGGCAGCAAGAGGGGCTCGAATCCAGGTGGGAGAGAGGCAAAAAGGGCTGGACAGCTCAGTGTTCTCCTCTCCCTGCAGCTCACCAGTGAGGACATGATTGCAGCCTTCTCCCAGGCCGTGGATTGGTGAGTCCTGGGTGTCCCAAAATCTCCGTGCCAGGGTCTAGGAGCCACCCCAGGGTGGGGGTACAAGGACAGGGTGGCCCCGTTTGGGTGGGCTCACCCATTGAAGGTAAATATTTCCCCACTGGCTCTGCCCTCGTTGGTGTGCTCTGGTTGGAGAGAGATCAGGGTTAAAGGAGATCAGAGCTTGGAAAATTCCTTTCAATTCCAACCCCAGGCTGTGGTCACCAGCTCCCTTAGAGCCATGTGAGTAATTCCCAGAAACAGAGAATCTCTCAAAGTCAACGGTCCCATTGAGCAGCAAAAAGGAAATTTAATTTCTCTGGGGACTCTGAGAAGGGTCCTTGGCAGCCCAGGGGCTGCTGGGGGGTCTCACCCTGCCCTGTGCCCCCTCCAGGGCCGGCTGCACCGTCCGGGCCTTCGCCTGGCACCCCCACACCAACAAATTCGCTGTGGCTCTTCTGGATGATTCCATCCGTGTCTACAACTCCAACAGGTGAGGCTTTGTCCTGGGCTTGGTCCTGCTGCCCGTGGCCTCCTCACCCACCTGGGCACCCCTGGACACCCCTGGGCACCCCGGGCACCCCTGGGTTTCCATTCAGCCCTCCCTGCTCCTTTCCCACTCTCCCTCAAGTCTGAGCTTTGCCTTTCCTGTCCCTGCCTGCTCTGTGGGTCTGGGGACATCCTGAGGGTCACACAGCCCTGGGGGTGGTGACAGCACCAGGGACACATGAGCTGAGTGTCCTCTGTCCCCCAGGTGTCCCTGCTCCCCCAGGGAATGCCAATCTCTGCTCAGGAGGAGACTCTGCCAGCTCCTCCTGCAGCCCCCCTGAGTGTCCCCAAGCTGGGATTTCCAACCAGCCTGGGCCCTGTCTGGGTTGGGGACACCAGGTGACTCCCACACACCGCTGGTGTCACCTGGCTGGGAATTCCTGTCCCCTCCCCGGGCATCACACGCAGGGCACACCCCCCTCACTCCCCAGCCTGCTGTCCTCCCTCGGGGCTGGCAGGGGACATTGTGACCCCCCAGTGTCACCTGTCCCCTCCCGGCAGTGCCACGGTGCCCTCGCTGAAGCATCGCCTGCAGAGGAACGTGGCTGCCATGGCCTGGAAGCCTCTCTGTGCCTCCATCCTGGCCGTGGGCTGCCAGAGCTGCATCCTCGTGTGGCACCTGGACCCCACCTCCCTCTCCACGAGGTGACAGCTCCCCCCATCCCTGGTGTCACCCCGTTGGGACAGCACCACCAGCAAATCCCAAATCCTGGTGGTTTGTCCCTGTTGCTCTGCAGGCCCTCGTCGGGCTGTGCCCAGGTGCTGTCCTACCCCGGGCACAGCCCTGTCACCAGCCTGGCCTGGGCCCCCAGCGGGGAGCGGCTGCTGTCAGCGTCACCCGTGGACACGGCCATGCTGGTGAGGGGACACCAGGGGACACCAGGGGACACAGGGATTGCACCTGGAGCTGAAATCTTCGCTCTGTGTTCCCTCACCTTGGTGTCACCGTTGTTCTCCTTGTCCCCTCGTGCAGGTGTGGGATGTGTCCACCGAGAGCTGTGTGCAGCTGCAGTGGTTTGGGGGTGGCGGTGTCACCTACTTGGCCTGGTCACCCGATGGCAGCAAAGTGCTGGCAGCCACTCCCTCGGCTGTGTTCCGGTCAGCTCTTCATCCCCATCCTCATCCTCACCCTCATCTTCATCCCATCCTCATCCCTCATATCCATCCCCATCATTATCTTCATCCATCCTCATCCCCATCCTCGTCTTCATCCCATCCCCATCCTCATCCCCATCCTTATCCTCACCCAAACCATCTGGATCTGGCTCCCAGATTTCCTCCCTGCTCCCGTTCCTGTTGTGGGGATGAGGGTTGGCCGTGGTGCATTCCCAGAGCAGCAGGATTGGGGTGAATTCCCTGGAATTCTGCTCCCTAAATTCCTCCCGTTTCCTGCAGGGTGTGGGAGGCCCAGATGTGGACCTGTGAGCGCTGGCCCACCCTCAGGGGACGCTGCCAGGTAGGATTGGGATTGGGACATTCCCCACCCAGGGAATCACTGAGGATGGAAAAACCCTCTGGGATCACCCAGACCCACCCCTGGCACTGCCAAGGCCACCAGTGTCCTGTGTCCCCAAGTGCCACCCCCATTTAAAGGGCTTTTAAATCCCTCCAGGAACAGGGACTCCACTCCTGCCTTGGGCAGCCAGCCCAAGAAATTGTGGAATTTTTCCCTAATTGTGTGGAAATCTTCCCAATTTCCAATCTGAACCTCCCCTGGCACAACCTGAGGCTGTGTGCTCTTGTCCCTTGTTCCCTGGGATGTTTCCCTGGCTGTCCCTTCCCAGCAGGGATTTGAGGGGTGAAAAGTCCCTCCTGAGCTTCCTTTTTTTCCAGTCTGGCCCCTCCTCAGCTCCCTCCAGACCTCTCCAACCCTTCCCAGCTCCATTTCCCCCTCTGGCCACACTCCAGCCCCTCAGGGTCCATCTGGAACCCCAAAGGGACCCCAGGGTTCTGCTGTGACCTCACCCTCGCCCAGATGTCACCTCCAGGGGACACTTTGGGGCTTTGATTCAAAATCCTCCATTCCCAGCTGGTTCCAGGGGATCCCGTGCCAGCTGTGCCCTCCTGTGGGTGCTGGGGTGACAGAGGTGACACTGTCCCTCAGACAGGGTGATAAAGGTGACACTGTCCCTCAGACAGGGTGATAAAGGTGACACTGTCCCTCAGACGGGTGACACTGTCCCTCAGACAGGGGTGACACTGTCCCTCAGACAGGGGTGACACTGTCCCTCAGACAGGGTGACAAAGGTGACACTGTCCCACAGACAGGGTGACAAAGGTGACACTGTCCCAGTGACAAAGGTGACACTGTCCTGGTGACAAAGGTGACACTGTCCCACAGACAGGGGTGACAAAGGTGACACTGTCCCACAGACAGGGTGACAAAGGTGACACTGTCCCTCAGACAGGGGTGACACTGTCCCACAGACAGGGTGACAAAGGTGACACTGTCCCTCAGACAAGGGTGACACTGTCCCACAGACAGGGGTGACAAAGGTGACACTGTCCCTCAGACAGGGTGCTGGAGCCCCGATGGCAGCCGGCTGCTCTTCACCGTGCTGGGTGAATCCGTCATCTACTCCTTGTCCTTCTCCGAGTACCGGGGTGAGTTTGTCCCACCTGGAGCTCCCCAAAAACTGGGAGAGGGCTCCCAAAGGATCCCACAGCTTTGGGGTGAGGAGCTGGGACAGTGGCAGAGAGCTGGGACACGCACAGGGGGTGGTTTGGGGTGTCCGAGCATGGAATCTTCTGGAATTCAGGTTTTTCCATCCCTTACGGGCATGGAATCTTCTGGAATTCAGGTTTTTCCATCCCTTATGGGCATGGAATCTTCTGGAACTCGGGGGGGTTTTTTCCATCCCTCATGAGCGTGGAATCTTCTGGAATTCAGGTTTTTCCATCCCTCACGAGCATGGAATCTTCTGGAATTCAGGTTTTTCCATCCCTCACGAGCATGGAATCTTCTGGAACTCGGGGGGGTTTTTTCCATCCCTCATGAGCATGGAATCTTTTGGAATTCAGGTTTTTCCATCCCTCACGAGCATGGAATCTTCTGGAATTCAGGGGGTTTTTTTCCATCCCTCATGAGCATGGAATCTTTTGGAATTCAGGTTTTTCCATCCCTCACGAGCATGGAATCTTCTGGAATTCAGGGGGGTTTTTTCCATCCCTCATGAGCATGGAATCTTCTGGAATTCAGGTTTTTCCATCCCTCACGAGCATGGAATCTTCTGGAACTCTGGGGGGTTTTTTCCATCCCTCATGAGCATGGAATCTTTTGGAATTCAGGTTTTTCCATCCCTCACGGGCATGGAATCTTCTGGAATTCAGGTTTTTCCATCCCTCACGAGCATGGAATCTTCTGGAATTCAGGTTTTTCCATCCCTCACGAGCATGGAATCTTCTGGAACTCAGGGGGGTTTTTTCCATCCCTCACAAGCATGGAATCTTTTGGAATTCAGGTTTTTCCATCCCTCATGAGCATGGAATCTTCTGGAATTCAGGGGTTTTTTTTTCCATCCCTCATCAGCATGGAATCTTCTGGAATTCAGGTTTTTCCATCCCTCACTCTCAGGTCTCAGTTGTGGGGTCTTGAAGGGATTTCAGGGAGCCTCCAGTGGGTCCAGAGCCAGATCTTGGTGTTTGCTGTCCCTTATCCTCCATCCCAGCCACCCGTGGGACACCAGCACAGCCTCTCTGAGAAGGAAATGAATGAATGAAACCTGGGAAATGCAGTGGGATTTATGAAATGTGGATTTCTGCCCTGGCAGGGGAGATGCAGGGCCAGGTGGGAGGCTCCAAAACGGCCTCGATCGTGGCTGACCTGTCCGAGACCACCTTCGAGACCCCCTATGGGGAGGAGAGGTGGGTCTGCCTGGGGCACCCAGGGGTGCAGGGGGTCCCTGGGGGGGTCTCTGCTCCCCTGATTTTGGGGATTTGTGCTGTTCCAGGATCGGAGGAGAGGTTCACTCCATGGTGTGGGACCCCAGCGGGGAGAGGCTGGCAGTGATCCTCAGAGGTCAGTGCTGCCCTGGGAACGCTGCTGTGCTGCCCTCAGGGAAAAGGGACACGGGGAGGGGACAAGGGAGAGCCCTGGGTGCTGCTGTCCCCCCTGCAGGACACCCCGAGGCCCCGGGCAGCCACCCGGCCATCGCCGTCTTCCGCACCCGCAACAGCCCCGTCTTTGAGCTCCTGCCCTGGTCAGTGGGGGCCAGGGAGTTTTGGGGTCATTGCAGGGGGTTGGGGGGTTTGGGGTCATTGCAGGGGGTTTGGGGTCATTGCAGGGGGGTTTGGGGGGTATTGGGGGCATTGCAGGGGGTTTGGGGTCATTACAGGGGGTTTGGGGTCATTGCAGGGGGTTTGGGGGGGTATTGGGGCATTGCAGGGGGTTTGGGGTGTGTTTGGGGCCATTGCAGGGGGTTTGGGGTCATTGCAGGGGGTTTGGGGTCATTGTAGGGGATTGGGGCATTGGGGTCATTGCAGGGGTTTGGGGGGTTTGGGGTCATTGCAGGGGGTTTGGGGCATTGCAGGGGGTTGGGGGGGTTTGGGATCATTGCAGGGGGTTTGGGGTCATTGCAGGGGGTTTGGGGGGTTTGGGGTCATTGCAGGGGGTTTGGGGGGGTATTGGGGTCATTGCAGGGGGTTTGGGGGGTATTGGGGTCATTGCAGGGGGTTTGGGGGGTATTGGGGTCATTGCAGGGGGTTTGGGGTCATTGCAGGGGGTTTGGGGTGGGTTTGGGGTCATTGCAGGGGGTTTGGGGGGTATTGGGGTCATTGCAGGGGGTTTGGGGGTGTTTGGGGTCATTGCAGGGGTTTGGGGGGTATTGGGGTCATTGCAGGGGGTTTGGGGGTGTTTGGGGTCATTGCAGGGGGATTGGGGGGATTGGGGTCATTGCGGGGGGTTTGGGGTCATTGCAGGGGGTTTGGGGGGTATTGGGGTCATTGCAGGGGTTTGGGGTCATTGCAGGAGTTTGGGGGGATTGGGGTCATTACAGGGGGTTTGGGTCATTGCAGGGGGTTTGGGGTAGGTTTGGGGTCATTGCAGGGGGTTTGGGGTCATTGCAGGGGTTTGGGGTGTGTTTGGGGTCATTGCAGGGGGTTTGGGGGGATTGGGGTCATTACAGGGGGTTTGGGGTCATTGCAGGGGGTTTGGGGTCATTGCAGGGGGATTGGGGGGATTGGGGTCATTGCAGGGGGTTTGGGGGATTGGGGTCATTACAGGGGGTTTGGGGCCATTGCAGGGGGTTTGGGGGCATTGCAGGGGGTTTGGGGGATTGGGGTCATTGCAGGGGGATTGGGGTGGGTTTGGGGTCATTGCAGGGGGTTTGGGGTCATTGCAGGAGGTTTGGGGGGGATTGGGGTCATCACAGGGGTTTGGGGGGTATTGGGGTCATTGCAGGGGGTTTGGGGTCATTGCAACGGGTTTGGGGGCATTGCAGGGGGGTTTGGGGGGGTTTGGGGTCATTGCAGGGGGTTTGGGGTCATTGCAGGGGGTTTGGGGTCATTGCAGGGGGTTTGGGGTCATTGCAGGGGTTTGGGGGGGATTGGGGTCATTGCAGGGGGTTTGGGGGGGATTGGGGTCATTGCAGGGGGTTTGGGGGGTTTGGGGTCATTGCAGGGGGTTTGGGGCGGATTGGGGTCATTGCAGGGGGTTTGGGTTCATTGCAGGAGGGTTTGGGTTTCATTTCAGAGGGTTTGGGGTGGGTTTGGGTTCATTGCAGAGGGCTTGAGTTCATTACAGGGGGTTTGGGTTCATTGCAAGAGGGTTTGGGTTCATTTCAGGGGGTTTGGGGTGGGTTCGGGTTCATTTCAGGGTACTTTGGGTTGTCCTTTCCCAGTGCATCCCCTTGGATCCCACACACCCCAATTCCCTGGGAATGTGCTGTTCCCCCTTGGATCCCACACACCCCAATTCCCTGGGAATGTGCTGTTCCCCCTTGGATCCCACACACCCCAATTCCCCGGGAGTTTCCCAGTCCCTAACCCCACTGTCCCCACCCCACAGCGGTTTCGTGCGGGGCGAGCGCGGGGCCCGGCCCCAGCTCATCTCCTTCCACCCCTGCTTCCCTCAGGGCGCCCTCCTGACCGTGGTGAGTCCCTCCCTGGGCGTTCCCAGTCCCAGGGGGACACTGGTGGCACTGGGAAGGGGCTGGGATCAGGGTGGGGTTCTGAGGGGAGGTTTAACCACACCAAGGGTTGGGTTCTGTGTTCTGGGGACAGGGGCCAGGCAGGAAGGGACTGAGGGGACAGTGCTGGCCCCAGTGCGAGCCAGGTGTGCCCAGGTGGCCAAAAAACCCACTGGGATCCTGGCCTGGCTCTGGGTGCCAGCAGGAGCAGGGGGGGATTGTTCCTCCCCATGGCCACACCTCAAGTGTGTCTGGATCCCCCAGTTTAGGATTTTGGGATGTGGGGAGTGCCCAGAGAAGGGAACAGAGCTGGGGAAGCTCCTGGGGGGCCTGAGGGAGCTGGGGAAGCTCCTGGGGGGCCTGAGGGAGCTGGGGAAGGGTCTGGAGCTCCTGGGCGGGCCGAGGAAGGGTCTGGAGCTCCTGGGCGGGCTGGAGAAGCTCCTGGTGGGGCTGGAGAAGCTCCTGGTGGGGCTGAGGAAGGGTCTGGAGCTCCTGGGGAGGCTGAGAGAGCTGGGGAAGGGTTTGGAGCTCCTGGGGGAGCTGGGGAAGGGTCTGGAGCTCCTGGGGGGGCTGAGGGAGCTGGGGAAGGGTCTGGGGGGCCTGAGGGAGCTGGGGAAGGGTCTGGAGCTCCTGGGCGGGCCGAGGAAGGGTCTGGAGCTCCTGGGGGGCTGGAGAAGCTCCTGGTGGGGCTGGAGAAGCTCCTGGTGGGGCTGAGGAAGGGTCTGGAGCTCCTGGGGAGGCTGAGAGAGCTGGGGAAGGGTCTGGAGCTCCTGGGGAGGCTGAGAGAGCTGGGGAAGGGTCTGGAGCTCCTGGGGAGGCTGAGGAAGGGTCTGGAGCTCCTGGGGGGGCTGAGGGAGCTGGGGAAGGGTCTGGAGCTCCTCGGTGTCAGCTCACGGGCTGGACTCCATCCCAAAGTTTTTTTTTCCCCGTTTTTGTGCTGTTTGGACACTCACCCCTGCCCCAACCTCTGCCCTGCAGTGCTGGTCCTCGGGGAAGATCTCCCACATCCCTTTTTTCTTCGTCAGCGCCCTGGAGCCCCACGCCAGCCCCCGCCGCAGCCCCGTGCCCGTGCTGGGCAGTGTCAGGGAGCAGCCGCTGTTCTCCGAGCTCTGAGCACCCCAGGGCCTCCCCTCTGCCTCCTCTTCCTCCTCCTCAGCCTCCTCTTCCTCCCTGCTCTGCCTCCTCTTCCTCCAGGAGCCCCCACACCTGCTCCTGCCCCATTAAAAGTGGCTTTTTCTCTCCCTTTCCTCTTGTTTCTTCCCCTGACAGGACTGGAAGATTTTTGGGGGTGAGTTTGGATCCCAGTCTGGCACCCCAGGGCCTCCCCTCATCCTCCTCTTCCTCCCTCCTCTCCCTCCAGGAGCCCCCACACCAGCTCAGGGTCTGGCAGTGCTGCTCCTGCCCCATTAAAAGTGGATTTTTCTCTCCCTTTCCTCTTCTTTCCTCACCCCAACAGACCTGAAAGATTTCCAGGAGTGAATTTGGGAAATCCTGTGGGTCTGGAGGGGCTCTGGGGGTTCCAGAGTTGGATTTTGGGGTCAGAAAGAGCTGGGAGTGAACTCGCAGAACCTCTTGGTGTGATCCCACTGCAGCCCATGGGCCAGGGCTGCTCTTTTGGGGTCAAAACCCCCCATTTTGGGGTCAAAAAGATGAAGGGGTTTTGGGGGGGGTTTGACCACACACACAAAACTCCCCCAGGCTTTGTCTTTGTCTTGAGGGTGAGCAGAAGTGAACCCAAACCCCTAAAATGAACCAAACCCTCTGTGGGACCCCAAACCCCAACCCTGGGGACCCCAGGGTGCTCGTGGGACCCTAAACCCCAACCCTGTGGACCCCAGGGTGCTCGTGGGACCCTAAATCCCAACCCTGGGGACCCCAGGGTGCTCGTGGGACCCCAAACTCCAACCCTGGAGTGCTCGTGGGACCCTAAATCCCAACCCTGGGGACCCCAGGGTGCTCGTGCTACCCCACGTGAGCCCCCCCGGCCCCGCAGGATGGGGGGGCAGCAGCTGGACCCCCCCCAGGGAGGGGATTAAAGCTGCTGGGGGCAGCAGGGAAAGGCTGGGATTACCCAGCCCCAATCCCGGGATTACCCAGCCCCAATCCCGGGATTACCCAGCCCTAATCCCGGGATTACACTGGGCTGGCGGGGAGGGCGAGGGGGGCGCAGGGCCCCCGCTGCCCCCACCCCGACAGGACCCCCCAAAACCCCCCCCAGAGCCAGGGGGAGACCCCAACTCCCGACCCCCACAGCATCCAACCCCTTCCTAGGGCCGGGCAGGATCCAGGGGGGATCATGGGGGACCCAGCGGTGATCCAAGACGGATCCAGAAGGGATCCTGAAGGGTTTAGGGGGACCCAGGAGTGATCCAAGGGGGTCCAGGAGGGTCCAGGGAGATCCAGGGCGGTCAGGGGGGAGCCAGAATGGATCCAGGGGTGATTCTGGAGGGATTTGGGGGGATCCAGAAGGGTCTAGGGGAACCCAGGGGTAATCCAGGGGTGATCCTGGAGGGTCCAGGAGGGATCTAGGGGGACCCAGGGGAATCCAGGGGGACCCAGGAGGGATCCAGGGGGCTCCACAAGGGATCCAGGGGGGATCCAGGAGGGATCCAGGGGCGTCCAGGGGGCTCCACAAGGGATCCAGGGGGGATTCAGGAGGGTCCAGGGGGACCCAGGGTGATCCAGGAGGGTCCAGGGAGATCCAGGAGGGTCCAGGGGGACACAGGGAGGATCCAGGGGTGATCCTGGAGGGATCCAGGAGGGTCCAGGAGGGATCCAGGGGGACCCAGGGAATCCAGGAGTGACCCAGGAGGGATCCAGGGGGCTCCACAAGGGATCCAGGAGTGACCCAGGGGCGTCCAGGGGGCTCCACAAGGGATCCAGGAGTGACCCAGGGGCGTCCAGGGGGCTCCACAAGGGATCCAGGGGGGATCCAGGAGTGACCCAGGGGCGTCCAGGGGGCTCCACAAGGGATCCATGGGGGATTCAGGAGGGTCCAGGGGGACCCAGGGTGATCCAGGAGGGTCCAGGGAGATCCAGGAGGGTCCAGGGGGACACAGGGAGGATCCAGGGGTGATCCTGGAGGGATCCAGGAGGGTCCAGGAGGGATCCAGGGGGACCCAGGGGAATCCAGGAGTGACCCAGGAGGGATCCAGGGGGCTCCACAAGGGATCCAGGAGTGACCCAGGGGCGTCCAGGGGGCTCCACAAGGGATCCAGGGGGGATTCAGGAGGGATCCAGGGGCGTCCAGGGGGCTCCACAAGGGATCCAGGGGGGATTCAGGAGGGTCCAGGGGGACCCAGGGTGATCCAGGAGGGTCCAGGGAGATCCAGGAGGGTCCAGGGGGACACAGGGAGGATCCAGGGGTGATCCTGGAGGGATCCAGGAGGGTCCAGGAGGGATCCAGGGGGACCCAGGGGTGACCCGGCCTCCAAACCCACCGCAGCTGCTGGGGCAATCCTGGGTGGGAGGGGCGGGGGGCGCTTCACCCCTCGGGCCTGCCCGGTTGGCTCCCGGTGCCGCCTCCGGTGCCGCCTCTGAGCGGCTCCTCCTCCTCCTCCTCCTGGCGCCGCCGGGGCCCGCGGGGCAGAGCCCGCAGGTATCGCAGGTGCAGCCGCGTCTCCTCCCGGCTCCGCCGCACGAACCGACCCACGCAGAGCAGGACAGCCCCCAGCCACCCCCCCACGGCCACCAGCGCTGCCACATCGGGGACCCGCGCTGTCCCCACGGCCCTCCCCAGCGTCTCGTTGTGGCCACCGGGTGGGGCCGGGACCGGCGGAGCCTCCCCGGGGCACCGGGAGCCTCCCCGGGGGTGTTGGGGCAGCAGCAGCAGCAGCAGCAGCGCGGCCGCCGGCATGGCCCGGGAGGAGCGGGGTGGGAGGGGACGGACCGTGACCCCCCCGCGGTGCCGGGGACACGCGGGATGGCGGCTGTGACAGCGGGGGGGGTGGCACTGCTCGATGTCCCCGTGGTGTTGGGGGGGTCACGGTTGTCCCTGAGCCACAGGAACCCCCCCAGTGTCACACAGACCCCCCAGTGTCACACAGCCCCCCCCAGTGTCACACAGAGGCCCCAGTGTCACACGGACCCCCCCAGTGTCACACTGAGCCCCCCCCAGTGTCACACAGACCTCCACCAGTGTCACACACAGAGCCCCCCCCAGTGTCACAGGGCCCCCCAGTGTCACACAGACCCCCCCCCAGTGTCACACAGAGCCCTCAGTGTCACACAGACCCCCCCAGTGTCACACAGAGCCCCCAGTGTCACAGGGCCCCCCAGTGTCACACAGAGCCCCCAGTGTCACACTGAGCCCCCTCAGTGTCACACAGACCCCCACCAGTGTCACACACAGAGCCCCCCCAGTGTCACAGGGCCCCCCCAGTGTCACACAGAGCCCACCCAGTGTCACAGAGAGCCTCCCCAGTGTCACACAGACCCCCCCAGTGTCACACAGACCCCCACCAGTGTCACACACAGAGCCCCCCCAGTGTCACAGGGCCCCCCCAGTGTCACGGGGCCCCCCCAGTGTCACACAGAGCCCCCAGTGTCACACAGAGTCTCCCCCGTGCCCCCTCAGCACACCGGGACTGGGGAGCTCAAGGTGGAACTGGTTTTTACTGGTGCTGGTGCTGGCAGCCCCTCGGTGCAGGGAGGTGACAGAATGGGGACAAACTCCCAGGAAATGGAGCCAAAACGTCTCTGGCTGGGCTGGCACCGGTCCAGCACGGGGGGTGGGGGCTCTGAGACCCCCGGGTGGGGCTGCTCCCCCCCCAGCACAGCAAATCCCTCGGAGGATCCGGGATCCAAGCAGGAACCATCCCTGGGACCCCACCCCGGGCTCCCTTTTGGGGTGTCACACAGGGGCTCAGCTGCTCTCCGTGCCCCTCCTGAGCTCCAGCGTCCTCCGGGCCATCTCCAAGGCCCCGTCCCGTGTCCGGTTCCCCCCGATGAAGCCGCTGGCGTGGACGAAGACGCAGCCGGGGATTCCGGCCAGCTCGGACAGCGCCTGGTCCCGCAGCCCCCGCCAGGCCTCGGGCAGGGGCAGCCTGCGAGGGGACAGAGCTTGAGAGTGACCCCACCCCGGGGAGGGGACAGCGACAGGGCCAGGGGAGGGGTCTCACCGGCTCTGGAAGCTGTGGGGGGCGGTGGGGACGCTCTGCACCCGCCACTGCCCGGCCTGGTCCGGGAACAGCACGAGCAGCAGCGGCCGGGGCAGCGCCAGCTCCTGCTCCAGCTGGAACAGGTGCTCCTTCCAGGGACAGCCACCCTGGCACAGCTCCAGCACCTCCCCGCTGGCGTCCACCTGCAATGGGGATGTCACCGTGGTTTTTTCAAACCTTTCTGATGTTTATATTCTTGGAAGTCAATAGTTCCTATGCTTTTTACCCGATGTGTTTTGCATATTCCTTCTTAGAGGAAAAGAAAATTGACAGACTGTTCACCTGTGGTTTAAAGTTGTCATCCTCTAATCCACTCTCACTTTAGAGAATCTATAAATTCTAAAAAACCATAAATAAAGCTCTCATTTTAGTCTCGGGCAACTGAACGTGTTTATTTTGTGTCTCAATGTGATAGGGACACACTGGGGACATGAGGGTGACTCCCAAACTCAAAACTTGGCTCGGTGTCCCCAAAATCTCAGAGTGCAGGGATCACACAGGATATGGGGTGCAAAAACCACCCCTAGGTTGGGTTGTACCGAAGGGATTTGCCTTCCCCATGGCCCCAATTCTCCCTCAAATTCCAAAACTCCCCAAAATTCCAAAATTCCAGGTTTGGGGTTACCTCAAAGCGGCGCCTCACAGCCTCTTCCACCAGCGCCCGCGCCGGCAGCCAGGCCTGGTGATAAAAATCCAAGCGCTGCAGGAACTCGCTGCCCACCAGCTCCATGGCCCTCCTGAACCCTGCCTGGGGGACACGGGGGGGTCACGGCTGTGTCCCCAGCAGGGTGTCCCTGCCGGGGTGTCCCTGCCAGGGTATCCCTGGGGCTGTCCCCAGCAGGGTGTCCCCATCATGGTGTCCCCGGGGCTGTCCCCATCACGGTGTCCCCGGGGCTGTCCCCATCACGGTGTCCCCATCAGGGTGTCCCCATCAGGGTGTCCCCGCCGGGGTGTCCCCACCTCGGTGTCCCCGGGGCTGTCCCCATCACGGTGTCCCCATCAGGGTGTCCCCATCACGGTGTCCCCGCCGGAGTGTCCCCACCTCGGTGTCCCCGGGGCTGTCCCCATCACCGTGTCCCCATCACGGTGTCCCCGCCGGGGTGTCCCCGCCGCGGTGTCCCCGGGGCTGTCCCCAGCAGGGTGTCCCCATCACGGTGCCCCCATCACGGTGCCCCTGCCGGGGTGTCCCCGCCGCGGTGTCCCCAGGGCTGTCCCCAGCAGGGTGTCCCCATCACGGTGCCCCTGCCGCGGTGTCCCCGGAGCTGTCCCCGCCAGGGCTGTCCCCGCCGCGGTGTCCCCGGAGCTGTCCCCGCCAGGGCTGTCCCCACCTCGGTGTCCCCGGGGCTGTCCCCACCTCGCTGTCCTGCTCGGGGTCGTTCCAGCGGGGGTTGAGCAGCCCCACGCGGGCGCTCAGGGTGGAGCTCAGGGCGTAGCGCGGCTCCCCCGCCCCTGGGGCGATGCCGTTGTCCAGGGCGTCAATCTCCTCCACAAAGTTCTCGTACAGCTGGGGACAGAGGGGACAGGGAGGGGACAGTGAGGGGACAGTCAGGGGACAGGGAGGGGACAAGGAGGGGACAGCGAGGGGAGCACAGGGGCAGAACAGTGAGGGGACAGTGGAGGGGGATCAAGGGAACAGTAGGGGACAGAGAGAACAGTCAGGGGACAGGGAGGGGGAATGTGAGGAACAGTGAGGGGACAGCAGGGGAGGACGGGCAGAACAGGAAGGGGACAGTGGAGTGGGATCAGGAGAAACAGCAGGGGACAGTGGGGACAGTGGGGGGACAGGGAGGGGACAGGGAGGGAGGATGGGGCAGAACAATAAGGGGACAGTGGAGGGGGGCCAGGGGGAATGGCGGGGGACAGAGGACAGTGAGGGGACAGTGGAGGGGGGTCAGGGGCAGAGGACAGTGAGGGGACAGTGGAGGGGGGTCAGGGGGAATGGCGGGGGACAGAGGACAGTGAGGGGACAGTGGAGGGGGGACAGACAGGACAGTGAGGGGACAGCAGAGCTCAGCCTGGCTGGAAGCCCATCTGCCCCAGCAGCTGCCACAAACCGCTCCCCTTTCCTCCCCCGAGGACAGAACCGTGACCCTGGCAGGGTGACAAACCCCCTGTCCCCCCTGTCACCTTGTCATAGAGCGCTGTGACCACGGGCCCGTCCTCGGGCTGCCCCAGGAGCCCGGCCAGGATCTGGGAGCCGAAGTGACAATAGACCAGCCCGGCGCTGCTCAGCTTGGTGCCCCAGGGCTTGTCCGGCCTCAGGCTCCGCATGGACTCCGTGAAGGACCTGGGGGGCCACAGCGTCACCCCAGGGTCACCCCAGGGACCCCCGGGACGCCGCTGTCCCCCCGGGGCGGAGGGGGGGTCTCACCTCTGGTGGTGGTCGTAGCGGTGCCGCCCCGGGTCGTACTCGCCCCCCACGTCCACCACGATGTCACAGCCGGCCAGGAGCTGCGGGTCCCGCGTGCGCACGATCTCCGCGTCCTGCGGGGACACCGCGGTGAGGGACACCGGGGACACCGGGGGCACCGCGGTGAGGGACACCGGGGAGAGCGTCCTCAGGGACACCGGGGACACCGGGATGAGGGGCCCCAGGGACACCGGGGAGCCTCTGGGAGCGGCTCCTGGTGACATGGGACACCGCAGGGGGACCCCGAGGAAGGGCTGGGGACACAAGGGTGACCCTCAAGTGGGACTGGGGACAGACAAGTGACCCCCAGGTGGGACTGGGGACCTCGAGGAAGGGCTGGGGACAGACCAGTGACTCCCAGGTGGGACTGGGGACCTCGAGAAGGAACCGGGGACCCCGAGAACGGACTGGGGACACAAGAGTGATCCCCAGGTGGGACTGGGGATCCCGAGGAGGGGCTGGGGACACGAGGGTGACCCCCAGGTGGGACCGGGGAAGGGCTGGGGACAGACCATTGACCCCAGGTGGGACCGGGGACAGCAGCGCGGCCACCGCGTGAGCTCAAATGTCCCCACGTGGGACCGAGAGAGAAGCGACGCCGAGGAAGCCCCCGGCACTCGGCACCGCACGGTGCCCCCGTCCCGTTCATACCCCGGACGGGACCCCGAGCCGGGCGCGCTGCCGGTGCCGCCGCACGCGGTACCGTACCCGGTAGCGGGGCAGGAGGCGCAGCAGGAAACACGCCAGCACCTCGTCGCAGTGGAAGGTGCCGTCGTGGGTGCCGATGCGGGCGGCGGGCTCGGGGTGCGGTCGTTTGTGCCCGGTGCCGGTTCCCGTCCCGGTTCCTGTCCCGGTCCGGTCCCGGTTGCCGCCATGACCGCGAACCGGGCGGCGCGCGCGGCACCACGCATGGCACCGGGGAGGACACGCCCCCACGAGACCACGCCCACATCCCTTAAGCTCCTCCCACCAATTCACCTCAATGCTCAGCCCCGGGCCCGCGTGTGCGCATGCGCATAGGGCGGGGTCAAGGCACCGGTTGGGTGTGGTGAGCGCCCCCTGGCGGCGGGACCGGTAACACGCGGGGCGGGACCGGGACAGAGGGACAGGGACACAGGGACACACGGACACACGGACAGAGGGACACAGGGACACGGACACAGGGACACACGGACACAGGGACACACGGACACAGGGACACACGGACACACGGACACAGGGACACAGGGACACACGGACACAGGGACATGGACACAGGGACACAGGGACACGGACACAGGGACACACGGACACAGGGACAGGGACACACGGACACACGGACACCGGGACACCTCCACCCACCTCTGGGACAGACACACGGTCCTGCACGGCCCCCCTGGGGACACAGGGGTGGCCGGACACACAGGGATGGACGGCCGGACACACGAGCCTGGGGCTGAGTTGATTTGCCCAAGCAGGAATTTATTGGCCGAGGACCCTCCGGACACTGGGGACCCTCCGGCCGTCGGTCACGGCCCTGGGGGGGCTGGGATGGCTCTTCCCAGGGGTCTGGAGCCCCCCAGGATCCAAATCCCCCTTCTCAGGGTTTGCTCCGGGTGGGAACAAGGGCCTGGAGCCGCCTGGAGAACACGGCAGGGGGAGGAAGCCAAGCTGGAATTGGGGTCCCTGTCCCGTCCCAGGGGTCATCACCCCATCCCCAGCGGGGTCCAGTTCCAAAGTGGGGGCATCTCCTGGACATCCCCCTGCTCCTCCACTCCCAGGGAGTGCAAACAAAGCTCGTCCTGCTCTTCCCTTTGAGGGTCCAGGACAAAATTTCCCCTCTCGAGGCTTTCCCGGCTGCCTCTGGCTCATCCCAGTCCGGCAGCAGCAGCAGCAGCACACGGGATGTGCGGGAGCTGTGGGGACTCCACCAAGGCACCTGCTGGCCGGGATTTGGGGTGTCCGAGCCCATGGGTGCTGCGAGATTTGGGGTGGGGAGCAGAGCACAGCACAGCCTCACCCTGAGTTCATCTCCTGCCGCTTCCCCTTCCCAAAGTTCGGGAAAAGAAAAGGATTCGAGGCAGCCCAGCCCCAAAACCTGCACGGAGGGGAAGGCAAAAACCCCGAGCAGCGATGCCAAACCCCAACCCCTGCTCGGGGCTCACAACCACGGCTGGAATTTGGGGTGTCCGAGCCCATGGATGCTGCGAGATTTTGGGGTGGAGAGCAGAGCACAGCACAGCCTCACCCTGAGTTCATCTGCCGCTTCCCCTTCCCAAAGTTCGGGAAAAGAAAAGGATTCGAGGCAGCCCGGCCCCAAAACCTGCACGGAAGGGAAGGCAAAAACCCCGAGCAGCGATGCCAAACCCCAACCCCTGCTCGGGGCTCACAACCACGGCTGGCTTCTCCCTTGTCCCGCAGCACCCGGGGCCGGTTTTTCCGTGGGGCCGGCTCTCAGGAGATCTCGTTGCCGAACACTTCGAGCACCAGCGGCGTGAGCTGCATGCTGTGCTCGGGCTGGAAGGACAGGCAGCGGTACTGCCGCGAGTGCTCCTCGTTCAGGCTGCGCAGGTCCGCCAGCTTCTGGATCATCTTGGCGTAGAGCAGGCGGCTGCCGGGCGGGGGGTGCCGGGCTCGGATGTAGCTCTGCAGCACCTCCGAGAGCCGCTCCTGCAGCGCTTCCACCCGCAGCGGCTCCCGCACGCCCGGCCGGTCTGCGGGGAAAGCGGCGGGGCTGAGAGGGGATGCCCGGAGTTTGTGGGCTGGGAGGGTTTGGGGGATTCCCTTCTTTTAGTGGGGTTTGGGGGATTCCCTCCCTTTCATCCCTTTTTGAGGTTTGGGGGGATTCTCTTTCTTTCATGGGGTTTGGGGTGATTCCCTTCCTTTAGTGGGGTTTGAGGGTTTGGGGGGGACTCCCTTCCTTCCATGGGGTTTAGGGGGATTTCCTTCCTTTCATGGGGTTTGAGGGTTTGGGATGATTCCCTCCCTTTCATGAGGTTTAAGGAGATTCTTTCCCTTTCAGCCCTTTTTGGGGTTTGGGGTGATTCCCTCCCTTTTGTCCCTTTTTAGGGTTTGGGGGGATTCCCTCCCTTTCGTGGTGTTTGGGGTGATTCCCTCCCTTCTGTGAGGTTTGAGGGTTTGGGGTGATTCCCTCTCTTGTGTGGCTTTTTAGGGTTTGGGGGGATTCCCACCCTTTCCTGGGGTTTGAGGGTTTGGGGCGATTCCCTCCCTTTCATGAGGTTTGAGGTGATTCTTTCCCTTTCAGCCCTTTTTGGGGTTTGGGGTGATTCCCTCCCTTTTGTCCCTTTTTAGGGTTTGGGGGATTCCCTCCCTTTTGTGGGGTTTGGAGGGGATTCCCTCTCTTTTGTCCCTTTTTAGGATTTGGGGGGATTCCCTCCCTTTTGTGGGTTTGGGGGATTCCCTCCCTTTTGTGGGGTTGGGGTTTGAGGTGATTCTTTCCCTTTCATCGCTTTTTAGACTTTGGGGGAGATTCCCTCCCTTTTGTGGGGTTTGAGGTGATTCTTTCCCTTTCATCACTTTTTAGACTTTGGGGGGATTCCCTCCCTTTTGTGGGGTTTGAGGTGATTCTTTCCCTTTCATCCCTTTTTAGGCTTTGGGATAATTCCCTCCCTTTTGTGACTCTTTAGGGCCAGCCATGCTCAGGGTTTTTTCCCTCCCATTTGTAGTTTTCTAGAATTTGGGTTTTCCCCTCCCTGCAGAGGCTTTTTAGGGTTCAGGGCGGGTTTGTCCCTACCTGGGGACAGGATGCAGATGGCCATGAGCAGCACGTGCTCCTCCTCGTGCAGGTTCAGCTTCTTCAGCCCCACCTGGAACTTCACCAGCGGCTCCAGCAGGTCCATGCTGTGCCCGGCTGTGGGGAGAGCAGAGCTCAGAGGGGCTCGGGGAAAAATCTCCTCTGCAAGGGGATTCTTCCCTTTGGAAAGGGATTTTTTTCCTCTAGAAGGGGATTTTCCCTTTGGAAAGGGATATTTTTCCTCCAGAAGGGGATTTTTCCCTTTGGAAAGGGATTTTTTCCTCCAGAAGGGGATTTTCCCTTTGGAAAGGGATTTTGTTCCTCTAGGAGGGGATATTTTCCTCGAGAAGAAATTTTCTTCTAGAACGAGATATTTTCTTGAGAAGGGGAATATTTTACTCTACAAGAAGATATTTTCTTCTAGAAGGGGATATTTTCCTCTAGAAGAAGATATTTTCTCTAGAAGAAGATATTTTCTCTAGAACGAGATATTTTCCTCAAGAAGGGGATTTTTTTCCTCAAGAAGGGGATTTTTTCCTCAAGAAGGGGATTTTTTTCCTCAAGAAGGGGATATTTTCCTCCACAAGAAGATATTTTCCTCTAGAAGGAGATATTTTCGGACACATTGGGGTGGCTCTGGGGTCACTGAGGTGCCACTTGTCACCCCCCCAAGCCCCCAGCATTCGGGGCAGGAACCCCCCCTTTCTCAGCACAAAACCAGGCACAGAGGGAATGCCCAAGAGAGGGGAAAACCACGGAATTTCAGGATTTGGGGCAGGGATTTCCCTTACCTTGGGTGACATCGCTGACCCTGTACTTGAAGTCGCTGCTGCCGCAGGTCCAGGACATGTCCTCGAGGGTGAAGGACTGGTTGGAGCGCAGCATGATCACCTCGATGGCGCTGCACTTGAGCAGCACGATCTGATCCTCTGCAGACAGGTCCCTGCCAGAGCATTCATTACCCGGGGGGCTCAGGGGACACAGGGGACACAGACAGGGCCAGGAGGAGCTGTCACCCCTCAGGGTGGGGGTCTCCCCCCAGAAATTCCCGTTCCAGGGGTTTTTTTTGGTGAATTTTTGCCCCAAATCTTGGAATGAACAGAACCCTCATGAGCCCTTCGAGTGCTGTGTCCCTGATGGAATTTTGTTGCGGTGTGTTTTGGGTTGCAGCCTGTTTTGAACTGTTCTGTTCACTTTTTTTTTTGAAGTTTGACCCTGCAGTACCTTTCTATGTTTTGTCTGTGGCTAGGATTTTTTCCCCCAGCGTCTGTTACTGTCACTCACTCAAAACACCGCCTCTTTTCCCCAAAAATTCCAAGTCAATTTGCCCCATAAACCAATTTGTTGGAATAATTAGTTATCTTTGTCTGTTAAGCCATGAGCTGGAAAGGTGGAATGTTTACCTGCAATGTCCTCTCAGATTGGTCTAAGGGTTCCTAGCCCAGGGACATATTTAATATATACATTGTTTTTCATGGATTTCTTTTGTCTGTTTGCTGCTGAGAATTCGGGATTAAACTTGGATTGAAGTGTTATAAATGCACAGTGTATAGTTGGCTTTTCACAAATATTAAAATGAATACTGTATGTAGAATGTGGGAAGATTGTACTGTATTTTCTTTTATTCATAGAATTTAGAAATGTGATGAATGGATATTTTTTATGATTGTAACTTAGTAGACTGGGGTCTTTTGTTTTCCTGCATGAAGATTGCTGAACAAGAAAGCGATTAAACTTCTGTTATCAAATAAAATGACCAGAATAAAATGAAAATGAAAATGACCAGAACTCCAGGAGAATTTATGGACCTGTGTTATCAGATAGAATATACCCACCCCAGGATGGGTCTACCAGATAAAATGGTTGGGAGGGAGTTGGGACTAAACAAAGAAATGCACACTCAAAATGAATTTTGAATGTGAATGTTTGAATCATGCATGTGAATTTTTAAACATGCAACAAGCTGTTGTTTTTAAGGGACAAACCCTTTGTTAGCAACTGTGTGCTGGCTGGTTCTGTGCGAGGCACCCTCGGCCGAGAAACTGAATTTTGCTTTTATCTCTCCTAATTGTCTATTTTCTTTTTTATTCTTTTATTAAACTTGTCCAAGAAAGTGAACCTCGTTTTTCACAGAAGGAACAGATCCCCTTCTAAACCCTGTCTCTGTCTGTGCTGGATTGAGGGTCCTTGCAAGGCTCCCCGCTCCGCAGAAGGGAGCACGGCTCATTTTAAAACCGGGCAGAAAACAAAAGAAACTCGCCGGTGCTCTCTAGGACCCTGCCTGGTGATCTGTGTGAGTTTTCCGGGCTGTTGGGAAAAGAGGAAACCCCAGGGAGAGGGGGAGAGACAGAAAACAAGAGCTGAGGAATGGCTGGGAAGGGCAGCACGGGATTCCCCGGATTTGGGCTCCAAGGCCTCACCTGAAGCCCGGGATCATCTTGGCAAAGCCGATGACTTTCTGGATGCTGTAGCTGACCAGGTCAGCCAGGTGTGGGAGCATGGAGAGCTGTGAGAACTCCAGGTTCATGGTGGAGCTCTCGTCCTGCTCCTCGGGCAGCTCCAGGCTGGGAAACGGCGGCGGCTCCACGGAATCTGCGCGGAGGGAAAAGCTCTGAGGGGACCCTGGGGGAATGGCACCGAAATGACCCCGCCAGGAGGGGAAAAAACGCTCAGGAATGTCAAATTTCAGTGGAACTGCTGCGTTTCTGCCCCTGTCACCTCTGGAGGGGTGAGAGAAGGGAATCTGGGTGGGTTTGAGGCTGGGTTTTCCACAGGGTGTTGGGATTCGGGATTCCAGTCTGGGAACGTGGGGTGAGGAGGAAGAGGAGGAAGAGGAGGAAGAGGAGGAAGAGGAGGAAGAGGAGGAAGAGGAGGAAGAGGAGGAAGAGGAGGAAGAGGAGGAAGAGGAGGAAGAGGAGGAAGAGGAGGAAGAGGAGGAAGAGGAGGAAGAGGAGGAAGAGGAGGAAGAGGAGGAAGAGGAGGAAGAGGAGGAAGAGGAGGAAGAGGAGGAAGAGGAGGAGGGCAGACCCTCGTGGTGGGGTTAATTTGGCATAACCCTTCCCCACCCCTGCAATTTGGGGTGGTTTGAGGTGTCACCTCCAGCCCAAAGCCAGTCCTGGGGTCCCTCCCTGGCTCCCAATCCCAGTTTGGGATTTTGGGACACACCTGGGAATGTGCTGAAGGCCTCGGAGCCGAAGAGATCTGAGGAATCCTCTGAGGACAGGTCCTGGGTGAGCAGGGACGAGGATTTTGTGGCCCCTCTGCTGCTGCCGTGGCTCCTCACAGGGGGCTGGGGGAGAAAACAGAGAAAACTCCCTGAGGAGCAGAGCTGGCAGAAGAATTTGTGGATTTTGCAGGGGGAATTTAGATGCCTAAAAGAGATTTTTGGTGTCAGTACCCGGAATTTGGTGAAGTCAGCGTAGGTGGGGTCGTAGGTTTTGCGATGGGCCTCGAGCAGGACGTTGATGACTTTCTGCTGCTCCTCTGAGAGTTTGGGTTTGAGGCTTTCCCTCAGCGCCTCCTCCTCCTTCCTCTTCAGGATCATCTCCCGCTTCCTCTGCACCTCCTCATCCGTCAGGATGACTGGGAAAGAAAAAGGGGTGGAATTAGGGATTGGAATGACCCCAACCCCTGAAAAATCATTTTCTCCACCTGGAAAATCCCCTTTTCCTCCTTCAGCCCCTTGGTCTCCTGTGCCCAGGAGGTTTCTGGTGCTCTTAGAGGAGGCTCTGAGGGCACCAAGCCGTGCCAGCCCTGCTCCATGCCCGCTCTGCTCCCTCCCTGTTTGTTTGGTGCTCTCCAATCCCGATCCCAAACCCTTGGGGCCGCTGGGTTCACCCAGCTCCGGCTCCTCTCGGCTCCCAGCTGCCACCAGGGGTGTCCAGTGCTCCTTCAGGGCAGTTTTAACCTGATTTTTAAGGTCAAGGCACAGCCAAACCTCCCCCACCCTCAGGGTTGGGGATTTATGGCTTTTATTGGGGTGGCGGCGCTCAGCAGCGGCCAAAGGTTGGGCTCCACGCAAGGCTGGGCCTGTTTATTTAGTGAAAAGGAGCAGCCAGGGGCAATTTGGGCTCAAATCTTCACTTTTTTTATCAACAACTCCAAGCCCTGAGTGGCCTCAGAGGGGCTGGAAGGGGAAAAAACACCAAGGAGCTGCAGAAATCTCTGAGGTCACAACTGCTGAGAGCACAGGGTGGGACAGATCACCCTAAAATCAGGAGTTCCCTTTCCTCAACCCTTTCTCCAAGGACTAGAGACCCCCCCCAAGGGCTGTTTTTGAATTCCCTGGGTGCAGGGACCCGATGCTGGGAGAGTCAAGGTGGAATTTAGGGTGAGAGGTCGGCGGGAGGAGCTCAAGGCAAGGAACCCTCGGCCTCTCCTGCTCCTTTGGCCAAGGGCAATTTTCCATTCTCCAGCCTTGCACAATCTCAGAAGGGCCTGGGACACCTCAGAAGGAGCTGAAAGGTCGCTCCCACCTCCACCATTGGATGCTTGGGGAGGAAAATCAGGATTTTGCCATTCCCCCGAGACAGACAAGTTTATCCTGCCCTGTTTATTACACCCCCATCCCGGTTTTTATCACAAAAAGAATCAGCTCCACGTGGGCACTGCCTGCTCTGGGTCACCCATCCCTGGCCCTGCACAGAGAGCAGGAGCTGTTAAAAATCCCTGGAGAAGGATTTTTAGGGATTATTAGGGAAGGATCCAAGGGAGCCCCCGACATCCCTGAGTGATGGACACCCTTCCCTCAGCTCCAAGCAGCTGGGAAAAGGCAGGGAAGGGATAATCCCACATTTTCTGGCCACCCAGCAAGTGGGAAAAGCCACATTTCCCACTCTTGATCCACAGGGTAAAACAGTGAGGAAGACCCAGGCCCTGGTTGAGACCCTGCCCTCCTCAGAGCCAAGAGTGACAACAGCACAATTCCCAAATCCCAAGGGCTGGAGGGGGATTTTTCTCTGCCTGCCACCCCCTGGCCTGCCCTGTTTTTTTCCCTGACAGGCAGAAAACCACAAAATCCTTGCCCAAATGGCAGCTCGGGGCTGGCAGTGCCCTGTGGGGCCTCCTCCCTGCCAGGGCCTGCACAGGGCCCAGAGCCCGGCCGAGCACTGAGCTTGGCCTTTTTGGGGTCACAAATCCTCAAGCTGGAAAAACCCTGAGCCTAAACCCCAAATTCCAGGTGTGGGGAAGGATCTGCCTGGATCAGAGCCTAAATTAATCCCAGCATGAGGCTCTGCCCTGCTCCTCTTCCTCCTCTTCCTCTTCCCCCCTCATTCCCAGCCCTGCAGCTCAACACCCTGTGGAAAACAAGGCCTCAAAACCTTCCCAATTCCCTTTTTCCACCTAAAAATAACCCCAACCCTTCATCCTCCCTCGTTTTTCCAGCGGCAAAGTCCATTTTTAGCTATTTTTAGCCTCTCTGGAACAGTTTTGGTTAATGCAGGCAGGATTTGTTAACGGGGCTGTTTACACGTTAACCCTGTGGGGAAAACATGGAGAAAACCTGGAGAAATTCCTCTGGAATTGCTGCCCAGGAACTTTTAATTGCTCAGGGTAATTAATTGGCTGCTGGTGTAAATTAAAACACTTCCCTCATTAGGGACTCCTCAAAAACCAGGGACAGCTCCTCAGAATTTGGGGACAGCCAGTGTGGGGTGTGGCTTTTTCCCTCCTCATCAATCTGCCAATCCCAAAGAATAAAATCCAAGGATTTCCATCAGGATTATTGAAAATCTAAGCTTTTTTTTTTTTTTTCCCCCTCACAAACACCTCTAAATTCTGATTTTCTGGAGGCCCTGGGGTGACATCAGGCTCTGTTTGTGCCCTGTTTAGCACATCGGGGAGAGGGCAGGAAAATATGGATTCCTGCTTCCATATCCTGAATTTCCAGCTCCATGGACACCCTGGCCACAATCTCCCAGCAGAAAATGTTTGGTTGGAGCTCTCCAGGAGCACCCAGCTCCTCAAACATGTTTTATTTTTAAAAGCCACTTATCTCTAAATACACCAGGAGAAAACAAACATTTGGGCCACATTTGTGTGTTTGGACTGGGCTTAAAAACCACTTTAATTCCCTCTGCTGTTGACTTAAGTTCCCTGCTTTATCCCACATGGAAAAAAGGCTCAGGAAAAAAAAAAATCCCAGAGGGAGAAGAGGAAAACCCAACCCAGCTCCACAGGGATGGGGAAGTTCATCCAGCTCTCCAGTGGAGCACAGAAAAAGCTGGAAAAGAGGATTTGCAGAACCATTGGGAGCTGATTTTCCTCAAAAAAAAAAAAAAAAACCAAAAAAACCCAAAACCCCACGAAAATCCATAAAAAAACAACTCCTGGATGAGAAGGAATCATTAAACCAGCTCCTCTCAATCATTACCCTCTGCTTCCCCTGCCCTTTGCATCCCCCTGGGATGGTTCCAGTGCCCAAAAAATGGACGGAAACAGACCTTGGAACATTCCCAGGGGTCATTCCTGGGATCTGGACACTCACATTCCTTCATCATCCCAATGTCCACGCAGCGTTTGAGCCGGCAGGCCTGGCAGTGCCGCCGGTTGTCCTTGGTGATGTGGCAGTCCCCGTTGAAGGGACAGGTGAACATGGCTTTCCTCTTCATGCTCCTCCTGAAAAAGGGCAGGAAAAAGGAAAAATCCAATTTTTTTGGGGCTGAATTCTCACTGCTGTAAACATCAGTTGAGTCGGGAGCTTCAGGCCCTGCTGGAAAACGAAAATTTCCCACAGGGAAACATCCAAGGGATTCAGCCATGGGTTTATCCTAAAATAATTTGGGATAATAATTTGGTTTGGGGGGAAATGACCTTAAACCCAGCTTGATCCTCTTTCCACTAAACCAGGCTGCTCTAAGCCCAGCCTGCTGGCTTTAAGAAGAGTTTTGGGTCTAAACAGGGATTTTTGAGGCCAGGAACGTGGAAGGATTGCAGAGAAACCCCCCCAGGCAGCAAAATAAACCCGAGCTGGGGTTGTGTGGTTTAAACCCAGCCTCCCTAAGCCCGGCTCTGCTGGCAGAACTGGCCCGAGCACATTTTGGGTGTGCAGGGAGAGGAATTCTCGCTGCAGGACACGGAGAAAGGAGCCTGAAAATGACAGCCCTGAGCTGCAGTGAAACCACAGCGGGGCCCAAGCGGAATGGGAACGTGGAGCCACCGGGACAAAGGGTCAGGGCCAAAATCAGCCAGGGAAAAAGGGTCAGGGCCAAAATCATCCAGGGAATAATGGTCAGAGCCAGAATTTCCAAAGAAAAAAGGGTCAGGACCTTCCAGGACAAAGGGTCAGAGCCAAAATATTCCTGGGATAAAGGGTCAAGGCAAGAAACTTCCAAGGAAAAATGGTCAGAATCTTCCCAGTACAAAGGGTCAGAGCCAGAATTTCCAAGGAAAAAAGGGTCAAGACCTTCCAGGACAAAAGGTCAGAGCCAAAATCTTCCAAGGAAAAAAGTGTCAGAGCCTTCCAGGATGAAAGATCAGAGCCAAAATATTCCTGGGATAAAGGGTCAAGGCAAGAAACTTCCAAGGAAAAATGGTCAGAACCTTCCAGGACAAAGGGTCAGAGCCAAAATCTTCCAAGGAAAAAAGGGTCAGAGCCAGAATCTCCAAGGAAAAAATGGTCAGAACCTTCCAGAATGAAAGGTCAGAGCCAAAATCATCCAGGGAAAAAGGGTCAGAGCCTACCAGGACAAAGGGTCAGAGCCAAAATATTCCAAGGAAAAATGGGCAGAGCCAGAATCTCCAAGGAAAAATGGTCACAGCCAGAATTTCCAAGGAAAAAAGGGTCAGAGCCTTCCAGAATGAAAGGTCAGAGCCAAAATCATCCAGGGAAAAAGGGTCAAGGCCTGAAACTTCCAAGGAAAAATGGTCAGAACCTTCCAGGACAAAGGGTCAGAGCCAAAATCATCCAGAGAAAAAAGGGGGTGGATGGGATTTTGGGAAGAAATTTCTCCCTGTGAGGCCCTGAAATTGAACTCCCAGAAAAGCTGTGGCAGCCCCATCCCTGCAAATGCCCAAGGCCAATACTCAGATTAAAAAAATGGGTAAAAAAATATCAAATCTGGATTAAAAAAATATTAAAGAGGGGTAAAATATGTCAAATATGGGTTAAAATATCCAATACGGGTAAGAAAATATTAAAAAATGGGTAAAAAACAAATCTGGGTTAAAAAATCTTCAAGATTTCCTCTGGCTGCAGCCCCAGGAATTAAAAGTTGGTTTTAAATAGGGAGATGTAAACAAAGCAGCTTCACTCTGCCTTTACCTGCCTGGAATTTGGGATTTTTTTGGGAATTCATCCCAGAAAAATCGATGGCAGGGCCCTGTTTTCCCCCATTCCTCCAAAACATTTGGAATTTTGCTGTTCCCAATAGGGACAAACATTCCCAGCACTCAGAATTCAGCCTCGGACACCTCAAAATTCTCAATTTTGAAGCACAAAAAGTTCCTTTTTTTCCTCAAAAACCCAGGGAAAGGCAGGGAACGCACAAACAACGAGGCTTTGGAGCAGGGAAAAACATTCCCAGGGTTCAGGACAGACCAAAATTCCAGGTTTGGAATGAAAATTGCAGCCTGGGTGGCTCCGGAGGCTCCCAGGGTGACAGAGGAGCTGGGCTGGGCTGGAATTCCATTCCCAGGCGGATTTGGGATCCCAGGAGCTAAAAATAGAGAATTTTATTCCTGGTCTGGAATGAGGGAATTGAATTTGGAGTGGGGATGGGGGGCAGAATTCCCAGGGTGACACAGAATTCCATGGAAATGCTGAATTTTGGGAATGCCAGGATACCCTGCCTTTCCTCATCCCCTAATCCCGAAGTTTTTTGAGGATATTTTAGGATTTTTTGGCTCAGAAAAAAAAAAAAAAAAATCCCAATTTATGACCCCCTTTTCCCACATCCCAGATCCATAAAAAACCCTGAAAAAACCCAGAAAAAAAAAATCCCAAAATTTCCAAACACACCAAAAAAAAAATCAACATTTTCCCCCATTAAACCACAGGAACGCGGCACCACCCAGAATTCCAGAATCCCGTTGGATTCCCATTAGGATTCCCAGATTTTTTTTTGGGATGAGGGTATTCCCAAGGCTCCAGGCTCACCTGAAGAAGCCCTTGCAGCCCTCGCAGGTCATGGCGTTGAAGTGGAAGCCGGTGGCTCTGTCCCCACAGACCCCACAGATCCTGGGAATGCGCTCGGAATCTCCACCAGGATCCACCAGGGAAGTGCTGGAAGCGCCCGGATCCATCCCTGGGAAAGGGGGGAAAAAACACCCCAAAATTGGGATTTGTCATGGAAATTTGGGGGTTTAAATTCTGCCTGGTTTGGGGCAAAAATCAGGGGTTTAGTCTTAAAATTCTGGATTTTTTTTCCTTGGATTCTCCCTGATTTGGGGCAAAATTTGGGGTTTAGTGTTAAAATGATCCCTAAAATTCAGGAATTTTTTTCCTTGGATTCTCCCTGATTCGGGGCAAACTTTGGGGTTTAGTGTTAAAATGATCCCTAAAATTCTGGATTTTTTTTCCTTGGATTCTCCCTGATTCGGGGCAAACTTTGGGGTTTACTCTTAAAATGATCCCTAAAATTCAGGATTTTTTTTTCCCTTGGATTCCACCTCATTTGGGGCAAAATTGGGGGTTTAGTCTTAAAATGATCCCTAAAATTCAGGATTTTTTTTCCTTGGATTCTCCCTGATTCAGGGCAAAATCAAGGATTTTGCCTTAAAATTATCCCTGAAATTCAGGATTTTTTTTCCTTGGATTCTCCCTGATTCGGGGCAAAATTGGGAGTTTAGTCCTGAAATTATCCCTAAAATTCAGGGTTTTTTTTCCCCTAGGATTCCCTCTGATTTGGGGCAAAAATCAGGGGTTTAGTCTTAAAATTCTGGATTTTTTTCCTTGGATTCTCCCTGATTTGGGGCAAAATGGAGGGGGTTAGTCTTAAAGTTATTCCTAAAATTCAGGATTTTTTTTTTCCTTGGATTCCCCCCTGATTTGGGCAAGGAGTTTTTATCTGGGAATTTTAATTCCACCTGATTTGGGGCTAAATCAGGGGTTTAGTCTTAAAATGATCCTTAAAATTCAGGATTTTTTTTTCCCCTTGGATTAAGCACCCGGATCCATGGCTGGGAAAAGGGGGAAAAAACACCCCAAAATTGGGATTTGTCATGGAATTTTGGGGGTTTTAATTCTGCCTGGTTCGGGGCAAAAATCAGGGGTTTAGTCTTAAAATTCTGGATTTTTTTTCCTTGGATTCTCCCTGATTTGGGGCAAAATTTGGGGTTTAGTGTTAAAATGATCCCTAAAATTCTGGATTTTTTTCCTTGGATTCTCCCTGATTTGGGGCAAAATTTGGGGTTTAGTGTTAAAATGATCCCTAAAATTCTGGATTTTTTTTCCTTGGATTCTCCCTGATTTGGGGCAAAATTTGGGGTTTAGTGTTAAAATGATCCCTAAAATTCTGGATTTTTTTTCCTTGGATTCTCCCTGATTTGGGGCAAAATTTGGGGTTTAGTGTTAAAATGATCCCTAAAATTCTGGATTTTTTTTCCTTGGATTCTCCCTGATTTGGGGCAAAATTTGGGGTTTAGTGTTAAAATGATCCCTAAAATTCAGGAATTTTTTTTCCTTGGATTCTCCCTGATTTGGGGCAAAATTGGGGGTTTAGTCTTAAAATGATCCCTAAAATTCAGGATTTTTTTCCCCTTGGATTCCACCTCATTTGGGGCAAAATTGGGGGTTTAGTCTTAAAATGATCCCTAAAATTCAGGATTTTTTTTCCTTGGATTCTCCCTGATTCAGGGCAAAATCAAGGATTTTGCCTTAAAATTATCCCTGAAATTCAGGATTTTTTTTCCTTGGATTCTCCCTGATTCGGGGCAAAATTGGGAGTTTAGTCCTGAAATTATCCCTAAAATTCAGGGTTTTTTTTTCCCCTTGGATTCCCTCTGATTTGGGGCAAAAATCAGGGGTTTAGTCTTAAAATTCTGGATTTTTTTTCCTTGGATTTTCCCTGATTTGGGGCAAAATGGAGGGGGTTAATCTTAAAGTTATTCCTAAAATTCAGGATTTTTTTTTCCTTGGATTCCCCCCTGATTTGGGCAAGGAGTTTTTATCTGGGAATTTTAATTCCACCTGATTTGGGGCTAAATCAGGGGTTTAGTCTTAAAATGATTCTTAAAATTCAGGATTTTTTTTTCCCCTTGGATTAAGCACCCGGATCCATGGCTGGGAAAAGGGGGAAAAAACACCCCAAAATTGGGATTTGTCATGGAAATTTGGGGGTTTTAATTCTGCTTGGTTTGGGGCAAAAATCAGGGGTTTAGTCCTAAAATTCTGGATTCCTTTCCCAAATTCCAGCGGTGCCGTTAAATCCACTGAAATCCACTAAAATCCATTAAAATCCACTAAAATCCACTAAAATCCACTAAAATCCACTAAAATCCACTAAAATCCACTAAAATCCACTAAAATCCCAATTAAAATCCCAATTAAAATCCCAATTAAAATCCCAATTAAAATCCCAATTAAAATCCCAATTAAATAATTCCGTCTTTTTTGGGAGCTGTTTTCCAGGGATTTTGAGTGAATTTTGGGATTCCTGAGTGGGATTTTGGGGTTTTTGGGGCTTCCCAGCTCTCCTTTGCCATCATTTCCAACCAAAACCTGGATTTTTATGTTCATTCCTTTAATTCCTTTGGAATTTTGTTTTCATTTGGATTTTTCTGGCTGAGCCTCAGGGTTGGGCTGGAGGATCCCTGGGGATCCTTTCCCAGATTTTGAGAAGATCCCATGGAATTGTGTCCCCAAACAGAGAATTCCCAAAATAAAGAATTCTCAAAACCTCACGGGAGCTGCTCCACTGGGACAAATTCCAGAAAAATAAAAAATCCAAGGAAAAGCAGGAGAAGGGAAGGGGTGAAAGTTTCCCAACGGATTGGGAGCAAAGAGCAGGGATGGATCCAACGCCCTTGGAATTCCAGGAAAAACAAACCCGGCACCTCCAGAGCTCCTGGCACAGGGGGGAACTCTGGGATCAGGAATTTGGGATTCACTGATCCCATTTTTCCCTTTATCCCATTAAAAAAATTGAGAATATTCCAGGTTAAACCCTTGGATTGGCATTCCCTGTGTTCCTTTGAAATGGGAATTTAAGAGATAAGAAATATAAAGATATAATTTATAGAAATATAGAAATATAAATAAATAATTTATATATATAATTTTTTATATATATATATAATTTATCTATATTATATATAATTTATATATATAACATAAATCTACAATTGATATAAATATATAAATATAAATATATAATTTATATATAAACATTTTATATATATTATATATATTATATAAATATTACATATAAAAATATATAATAATACATAATATATATAATATATTATTAATTATATTATAATTAATATATTACATTATAATATAATATAATTAATATAATATAATATAATATATATAACATATATTAATATTATATATAATTATATATTATAATTAATATAATATATAATATAATATATTATAATATAATAATTATATTATAATTTATTATATATTATATATACATAATATACATAATATATATTTTATCTATATTATGTATATTATATATATTATATTTTTAATTATATATTATATTTTTAATTATATATATAAAATATATAATATGTAATATATTTTTATTTATATAATATATATATTATGTATATAATATACATATATAATATATAAAAATTATATATATCATAATAAATTATATATAATAAATAATATATAATAATAAACATATAATTTATATAAATATATAAACATAAATATATATTTATATACATAATTTATATATATAAATTCTATAATTTATATATAATATAAATATATAATTTATATAAACATATAGATAATTTAATAATAAAATATTACATATTTAACAAATACTCCTTTTAAATGGGAAAATCCAACTGAACTGAACTTTTCCAGGGATTTTCCTCCCCCAAAAAATTCCCTCCAGCACCACTGTGGTCACTCCATGGAAAAACTTCCCCCTTTTCCAAGGAAAAACTCCAAAAAAAATCCAGGAAATGGGAATTTTCCCACAGAATCTTCCCATGTTCCTGAACCTTTCTTGGATTTTCTCCTCCTGCTCTAAATTTTTCCTTTTTCTCCTTTATTTCCCATCCCTAATTCCAGGCTGTCCAAGGAATTTTTCCTCACAACAATTCCAGGGAAGGGAGACAGGCAGGAGCTGCCTCTGCTTGTGGCAAATTCCAGAACTCCTCCGGAGCTTCTCCTGCATTTCGAAATATCCCAAACAGGTTCTGACTCCGTCACCCTCCGGAGAGAGAAAAACAGAATTCCCAGGAATTTTCAACAGAAATTAATTTTTTTAACATCTCCACAGCTTCCCTTGGGCTTTTTTTTTTACTCCAGAAGGAGCAAAATTCCAGAAAAATTCCAGAAAAATATCCAGGAAAAAAAAAAAAAACAACCCAGGGAGAGGGAAAATAAAAAAAAATCCAGGGGGAAAAAATCCAGGAAAAAATTCCAGAAGAAAAAAAAATCCAAGGGGGAAAAATATCCAGAAAAAAAAAAAAAAAATCCAGGGAAAAAAAATCCAGGAAAAAAAAAATCCAGGAAAATTCCAGCAATTTTCAACATAGATTTTTTTTTTTTTAACATCTCCACAGCCTCTCTTGGGCTTTTTTTTTTTTTTTTGCTCCAGAGGGAAGAAAATTCCAGGAAAATTCCAGCTAAATTCCAGCAATTTTCAACATAGATTCTGTTTTATTTTTGCCATCTCCACAGCTTCCCTTGGGCCTTTTTTTTTTTTTCTCCAGAGGGAGGAAAATTCCAGCAAAATCCCAGAAAAAAAATTCCAGAAAAATTCCAGCAAAAAATTCCAGAAAGAAAAACAAAAAAAAAAAAAAAAACAAAAACCAGAAAAAATTCCAGAAAAAATTCTAGAAAGGATCCTGAGTCTGAATTCCAAGGCAGGAAGGATTTTTCCAGGATTTTCAGGATTTTTCCAGGATTTTCAGGATTTTTCCAGGATTTTCCAACTCGATTTTCCAGGATTCCAGGAAGGAATCCTGAGTCCGAATTCCAAGGCCTTGGGATCCCACGTGGGATCCTGCCCCACAATAAATTCATTTCTCAACATTCCCACTTGTTAAAGGCCAATTCCCAACCTCATTCCCAGCAGGAAAAATCCCTTTTTTTTTTAGGCTGAGGGGAATTTTTGGTGTGGACATCCAAAATCCACCCAAAATTCCCTCTCAATATCCAGGAGTGAAAAATATCCCTGGGTGGGAGTGCAAAAACTGAGCCTGGAAATGCCAAATTTGGGGTAAAAAAGGCCTAAAATTCAATATATCCTGGATTTCCTTCCAGCTGGATCCTCCCAGTGAAATATTTCCAATTTTAAGCAGGAAAAATAACCCAAATTTAATTAATTTAATTAATTTAATCAATTTAATCTCTGATTTTATCCCCAAACCAGGAATATTTACAGTCCCTAAAATCTCCACTGTCCCTAAAATCCTCCAGGGACACAAACCCAACTCCCCACTTATTAAACCTTCCCAAAAATTCTGAAATTTCCTTGGAAAATGAATTTTGGGTGGGACCACAACCGCCCTGTGCTGCTCAGAGACCCCAAAAATCAGCTCCAAACCCCAAAGCAGCCATGGGGAGGGTGACAAGGACGAGCAGGATCCCAAATCCTGATTTTCCCCACCTGTCCAGACAAGCCAGGAGGGAAATTCCAAAAAATCCCAGCACGTGATGGGGCCTGGCCCTGCCCTGCTCCTTCCCTGGTGATTTCTGCTGAGAAATTCAAGGAAATTCTGATTTTTTTCCCTTTTCTGCAGCATTCCCAATCCAGCTGGAGCAGGAATTTTTCTTCCCATCCATTCCTGGGCTTTATCTGCACTCCCAAAGGTGTTTGGATGGAAAAAATTTACATTTTTTTACATCTAAAGGTGTTTGGATGGAAAAAAATTACTTTTTTTTTATATCTAAAGGTGTTTAAATGGAAAAAAACCCACATTTTTTTTCCATTTAAAGGTTTTTAAATGGAAAAAAATTTACATTTTTTTACATCTAAAGGTGTTTGGATGGAAAAAATTTACATTTTTTTACATCTAAAGGTGTTTGGATGGGAAAAAACCCACATTTTTTTTTTCCATTTAAGGGTTTTTAAATGGAAAAAAATTTACATTTTTTTACATCTAAAGGTGTTTGAATGGAAAAAAATTAATTTTTTTGTTGTGCTGTGAGCAAAGCTCTGCCCTGGAGCTGCTCCTGCTCCTTCCAAAGATCCCAAATCCACCCTGGATTCAGGGATCTGATCCCACTTCACAATTTTCCCCACCAGTTTTTTGGGACAAAATCATTCCCAGATATTTTTGTCCCCAATTTCTCTGGTTGGAAATGCCAGCCCTGAGAGCAGCAGGACACAAATCCAGATTTTTTTCATGGAATTCTTGGAGTGTTCCAGCCCTTCAGGAAAGGATTGTGGAGCTCAGGACTCACCCAGGTGCAGGAATTGCAGCAGAATTCTGGGAGAAAATGGGAAAAAATTCAAAATTCCAGAAAATCTGGGCTGGGAAAGAAAAATTCCCAAAAGCAGAGGTGCAAGGGCAGCAGCAGCCCCATGGTGAGGAATAAAATTGGAGCTGGAAAAGAGAATTTTCACAGGAATTTCCCAATTTGGAGCTGGAAAAGAGAATTTTCACAGAAAATTCCCAGTTTGGAGCTGGAAAAGGGAATTTTCACAGAAAATTCCCAATTTAGAGCTGGAAAAGAGAATTTTCACAGAAATTTCCCAATTTGGAGCTGGAAAAGAGAATTTTCACAGGAATTTCCCCATTTGGAGCTGGAAAAGAGAATTTTCTCGGAATTCCCCACTTTGGAGCTGGAAAAGGGAATTTTCACAGAAAATTCCCAATTTGGAGCTGGAACAGAGAATTTCCACAGGAATTTCCCAGTTTGGAGGGGGAAAAGGGAATTTTCACAGAAATTTCCCAATTTGGAGCTGGAAAAGAGAATTTTCACAGGAATTTCCCAGTTTGGAGCTGGAAAAGGGAATTTTCACAGAAATTTCCCCAATTTGGAGCTGGAAAAGGGAATTTTCACAGGAATTTCCCAGTTTGGAGCTGGAAAAGAGAATTTTCACAGGAATTTCCCAGTTTGGAGCTGGAAAAGGGAATTTTCACAGGAATTTCCCAGTTTGGAGCTGGAAAAGGGAATTTTCCCAGGAATTTCCCAGTTTGGAGCTGGAAAAGAGAATTTTCACAGGAATTTCCCCATTTGGAGCTGGAAAAGAGAATTTTCACAGGAATTTCCCAGTTTGGAGCTGGAAAAGGGAATTTTCACAGGAATTTCCCCAATTTGGAGCAGGAAAAGAGAATTTTCACAGAAAATTCCCAATTTGGAGCAGGAAAAGAGAATTTTCACAGAAAATTCCCAATTTGGAACTGGAAAAGGGAATTTTCACAGAAATTTCCCCAATTTGGAGCTGGAAAAGGAGAATTTTCACAGAAAATTCCCAATTTGGAGCAGGAAAAGAGAATTTTCACAGAAAATTCCCAATTTGGAGCAGGAAAAGAGAATTTTCACAGAAAATTCCCAATTTGGAGCTGGAAAAGAGAATTTTCACAGAAAATTCCCAATTTGGAGCAGGAAAAGAGAATTTTCACAGAAAATTCCCAATTTGGAGCAGGAAAAGAGAATTTTCACAGAAAATTCCCAATTTGGAGCTGGAAAAGGAGAATTTTCACAGAAATTTCCCAGTTTGGAGCAGGAAAAGAGAATTTTCACAGGAATTTCCCAATTTGGAGCTGGAAAAGGGAATTTTCACAGGAATTTCCCAATTTGGAACTGGAAAAGGAGAATTTCCACAGAAATTTCCCCAATTTGGAACTGGAAAAGGGAATTTTCACAGAAATTTCCCCATTTGGAGCTGGAAAAGGGAATTTTCACAGAAAATCCCCAATTTAGAGCTGGAAAAGGGAATTTTCACAGGAATTTCCCAATTTGGAGCAGGAAAAGGGAATTTTCACAGAAATTTCCCAATTTGGAACTGGAAAAGAGAATTTCCACAGAAATTTCCCAATTTAGAGCTGGAAAAGGGAATTTTCACAGGAATTTCCCAATTTGGAGCTGGAAAAGGGAATTTTCACAGAAATTTCCCAATTTGGAACTGGTAAAGGGAATTTTCACAGAAATTTCCCCATTTGGGGCTGGAAAAGAGAATTTTCACAGAAATTTCCCAATTTGGAGCTGGAAAAGGAGAATTTTCACAGGAATTTCCCAGTTTGGAGCTGGAAAAGGAGAATTTTCACAGAAAATTCCCCAATTTGGAGCTGGAAAAGAGAATTTTCACAGAAATTTCCCAATTTAGAGCTGGAAAAGAGAATTTTCAAGCCCCAAATCCCTGTCCATTCCCTATCCCTGGAAAAGGGAAAATGGAATTTTCATCCCCCAGAACCTCGACCTGCCCAAGGAAGGAGGAGGAGGAGGAGGAGGAGTGGGGATGATGCAGCAGCCGGAGCTGTTGCAGCTGGAATTGGGAAATTTTCACAGCAGCCACACCTGGAGCACAGAGAGGGAGGGAAAAACTTCAGGAAATCACTGAAACCTTTCCAGAAAAAGATTGGAAACGCCAAAAATCTCATTTTTAACCCGATTTTCATCCAGCAAAATCACCAAAAATCCACATTTCACCCAATTTTTGTCCAGCAAAACCACCAAAAATCTCATTTTTGACCCAATTTTCCTCCAGCAAAACCCTCTGGGAAGCAGGAATGGCTCCAGGAAAGGAGAATCCATCCCCAGTTCAGGGGAACTTGACCAGGAGAACCTGGAGCAGCTCCTGGGATTCCTGGGAATGAGAAATGCCTGGATAAAAAAATTCCAGGTGTTGTTTTCCCACTGCTTTTATGGATGGGAATTGTGAAATTGGAGCAGCAGCCACACCTGGAGCACGGAGAGGGAGGGAAAACCTTCAGGAAATCACTCAAACCTTTCCAGAAAAAGATTGGAAACACCAAAAATCTCATTTTTAACCCGATTTTCATCCAGCAAAACCACCAAAAATCCACATTTCACCCAATTTTTGTCCAGCAAAACCACCAAAAATCTCATTTTTGACCCAATTTTCCTCCAGCAAAACCCTCTGGGAAGCAGGAATTGCTCCAGGAAAGGAGAATCCCTCCCCCTTGTCCAGGAGAACCTGGAGCAGCTCCTGGGAATGAGGAATTCCCAGATAAAAAAATTCCAGGTGTTGTTTTCCACCCCTTTTTCCCGTTTATTAGCGGTGAGAAAGGGCGAGGGTTGAGCTGATAAGGGCCCGAGATAAGAGAAAAGGGCCCGAGGAGGAGCTGAGTCAGCAAAGGCTGGAGATGAAATGGCAGCGCCGGGGGTGGCACCGGCGACATCCTGGCAGTGCCACCCCTGGAAGTGTCACCCCTGGCAGTGTCACCCTGGCAGTGTCACCCCTGGCAGTGTCACCCCTGGCGGTGCCACCCCGGCAGTGTCACCCTGGCAGTGCCACCCCTGGGCAGTGTCACCCCTGGCAGTGTCACCCCTGGGCAGTGTCACCCTGCAGTGCCACCCCTGCCAGTGTCACCCCTGGCAGTGCCACCCTGGCAGTGTCACCCCTGCAGTGTCACCCCTGCAGTGTCACCCTGCAGTGTCACCCCTGGCAGTGCCACCCCTGCAGTGTCACCCCTGCAGTGTCACCCCTGCAGTGTCACCCCCGGCAGTGTCACCCCTGCAGTGTCACCCTTGCAGTGCCACCCCGGCAGTGTCACCCTGGCAGTGCCACCCCTGCCAGTGCCACCCCTGCCAGTGCCACCCCTGCCAGTGTCACCCCGGCAGTGTCACCCCCGGCAGTGTCACCCCTGCCAGTGTCACCCCGGCAGTGTCACCCCCGGCAGTGTCACCCCTGGCAGTGTCACCCCCGGCAGTGTCACCCCTGGCAGTGCCACCCCTGGGCAGTGTCACCCCCAGCGATGTCACCCTGTCAGTGTCACCTCTGGCAGTGTCACCCCCGGCAGTGCCACCCCTGGGCAGTGTCACTCCTGGACAGTGTCACCTCTGGGCAGTGCCACCCCTGGGCAGTGTCACCCCTGCCAGTGCCACCCAACCAGTGTCACCCCTGCAGTGTCACCCCAGCAGTGCCACCCTGCCAGTGTCACCCTGGCAGTGCCACCCCCAGCGATGTCACCCTGTCAGTGTCACCTCTGGGCAGTGTCACCCCGGCAGTGTCACCCTGCCAGTGCCACCCCGGCAGTGTCACCCTGGCAGTGCCACCCTGCAGTGTCACCCCCGGCAGTGTCACCCCAGCAGTGCCACCCTGCAGTGTCACCCCTGGGCAGTGCCACCCTGGCAGTGTCACCCCTGGCAGTGCCACCCCGGCAGTGCCACCCTGGCAGTGTCAGCCCTGGCAGTGCCACCCCCGGCAGTGCCACCCCCGGCAGTGCCACCCCTGGCAGTGTCACCCCTGGCAGTGCCACCCCTGCAGTGTCACCTCTGGGCAGTGTCACCCCTGGCAGTGCCACCCCTGCAGTGTCACCCCTGCAGTGTCACCCCTGGCAGTGCCACCCCTGGCAGTGTCACCCCTGCCAGTGCCAACCCTGGCAGTGCCAACCCTGGCAGTGCCACCCCTGCAGTATCACCTCTAGGCAGTGTCACCCCTGGCAGTGCCACCCCTGGAAGTGTCACCCCCGGCAGTGTCACCCTGGGCAGTGCCACCCTGGCAGTGTCACTCCTGGCAGTGTCCCCCTGCCAGTATCACACCCTGGCAGTGCCACCCCTGGCAGTGTCACCCCTGCAGTGTCACCCCGGCAGTGCCACCCCTGCCAGTGTCACCCTGGCAGTGTCACCCCTGGCAGTGCCACCCCTGGCAGTGCCACCCCTGCCAGTGTCACCCTGGCAGTGCCACCCCTGCCAGTGCCACCCTGGCAGTGCCACCCCTGGGCAGTGTCACCCCGGCAGTGCCACCCCAGCAGTGTCACCCCTGGCAGTGTCACCCCTGGCAGTGCCACCTCTGCAGTGTCACCCCGGCAGTGCCACCCCGGCAGTGCCACCCTGGCAGTGCCAGCCCTGGCAGTGCCACCCCTGGCAGTGCCACCCTGCCAGTGTCACCCCTGCCAGTGCCACCCCGGCAGTGTCACCCTGGCAGTGCCACCCCCGGCAGTGTCACACCTGCCAGTGTCACCCTGGCAGTGCCACCCCTGCAAGTGTCACCCCTGCAGTGTCACCCCTGCAAGTGTCACCCCTGCCAGTGCCACCCCTGCCAGTGCCAAGCCTGCAGTGTCACCCCTGGCAGTGTCACCCCTGCCGTGCCACCCTGCCAGTGCCACCCCAGCGATGTCACCCTGTCAGTGTCACCTCTGGGCAGTGTCACCCTGGCAGTGCCACCCCTGGGCAGTGTCACCCCTGCAGTGTCACCCCTGCAGTGTCACCCCCGGCAGTGCCACCCTGCAGTGTCACCCCTGCCAGTGTCACCCCTGCCAGTGCCACCCCTGGCAGTGCCACCCCGGCAGTGCCACCCCTGGCAGTGCCACCCCTGGCAGTGTCACCCCTGCCAGTGCCACCCCTGGCAGTGCCACCCCGGCAGTGTCACCCCTGCAGTGTCACCCCTGCAGTGTCACCCCTGCAGTGTCACCCCTGGCAGTGCCACCCCGGCAGTGCCACCCTGCAGTGTCACCCCTGCCAGTGTCACCCCAGCAGTGTCACCCCAGCAGTGCCACCCCGGCAGTGCCACCCTGCCAGTGTCACCCTGCCAGTGCCAGCCCTGGGCAGTGTCACCCCCAGCGATGTCACCCTGCCAGTGTCACCCCTGCCAGTGCCACCCCCGGCAGTGCCACCCTGCCAGTGCCACCCCTGCAGTGTCACCCCTGCCAGTGCCACCCCTGCAGTGTCACCCTGCCAGTGCCACCCCTGCAGTGTCACCCTGGCAGTGTCACCCCGGCAGTGCCACCCCTGCCAGTGTCACCCCTGCAGTGCCACCCCTGCCAGTGTCACCCCTGGCAGTGCCACCCCTGCAGTGTCACCCCTGCCAGTGTCACCTCGGCAGTGTCACCCCTGCAGTGTCACCCCGGCAGTGTCACCCTGCAGTGTCACCCTGCAGTGTCACCCCCGGCAGTGCCACCACTGGCAGTGCCACCACTGGCAGTGCCACCACTGGCAGTGCCACCCTGTCAGTGCCACCCCTGCAGTGTCACCCCTGCAGTGTCACCCCGGCAGTGCCACCCTGCAGTGCCACCCCTGGCAGTGCCACCCCCGGCAGTGCCACCCTGCAGTGCCACCCTGGCAGTGCCACCCCTGGGCAGTGCCACCCCTGGGCAGTGTCACCCTGCAGTGTCACCCCTGCCAGTGTCACTCTGGCAGTGCCACCCTGCAGTGTCACCCCCGGCAGTGCCACCCTGCCAGTGCCACCCTGCCAGTGCCACCCTGCCAGTGTCACCCCCGGCAGTGTCACCCCCGGCAGTGTCACCCCCGGCAGTGTCACCCCTGGCAGATTTTTTTTCCATTCACATCTCAATTTAATTTTAATTTCCTGAGATTTTTCCTCCCCTTGCTTTCCATATATTTAATCAATTTAATTTTAATTTCCTGGGATTTTTGCTCCCTTTGCTTTCCACATATTTTCCCTGAATTTTTGCTCCTCTCACCCCTCACTTTGTCTATCACCTCCCTGACTTTAATTTTTTTAAATTTTTAATTCCCACAATTGTTCCTATTCCCAGTCTTCTCTTTTTTAGGCCTCTATTTCCATCCCAGCCCATTTCCAACTGGAATTTTCCCTCTCCCAATCCCTGACAATTCCAGGATTTTCCCTCTCCCAATCCCTGACAATTCCAGAATTTCCCCTTGGGATTTTCCCTCTCCCAATCCCTGACAATTCCAGGATTTTCCCTCTCCCAATCCCTGACAATTCCAGGATTTTCCCTCTCCCAATCCCTGACAATTCCAGAATTTCCCCTTGTGATTTTCCCTCTCCCAATCCCTGACAATTCCAGGATTTTCCCTCTCCCAATCCCTGACAATTCCAGAATTTCCCCTTGTGATTTTCCCTCTCCCAATCCCTGACAATTCCAGGATTTTCCCTCTCCCAATCCCTGACAATTCCAGGATTTTCCCTCTCCCAATCCCTGACAATTCCAGAATTTCCCCTTGGGATTTTCCCTCTCCCAATCCCTGACAATTCCAGAATTTCCCCTCGGGGAGCTCAGGCCAGGCTGGCTCTGCTTTGCCTCAACCACAGGAGGTTAAAAATTATTCCCTGGAGCAGGATTAGCCATTAAATAGGGGAAAAAACCTGGATTTTCCATTTATTCCTCCCTAAACACAGCAGGAATCAGGGAAACAACACCGAGCCACCACTCCAGGCGTGGTTTTAACTGGAGAAAAATCTGAATTTTGGGATTTCTGTTCTTGCTGAGACATCTCAGCCCCGATCTGGTCACGCCCTGGAGATCTGGGGCAGACATCTCCCATCCTCCTCCTCCTCATCACATCCCAGATTTTCCAGAGGGATCCCAACCTCACCCTGGCATTTTTCCTCTTTATTTCATCCTATTTCCACCAACTCCAGTCTAATCCCAGGCCTTTAAAAATTTTATTTAACTTTATTTAAGATATTTTTGTTCTCATATTTCCCTGGATTTTTGCTCTCCTCACACCTTGGGGTTTCACAATTTCTCTCCATTCACCCTTGGATTTAATCTTAATTTCTCTGGATTTTTCTCCCCTCACTACCTGATTTCCCTGGATTTAATTTTAATATCCTGGGATCCTCGCTCCCCTTGATTTCCCCATCATTTCACTGGATTTTTCCTCTCTCTTACCTGGGTTTAAACCCCAATTTCCCTGGATTTAACCCCAAATTTCCCTGGGTTCAAACCCCAATTTCCTGGGATTCTTGCTCCCTTTGATTTCCCCAACGTTTCACTGGATTTTTCCTCTCTCTTACCTGGGTTTAAACCCCAATTTCCCTGGATTTAACCCCAAATTTCCCTGGCTTCAAACCCCAATTTCCTGGGATTCTTGCTCCCTTTGATTTCCCCAACGTTTCACTGGATTTTTCCTCTCTCTTGCCTGGGTTAAACCCCGATTTTCTTGGGTTTAAACTCCAGTTCTCCTGGTTTAAATCCCAATTTCCCTGGGTTTCTTACTCCCCTTGATTTCCCCAACGTTTCACTGGATTTTTCCTCTCTCTTGCCTGGTTCAAACCCCGATTTCCCTGGGGGTTTAAACCCCGATTTTCCTGGGGTTCGAACCCCAGATTTCCCTAGGCTAAAACCCCGATTTTCCCGGGTTTAACACTCCAACTTCCCTGGGTTCAAACCCCGATTTCCCGGGTTCAAACCCCAATTACCCTGGGCTTAAATCCCGATTTTCCCTGGGTTCAAACCCCGATTTTCCCGGGTTCAAACCCCAATTACCCTGGGCTTAAATCCCGATTTTCCCTGGGTTCAAACCCAATTTTTCCTGGGTTTAAACCCTGATTTCCCCGGGGTTCAAACCCAAATTTTCCGGGTTTAACCCAAATTTCCCCGGGATTCAAACCCCAGATTTCCCTAGGCTTAAACCCCGATTTCCCTGGCTTTAACACTCCGATTTTCCCTGGGGTTCAAACCCCGATTTTCCCGGGTTTAACCCCAAATTTCCCTGGTTTAACCGCGATTTTCCCGGGATTTTTCCTCCACTCCCACCTCGCTTTCCCCATCACCTCCCTGAATTTTCGCTCCCTTTGCTCTCCCCGGCTTTTCCCCCTCCTCTTCCCCTCCTTTAACCACAATTTCCCGGGATTTTCGTGTCCCGCCGCGGCCGCGGCTCCTTCCCCGAGCCGGAGGAAGATGAGTCACGGGCGGCTCCGGGGGAGGAGGAGGAGGAGGAGGAGACGCCGCAAAAACGTCGCTTCTCCCGAAAACCTCTTTCCGAGAAAAAAAAAAAATAACCCAAAACTTTTCTCAAACCTTAAAAAGCAAAGAAAAAAACCGGCTCAGCCGCTTCTGTCGACCCTAAAAACTTTTTTGGGGTGCCCAAAGGAGGATCCCCGGATTGCTGGTGGGTAAAAATCCCCCTTGTACCTTGATTTTCCTGGTGCTGGCGCGGCTCGGGATGGATCCAAAAGATGGGAAGGCACTGGGGAATTAAAAAGGAAAGTGGTTAATTCCTGGGGGGTTCAGCCCCCCCAAAAAAACCCAAATTGGGAGCTTGAATGTGGGGTTAAATGGGGCGCTTAATCAGCCAGAAACCCTAAAATCATTTTATGGGAAAGTCCAAAGTGACATAAACACCCCCACGGCACCCGGGAACCCTAAAATCACCTTATAAAAAACCTTAAATTCACATAAACACCCCGGAACCCTAAAATCACCTTATGGGAAACTCCAAAGTCACATTAACACCCCCACAGCGCCCGGGAATCCTAAAATCATCTTACAAAAACCCTAAAAAACCCTTACAAAACCCCTTAAAATCACATTAACACCCCCACGAACCCTAAAAATCACTTTACAAAAACCTTAAATTCACATAAATACTCCCACGGTCCCCAGGAATTCCCCGGTTTCGAAGGGCCCCCAAAAAGGGGGGGAGCACAGCGAGGCCTTTCCGGGATGTGGGGACGCCCCAAAACTCCCGGGTGAACTCAAATTTTTTGGGGAGACCGGACAGTCCCAGACCCCCCTTAAAAACAGGAGGCACCCCAAAAATGGGACGGGGACACCCCCAACCCTAAAGGGATCCTGATTTCGGTTTGAAAAGCCTCGAGACCCCCCAGCCCAGGGGGGGTCTCACAGGGAACCCCGGATCCCTCCCGGGGTACCGGAGGGGGGGCTCAGACACCCACGGGACCCCCAAACCAGCACGGGAACACCGGGAGCCCAAACCAGGAAGCACCGCGGAGCCTCAACGCCCGCCCCATGCCGCTGCTACCGGCAGGGACAGACCGGGAGTGCCCCGAGCCCGAGTCCCGTCACCCTCAGCGTCCCCGCACAGCCCCCGCACCCCGGATCTACCGGGAAGAGCCGCCCCCGGTTCGCCCGCAGCGGGCACTCCCCGTGTCCCGGGGAGCGCCGGGCGCTGAGAAGGGCTGGGGAAGGTCTCGGTGTCCCCTGGTGTCCCCCAGAGTGCCCCGGTGTCCCCCTAGCGTAGCCCCGGTGTCCCCCTAGCGTAGCCCCGGTGTCCCGGTACCTGAGCCCGGCCCCGCTGCCGCCCCCGCCCCGCTCGCTGCCGCCTTTTGACGGGAACCGGCGCTCCCTGGCCCCGCCCACCGACACGCCCCCTCCGCGCCCCGCCCCGCCAATGCCAGCGCGGCACCGCCTTGGCCACGCCCATACACACCATATAAGGGCAAAGGTGGGCGTGGTCACGGAGGAGGGGGCGTGGTGGGAATTGCACGTGTCCCGCCCCCCCCGGGAGAGCGGGGACCGGGGCCGCTGCCCTCCGGACACTGCTGAGCACCGGACAGTGCTGAGCACCGGACACTGCTGACCAACCGGACACTGCTGACCAACCGGACACTGCTGACCACCGGACAGTGCTGAGCAACCGGACAGTGCTGACCTCCAGGTACTGCTGAGCACCGGACACTGCTGAGCACCGGACACTGCTGAGCACCGGACAGTGCTGACCAACCGGACACTGCTGACCAACCGGACACTGCTGAGCACCGGACAGTGCTGAGCACCGGACAGTGCTGAGCACCGGACACTGCTGAGCACCGGACAGTGCTGAGCACCGGACACTGCTGAGCACCGGACAGTGCTGAGCACCGGACAGTGCTGAGCACCGGACACTGCTGAGCACCGGACACTGCTGAGCACCGGACAGTGCTGAGCACCGGACACTGCTGAGCACCGGACACTGCTGAGCACCGCCCGGACACTGCTGAGCACCGGACACTGCTGACCAACCGGACACTGCTGACCAACCGGACACTGCTGAGCACCGGACAGTGCTGAGCACCGGACAGTGCTGAGCACCGGACACTGCTGAGCACCGGACAGTGCTGAGCACCGGACACTGCTGACCTCCGGACACTGCTGAGCACCGGACAGTGCTGACCAACCGGACACTGCTGAGCACCGGACAGTGCTGAGCACCGCCCGGACACTGCTGAGCACCGGACACTGCTGAGCACCGGACACTGCTGAGCACCGGACACTGCTGACCAACCGGACAGTGCTGAGCACCGGACACTGCTGACCACCGGACAGTGCTGAGCACCGCCCGGACACTGCTGAGCACCGGACACTGCTGAGCACCGGACACTGCTGAGCACCGGACACTGCTGACCAACCGGACACTGCTGAGCACCGGACACTGCTGAGCACCGCCCGGACACTGCTGAGCACCGGACACTGCTGAGCACCGGACACTGCTGACCACCACCCGGACACTGCTGAGCACCGGACACTGCTGACCAACCGGACACTGCTGACCACCACCCGGACACTGCTGACCACCGGACACTGCTGACCAACCGGACACTGCTGAGCACCGGACACTGCTGAGCACCGCCCGGACACTGCTGACCAACCGGACAGTGCTGACCTCCGGGTACTGCTGGGCACCGGACACTGCTGAGCACCGGACACTGCTGACCAACCGGACACTGCTGAGCACCGGACACTGCTGAGCACCGGACACTGCTGAGCACAGCCCGGACACTGCTGAGCACCGGACACTGCTGAGCACCGGACACTGCTGAGCACCGGACACTGCTGACCTCCGGACACTGCTGACCTCCGGACACTGCTGAGCACCGGACAGTGCTGAGCACCGGACACTGCTGAGCACCGGACACTGCTGAGCACCGGACAGTGCTGACCTCCGGGTACTGCTGAGCACCGGACAGTGCTGACCACCGGGTACTGCTGAGCATCGGACACTGCTGAGCACCGGACAGTGCTGACCACCGGACAGTGCTGACCACCGGACACTGCTGACCACCGGACAGTGCTGACCTCCGGGTACTGCTGAGCATCGGACACTGCTGACCACCGGACAGTGCTGACAACCGGACAGTGCTGACCACCGGACACTGCTGACCACCGGACAGTGCTGACCAACCGGACACTGCTGAGCACCGGACACTGCTGACCACCGGACACTGCTGAGCACCGGACAGTGCTGAGCACCGGACACTGCTGACCTCCGGACACTGCTGACCAACTGGACACTGCTGATCACCGGACACTGCTGACCTCCAGGTACTGCTGAGCACCGGACAGTGCTGAGCACCGGACAGTGCTGACCTCCGGGTACTGCTGAGCACCGGACAGTGCTGAGCACCGGACAGTGCTGACCTCCGGGTACTGCTGAGCACCGGACACTGCTGAGCACCGGACACTGCTGACCAACCGGACACTGCTGAGCACCGGACACTGCTGACCAACCGGACACTGCTGACCACCACCCGGACACTGCTGAGCACCGGACACTGCTGAGCACCGCCCGGACACTGCTGAGCACCGGACACTGCTGACCACCACCCGGACACTGCTGAGCACCACCCGGACACTGCTGGGCACCGGACACTGCTGACCAACCGGACACTGCTGAGCACCGGACACTGCTGACCAACCGGACACTGCTGACCACCACCCGGACACTGCTGGGCACCGGACACTGCTGACCAACCGGACACTGCTGAGCACCGGACACTGCTGACCACCACCCGGACACTGCTGACCACTCAGCTTCCTTCTGCCCTCCGGACACTGCTGACCACCCGGCCCTCACTGCCCACCCGGCCCCACTGCCCTCCGGACTCCGCTGCCCACCCCGATCCCGCTGCCCACCCAGCCCTCACTGACCGTCCGGTGCCCACCCCGTTCCCGGTGCCCACCCCGTTCCCGGTTCTCACCCCGTTCCCGGTTCTCACCCCGTTCCCGCCACTCCCCGCCCCCCTCTCCCACCCTGGGCACCCTCGGGGTCCCCGCCCCCGGCGCTTTGGGGGCTGCCCCCCACCCTGGCTCGGGCAGCCAGTCCAGCTCCCAGTGAGCGCCCAGTGCCGTACTGGGACAGGACAAACGCCACCAGTACCAGAGCGCCACCCGCAGCCCTCGGGGCTCTCTGCAGCCTCCAGCCGCTCCCGCTGTCCCCACGGAGCCCCGAGGGTGACCCGAGCCTGGGGACCCACGGGACACCCGGATTGATTTGGTTTATTTATTCTCTTTTCCAGCTCCAAAGTGGGAAATTCTTTTGAAAATTCTCTTTTCCAGCTCTAAATTGGGAAATTCCTGTGAAAATTCTCTTTTCCAGCTCCAATTTTATTCCTCAGTGTGGGGCTGGTGCTGCCCTTGCACCTCTGCTTTGGGAATTTTTCCTTCCCAGAAGGATCTGAGAGTGCTCGGGACAGAGCAAGAACCGATTTTGACCATCCAAAATCCCGTTTTAGGTGACTTGGAATGTGGGATTTTGGGCAGAACCAGCTCAACCCAACCCAAAAATTCTTCATTGCCTGGGCACGCTGCACCACCAGTCTAAAAAACTCAGAATATTGGGCAATTTTCCCCTTTCCATCCTCAAACACCCACCCGGCCTGCAGCCACACCGAATAAAGCAGCTCGCAGAAAACCCCTGCAGCTGCTCCCGAGGTTGATCGGGTGTCCCCTAAACCCAAAAATCCCTGCAGCAAACGAGCCCCCGGCACGGCCGAGCCCCCGCAGCCGCGGGCACCGGGTTCAGCCGCCGCGGTTTGCGTGGGGAAAACGCTTCGAAATCGCCTTGAAATTGATTTAATGAGGCCGAGGAAGGGAAAACAACGTCTGGGAAGAAATGGGAGCTCATCAGAGGCAATTTGGTGGCGCGGAAGGATTTCGGGAGGGTGGGGAGTGCTGGAAGCTGCTCATCCTCATCCCGGTGGGTTTGGGGTCGCAGCTCTTCCCATACCCAAAAAATTCCCCGAAATCTCCCAAGGTTTTCTGGTGATTTTGGGGTCACAGCTCTTCCCATGCCCAAAAAATCTCCCAAGGTTTTCTGGTGATTTTGGGGTCACAGCTCTTCCCATGCCCAAAAAATCTCCCAAGGTTTTTCCAGTGGTTTTGGGGTCGCAGCTCTTCCTATGCCCAAAAAATCTCCCAAAATCTCCCAAGGTTTTCCCGGTGGGTTTGGGGTCAAAGCTCTTCCCATGCCCAAAAATATTCCCAAAATCTCCCAAGGCTTTTCCAGTTGGTTTGGGGATTGCAGCTCTTCCCATGCCCAAAAAATCTCCCAAAATCTCCCAAGGTTTTCCCCCCTGACAGACAGGGCCATGCTCCCAGCAGCCTGACGCCTTTCCCAGACTCATTTCCCGTCGGTCCCACCTTTTTCCCAGCGGGAATTTGTGTCCCCCGAGCTCCGGGGAAAGTCGGTGGCCCAGGAGGGTTTGAATTCCCTCCGTCCCCGCTGATTTCCCGCTGCTTTTCCGCCCTCCATCCGCCCTGCCCGAGGGGTTTGGGGCCCAATCCCGGCCCCGCTCCGCATCCCCGGGCCAGCCGGGAAGTGCGGGGACTCGGGAGGATTTGGATTCCCGCAGGGAATTGAATTCCTGCCGGGAAATCCCGGGAGCTGCGAGGTTTGTGGCGCGGGATAAACGCGGCTGGAGGAGCTCCAAGGTCCCACCAGCCCGAGGGACGCAGGGAAAAGCGGGAAAAGCCCCAAATCCCAGATTTCCCTCGGAGCAGCGATTCCTCATCCCGGGATCTTCCCGGTTGTTTTTATTTTAGGGAGAGCCTGGAAAACAGGGAGCGCCTGGATCTGCCGGGGATCGGGGACCCCCCGGGCCCGTGGGACCCCCCGGGCTGACGGGGCCGGCCGGAGAGCCCGGCAGGGAGGTAGGAAAATTGGGAATGCCTGGAATATCCAGGATGGAGCCCTGGCCCATCCCGGGCGGGGACAGCCCCGAGGCTGAGCCCGGAAAATCCCGGAGTTTGTGCCGCAGGATTTTTCCCGGGCAGAGGAATTTTCCCGTCCTGGCAAAGGGCAAAGCTGAGTTTGCTCCTCTTTTCCCAGGGCAGCCCCGGCTCTGACGGAGCCCCGGGCAGGGATGGGGCGGCCGGAGTGAAGGTGAGCCCGGCCCGGAGTTCTGCAGCGCCGGAATTCCCGGGATCCCCCGTTATCCATCCCTGTGTTATCCCGATCCCAGCCCAGAGCCGGAATTCCCGAATGGGGATTCCCTTGGCATCTCTGCCGGAATTCCCGGAATTCCCGACCCTGTTCCCTTGTCCCGGGATCTCTGCCGGAATTCCCGGCATCTCCCGTTATCCCTGTGCCCGATCCCATCCCAGAGCCGGAATTCCTGGATGGGGATTCCCTTGTCCCGGGATCTCTGCCCGAATTCCTGACCCCATTCCCTGGTCCCGGGATCTCTCCTGGTCCCAAACAATTCCCGGAATTCCTGACCCCATTCCCTCATCCCAGATCTCTACCAGAATTCCCGACCCCATTTAGTTGTCCCGGGATCTCTGCCGGAATTCCTGACCCCATTCCCTCATCCCGGGATCTCTGCCGGAATTCCCGGCATCTCCCGTTATCCCTGTGTTATCCCGATCTCATCCCAGAGCCGGAATTCCCGAATGGGGATTCCCTTGTCCCGGGATCTCTGCGGAATTCCCGGGGTTCCCGACCCCATTCCCATGTCCCGAATCTCTGCCGGAATTCCCGGAAGTCCGGGATCTCTCCTGGTCCCAAACAAGAGCCGGAATTCCCAGAATTCCTTATCCCATTCCCTTGTCCCAGGATCTCTGCTGGAATTCCTGACCCCATTCCCTTGTCCCGAATCTCTACCGGGAATTCCTGACCCCATTCCCTTGTCCCGGATTTGTGCCAGAATTCCTTATCCCATTCCCTCATCCCGAATCTCTGCTGGAATTCCTGACCCCATTCCCTTGTCCCGGGATCTCTCCCGGTCCCAAACAATTCCCGGAATTCCCGGGAATTCCTGACCCCGTTCCCTCTTGGGGCTGCGGGGGGAATTTTCGGTTCTCTCCCCGCTCTGGGAATTCTCTTCGGGAAGGAATCTGGAACTTTCCCACCTGAATTAAGCGCTGAAATCCCAAAGGATCGGCAGGGATTTCCCCTTTCCCGATCCCTCTCCCTGCTCCTTTTCCAGCCCTTCCCCAGGATTCCACAACCCCCGGGATTGTGGAAGGAGAGCCGGGAATTCTCCCCCCCCTCGCCTGGAATTTCGCTCCTGGGAAGGAGAGAAGAAATGATCCGTAAAATTTCCATGGGGTGGGAAAGGCAGGAGGTGCCGCTGGAGGTCGCCAAATATTTAAATTTTATTTTGCCGTGGATTTTATTTTATTTTATCGTTTGGGTGATTGGGAGCGCCGGGATTTGTTTTTCCATCGGTTTTTCCATCGGGCGTGGTGGGAGGGAATTTATGGAAGGATTTTCCCTAAAAGTTGAGAGGTGCTGGAGGTGATAGTGGGCTAAACTGGGATGGGTGGGCTGGGACTGGTGTGGGACTGGTCCATACTGGGATGGGTGGGTTCGGACTGGCGCGGGACTGGTCTGTACTGGGATGGGTGGGTTCGGACTGGTGTGGGACTGGTCTGTACTGGGATGGGTGGGTTCGGACTGGTGTGGGACTGGTCCGTAGTGGGATGGGTGGGCTGGGACTGGTGTGGGACTGGTCTGTACTGGGATGGGTGGGTTTGGACTGGCGCGGGACTGGTCCATACTGGGACAGGTGGGCTGGGACTGGTGTGGGACCGCTCCGTACTGGGAGCAGGGCTCTCACACTGGTGCGGCACCAGTCTCTACTGGTGTGATGAGGCTCATACTGGGACAGGGACCTCCAAACTGGGAGCTGGGAGCTCCATACTGGTACCAGCCCCCACCCGTGCGCATGCGCGTTCCGGACGTGGCGCCGCCGCTGTGTGCACGCGCGCGGTTACGTCACGTCACGCCCTGCCACGCCCAACCGGAACCGCGCGTTGCTTCAGCGCGTGCGCGACGCCGGCCACGCCCATCACATGCAAATGATGGGTGTGGCCACCGACCCCACCCCCGACAATTGGCGCGTGCGCTTTGGGCTGAAAGGACGGGGCGTGGCTCGCTAAACCCCGCCCATCCTGGGTGACGCCATGCCGCGACAGATGGGCGTGGCCTGCTTAACCCCGCCCATCCCACCTGAGAATAAATGGGCGGGGCCGTGGTGAATTCCGCCCGCCCATCCCTGTTGCCACAGCGACGGCGGCTGCGCGCGGGGACGGGGGCGGGGCTGCGGCCGTGGCGGGCCCGGGGCGCGCGCTGGTGGCGGGAGAGGGGCGCCCCCTGGCGGAGAGCGCTGAGGGAAGGGGTCCGTGAGGGGGAGCGTCTGTACGGGGGGGGGGCTCTGTGAAGGGGAAGGTCCTGAGGGCAGGAATCTCTGAGAGAGGGAATTTCTGAGGGGAGAGGATCTCCGAAGTGGGATTCTTGTGAGGGAAGGGAAATTTCTCAGGGGAGAGGGTCTCCAAAGTGGGATTGTTGAGAGGGAAGGGGAAGTTCTGAGGGGAGAGGGTCTCCAAAGTGGGATTATTGTGAGGGAAGGGGAATTTCTGAGGGGAGAGGGTCTCCAAAGTGGGATTCCTGTGAGGGAAGGGGAATTTCTGAGGGGAGAGAGTCTCCAAAGTGGGATTCCTGTGAGGGAAAGGGTCTGTGAGGGGGAGCGTCAGTAAAAGGGGGGGGATCTGTGAAGGGGAAGGTCCTGAGGGCAGGAATCTCTGAGGGAGGGAATTTCTGAGGGGAGAGGGTCTCTAAAGTGGGATTCTTATGAGGGAAGGGAAATTTCTCAGGGGAGAGGGTCTCCAAAGTGGGATTGTTGAGAGGGAAGGGGAATTTCTGAGGGGAGAGGATCTCCAAAGTGGGATTGTTGAGAGGGAAGGGGAATTTCTGAGGGGAAAGGGTCTCCAAAGTGGGATTCTTGTGAGGGAAGGGGTCCGTGAGGGGGAGCGTCTCTACGGGGAGGGGGGCTCTGAGAGGGGGTCTGTGAAGGGGAAGGTCCTGAGGGCAGGGGTTTCTGAGAGAGCGAATTTCTGAGGGGAGAGGCTCTCCAAAGGGGTCTCCAAAGTGGGATTCTTGTGAGGGAAGGGGTCTGTGAGGGGGAGAGTATGTACAGAGGGTGTCTCTGAGGGAGGGAGTCTGTGAAGGTCCTGAGGGCAGGAGTGTCTGAGAGAGGGAATTTCTGAGGGGAGAGAGTCTCCAAAGTGCGATTCTCGTGAGGGAAGGGGAATTTCTGAGGGGAGAGAGTCTCCAAAGTGCGATTCTCGTGAGGGAAGGGGTCTGTGAGGGGAAGTGTCTGTATGGGGAGGCTCTCTGAGGGAGGGGGTCTGTGAAGGAGAAGGTTCTGAGGGCAGGAATCTCTGAGAGAGGGAATTTCTGAGGGGAGAGGGTCTCCAAAGTGGGATTCCTGTGAGGGAAGGGGAAGTTCTGAGGGGAAAGGGTCTCCAAAGTGGGATTCTTGTGAGGGAAGGGGAATTTCTGAGGGGAAAGGGTCTCCAAAGTGGGATTGTTGTGAGGGAAGGGGAAGTTCTGAGGGGAGAGAGTCTCCAAAGGGGTCTCCAAAGTGGGATTCTTGTGAGGGAAGGGGTCTGTGAGGGTGGGAGTCTGTGAAGGGGAAAGTCCTGAGGGCAGGGGTCTCTGAGGGAGGGAATTTCTGAGGGGAGAGGGTCTCCAAAGTGGGATTCCTGTGAGGGAAGGGGAATTTCTGAGGGGAAAGGGTCTCCAAAGTGGGATTGTTGAGAGGGAAGGGGAATTTCTGAGGGGAAAGGGTCTCCAAAGTGGGATTGTTGAGAGGGAAGGGGTCTGTGAGGGTGGGGTCTGTGAAGGGGAAGGTCCTGAGGGCAGGAATCTCTGAGGGAGCGAATTTCTGAGGGGAGAGGCTCTCCAAAATGGGATTCTTTGTGGGGGTGGTGGTCCTTGAGGATGAGGGAGTCTCTGAGGTGGGGGTCTCGGGGGTCCATAGTGGGACCTGTTCCTCTTGTGGGGTCTCAGGTGCTCTGGGGGCCTTCCTGATCCCCAGACCTGTTTCTTGTGGAGGTGTTGCCTTGGGGGCGCTGGATTTTGGGGGGCTGGAAATGAAACCCATCCAGGCGTCCCTTCCTCCAGGGAATCCCCTTGTGGACGGGGACATTTTGTGGTGGCTTTGGGACCCCTGAGAGGGGCGCTGTAGCTTTAGAAACGTCTTTAAAAACCCCTTAAAACAGCCCTGAGCTGCTCCTGCCGCCTCTCCCAGGTGACACAACCGTGCCCATCAGCCGCCACCATGGGCTCTGTGCGATCCCTCTCTGCCGTCAGCGCTGCCCCGAGCCGGAGGAAGGCTGAGGATGAGGAGGATGAGGATTTATTGGCCAGCCAGGAGCCTGTGGAGGACACGGCCAAGATTCCCTACATGGAATTCACGGGCCATGAGAGCGTTACCTGTCCCACCTGCCAAGGCACTGGCTGCATCCCCACAGGTGTGCGGCTCCTCTGGAGCCTGAACAGCCCAAAAACCAGCTCTAAACAGGAAAAAAAGATAATTTTTAAATGTTTTGTTCTCATTTTTGCTTCCCAGAGCAGGTGAATGAGTTGGTGGCTCTGATCCCCTACAGCGACCAACGGCTTCGTCCTCAGAGAACGTAAGGGAGGAGTTCTTATATCACTTATTGCTGTATTTAGGGGTTGTTTTCACCCCAAAAAAAATAGGATTTAAAGCCTGATTTTAAATATTTCTACTGCGGGCACCATGATCCCACTCCCACCTTCCATCCCTTCCCTTGAGTTTTGGGAGCAACTATAAAAAAATCCCCAAAATGCTGCTTTGGTTGCTCATTACCCAACCCCAATAAAGGGAGAATTTTTGGAGCCATTTTGATATTAAAAATGTGACAGCAGCTCTTGGCTGCCTCCCCCAAGGAAACCAAACAAGGGGTGAGGTTTTTGAGGATCCAAATCTCACAGAAGAGGTGAAGAGTTTAATTTTTTTTGGTTTTTTTTCCCCCAGGAAACTCTACGTGCTTCTCTCAGTGCTGCTCTGCCTGCTGCTGTCTGGCCTGGGGGTTTTTTTCCTTTTCCCCCACTCTGTGCTGGTGGATGATGATGGCATCAAAGTGGTCCAGGTGTGGTTTGACAAGAAAAACTCCGCTGTCCTCCTGGCCATCACGGTAAATTCTTTGTGGATTCAAGAAAATAAATCACTAGAGGAACGAACCAGCAAGGTCAGGGTTGTTTTTATCCCCTCCAGGCCACCCTGAGGATCAGGAATTCCAACTTTTACTCGGTGGCAGTGAGCAGCCTGAGCAGCCAGGTGCAGTACATGAACACCGTGGTGGGCAGCCAGCAGCTCACCAACGTCTCCAGCATCCAACCCCTGAGGGACAAACTGGTACAAACTGGGAGTTCTGGGAGCTGCACCTCGGCATTTCAGTGTCCAGTCACCACAGCAGCTTTTGCTCTGTCTGCTCCCTCAGGAATGGGGTTGAAGGGTGATTGAGCTGCACTGAAATCTGATTTTTTCCGCTCTGTTGCAGGTGAATTTCACCGTGAAGGCAGAGCTGGGTGGATCCCTGTCCTATGTGTAGTAAGGATTTATTGTTCCTTGGAGATACCTGGGGGAGGGTTGGGGCTGCTTTGATTAAAATTTGGGAAATTGAGCTGGGAAATCCTCACTTCTCCTGCTCAATTCCTTTGCCAGAAACTTTCTCAGGGTGCTGTGAGATGATTTTAACACCAAAGTGAAAAATACCAACAGGAGCTGCCAAAAACCCCCAAATTCCTCAAGTTTTTCACTTGCTGACCAATTCCCTTGATCTTTTCCAGTTTTTTCTGCACTTTGCCCAAGGTGAAGGTCCACAACATCGTGATCCTCATGAGGTGGGTGCTGCTCCTGCTTTGAGTTCTTGGAGCTTTTTCCACTTTAAATTTTCTGTTCTGTGGTTCCTGAATCCTGAGGGAATTCCAGCCACTGATTTGGCCTCTGGGGAGAAAATCCTGCCTGGATTTTCCTCAAATCCACCTCAGGGTTGGGTTTTAACCCAGCCCAGGGTGCTAAATACGGGGTGAAGCACCCAGCTCCCTCCAGAGATTGCAATTCCCACTTTTTCACTAAAATCCACAGGAATTATGAGGGTTTTTGAGGAAAAGAGGAGTTGTGTGATAAATACAAACCTGCTGCGTTGTCCCTTTGCCCTGCCAGGACCTCGGTGAAGCTCTCCTACATCGGCCACAGCACTCAGAGCACCCTGGAGACCTTCCACTACCTGGACTGCAGCTCCAACTCCACGGCCCCGCTGCCCCCCCTGGCCCGGGGGACTCCCTGAGGCCACCAAGGGCCCTGAGGCCACCCCAGCCTGGCAGCAGAGGGACCGTGAGTGGCTCTGCAGGGACAAACCTGGCAGCTCTGCTGGGGGTTGCTGCTTCCTGTCCTTTTTGGGGAAGGAATCTGGAACTTTCCCTCCTGAATTCAGGGCTGAAATCCCAAAGATTTTGCAGTGGTTTTACTTCTTTGGGGAAAGAATCTGGAACTTTCCCTCCTGAATTCAGGGTTGAAATCCCCAAAGATTTTGCAGTGGTTTTCCTTTTTTTGGGGAAGGAATCTGGAACTTTCCCTCCTGAATTCAGGGCTGAAATCCCAAAGATTTTGCAGTGGTTTTACTTCTTTGGGGAAAGAATCTGGAAGTTTCCCTCCTGAATTCAGGGTTGAAATCCCAAAGATTTTGCAGTGGTTTTCCTTTTTCAGAACTTTCCCTCCTGAATTCAGGGCTGAAATCCCCAAAGATTTTGCAGTGGTTTCCCTGTTTTGGGGAAGGAATCTGGAACTTTCCCTCCTGAATTCAGGGTTGAAATCCCAAAGATTTTGCAGTGGTTTCCCTGTTTTGGGGAAGGAATCTGGAAGTTTCCCTCCTGAATTCAGGGCTGAAATCCCCAAGATTTTGCAGTGGTTTTCCTTTTTATTGGGGAAGGAATCTGGAACTTTCCCTCCTGAATTCAGGGCTGAAATCCCAAAGATTTTGCAGTGGTTTTCCTTTTTCAGAACTTTCCCTCCTGAATTCAGGGCTGAAATCCCCAAGATTTTGCAGTGGTTTTCTTTTTTTTGGGGAAGGAATCTGGAACTTTCCCTCCTGAATTCAGGGTTGAAATCCCAAAGATTTTGCAGTGGTTTTCCTTTTTCAGAACTTTCCCTCCTGAATTCAGGGCTGAAATCCCAAAGATTTTGCCCCATTCCGGAAGCTTGGAATTGTCAGGGTGGTTTGGGGTCAATGGAATTGATTTTTTGACAGGAGGTGGATTTATTTTTTTTCCAGGGGGGGAATTAATTTGTTTTCATGCTCGGTGGTGGTGGCAGCACCTCAAGAACCCCAAAAGAAGGGGACAATTCCCACCAGGAACCCAAATCTTCGGAATGAACTTTTCCCTCTGTTTTCCCCTGTGGCTCCAACCCCCTTTTGGCATCCAGAGGCTCTTCCCTGGGGTTTGAAATCCGGGAATTTGCTGCTTTTTTTGTGCTCCACTGCCCAAAGCAGCAGGGATTGGAGGGGGTTCTGTGGGAGGCTGGGATTCCAAGGCCTCCCTGCCGGGAGCTGGACATTCCTGCCCGAGGAAAATCCAGCTGCCAGCTCATCCCCCGCGGCCCTTTTGGCATTTTGCCCCTTTTTGGGGAGGGTTTTTTTTTTTCCTGGAATTTCAGCCCTCCTTTCCCGTGGGATTCAGGAGTCAGGCACAGCTACAGGTGAGGGAATCTTTCCTCAGTGCAAAAATTCCTGGATTTTTTTTGGGTGGCAGTGACACAAAATCCACGCTCTGCTCCATTTTCCAGCAGGAGATTCCTGCCCCTGCAGCATTTTTAGGGCTGAATCCTTTATTAAAAAACATGATTTGGATCTTTCCCTGTGCTGTCCTTTTTTTTAATTAATTTTTTTTTTTAGGGAAAAGCTCTGGATTTGTCCTAAATCCAGGATTGCTTCTGTGATGTTTTTTGCCCCAAAATCTCTGTTTCACTGATGAATTCTCCCAGAATCCCAGAATGGGTTGGGATGGATCCTAAAGCTCTTCCCATTCCACCTCCCACCATCCCAAGGATGGGGAATCCTCTGGGAATTCCAGCCCTGCCCTCACAGGGAGGAATTCCATCCCAAAATTCCCAGATCCCAGTGGGAAGCCACACCCCCTGTCCTGTCCCTCCATCCTTTGTCCCAAATCTGTCCCCAGCTCTCCTTCCCTTCTCCAGGCTGAAAAATCCCATTTATCCCCAGCCCTTCCCAGGATTTTTTTGGGAAAAAAAAAAACTCACCCAGGTGCCCATTCCCAACTGGGACCAGTGCCCAGAATCCCGGTGACCCAAAATTTATCCCACAAATCCCCCAAATTACCACTGAGTTTTCCTTTATATTTTATTTTTTCAGGAAAAGGAAGAAATCCCAACCTTTTCCTCCATTTTCTTCCCCTCCTGGCTGGGATCCATCCTGATTTTCTGGGATTTTCCCCTCATTCCCTTTCCCCCTTTTTCCCCTCACTTTTCCAAGGATCCTGGAGGGGTTTTTTTGGGGGGGGGGTTGCCCCCAGCAGGGACCCCCCAAATTTCCTGCTTGGCTGCACCAGGAGCAGAAAAGTTTGACCCCAAACCCTTTGAGCCTCCATCATTAGGAGAACCTCCTGAAGGGAATTTTTGGTTGGAAAATCCTCTTTAATCCCCCCAATCCTCCTTAATGAATTTCCCCTGCCAATGTTTTGCTGCTTGGCCACGACTGGCAGCTGCTGTGCTGGAAGCTGTGAGGGTTTAAAACTCAAATTTTGCCCCAAAATGTCTTTTTTTGGGGGGCAGAATTTGAGTTTTTCAAAATATTTTTCAGTTATAATTTCTCTGAGCAAAGTTTTACTATCCACAGGGGCAAAAAAAAAAGAGTTTTGACCCAAAAACTTGGGATGGAACTCAGGAATTCCTCAGCCAGGAGCTGCCTGGGGCCTCCTGCAGGAGAAACCTGAGCAGGTTTGGGGCTCTTCGGGGTCACTGGGCTGATTTTTGTCAAGATAATTTAAAAACAAATCCCATTTCTGAGCTTTTTTTGCCTGTAATGAGCAGCCTGGTGAGGAGAGGAATTTCCATGAGATTTTTTTTATGGCACAGCAAAAAGGGAAGACCACAGAGTCTCCTATTTCCAGTGCTGCAAAACAGCCCAAAAATGAATTTTTGCAGGTAAAAAAATGAGATAAAATCATTGTGGGGCAAGAATTCCACAATTAAACCTCCTGCTTTTCCAAGATTTTCCACTTCAACGTTTTTCACTTTAAATTTTTTCCTTTTTATTTTTTAATTTTATTTTTTATTTGTTTGGTTTTGGGTTTTTGGGTTTTTTTTTTTTTTTGGGATTCCTCCTTTTCCCCCCACTTTTCCCCCTTAGTTTGAAGTATCCCAACCCCAAAAATTTACAGTTTTAACCCAAAATGAAGATTTTAAAAGGATTTTTCCCCCCAACCTTAACAACTTTATCATGGTTGAAATGGAGAGGAAATATTTGAATCAAACACCACCACCCCTCCCAAAAAAAAGACTCAACTCAACTTTTACTTTCCACCAAAAGTTTTTTTTTTTTAGATTTTTTTTTTTCATTTTATACCAACGGATGTTAAAAAATACAGACTCGTTTTACAAGAATAGCACCATTTTTTGAAATTTTTTTTGTGTGTTTTTTTAAATTCATATTATACACGAACTCTTCTGCTGGGGGTGGGGGAAAGGGGAAAATCTGAGGGTGAGGAGGGGATTTTTTGATACCTGGATTACTGAAAATCCCTTTTTTTTTTTTTTTATTTTCAGGGAAAAAGGGATCACTGACATTCCCACCTCCACCTGACCTCAAAAACAGGTCTTCCAGGAAGAGAATAAATAAATATTAACGGGTTTTTCCTTCGATTCTGGTGTTGGGATGAGGTGGTTGCTCCCTGATTCGGGGTGAGCCCTTTCAGTGCAGAACTTCTCAGCTCCTTTTTTTTTTTTGGGTAGATCCCGTTGTTGTTTTGTTTTTTTTTTTTTGTGGTTTTTTCTTTTTTTTTCTTTTTAAAAGGAACCAGGCTGGGCATTTAAAAAAAAAAAACCAAACTGACGAACAAAAAAAAAAAAAAAAAAAACCACGACAACCAAAACCAACCACACCAAAACAAAAAAAAATATTTTTTTTCTTTCTACAAGAAGCAGACGGGGCCGAGGTCCACCCCAAACTCCTGCTCGGGTCCCCCAATGTCCATAGGTGCAATGTCCACGATGGGCAGGCGCGAGGTTTTCTGTGAGCGGTACTCGATGACGGTCCTGCCCCACTTCCCAGTGTGTTTCTGAGGGAAAAATGGGCAAAAATGGGATTATTTAATCCATTAAATCCTCCCCAAATCCTTAAAATCCCAGTTGGAATCCAAATTTGTCACCAGGCCATTCCCGGTGTGTTTCTGAGGGAAAAACGGGCAAAAATGGGATTATTTAATCCATTAAATCCTCCCCAACCCCTTTGGAATCCAAATTTGTCACCAGGCCATTCCCGGTGTGTTTCTGAGGGAAAAACGGGCAAAAATGGGATTATTTAATCCATTAAATCCTCCCCAAATCCTTAAAATCCCAATTGGAATCCAAATTTGTCACCAGGCCCTGCTTCCCAGTGTGTTTCTGAGGGAAAAACGGGCAAAAATGGGATTATTTAATCCATTAAATCCTCCCCAAATCCTTAAAATCCCAGTTGGAACCCAAATTTATCATCAGTGTTGAAAAAATCGAGTTTTTTAACCTTCCAGGACCTTCCCAATCTCAGTCAGAGCCCAAACTGATTGTCAACGTTGCAAAAATGGGGTTATTTAAACTTCTAGATCCTTCCCAATCTCAGTTGGAGGCCAAATTTAGCATCAATGTTGAAAAATTTGGGTTATTTAATCCATTAAATCCTCCCCAAACCCTTAAAATCCCAGCTGGAATCCAAATTTATCACCAGGCCCCGTTTCCTGGTGTGTTTCTGAGGGAAAAATGGGCAAAAATGGAATTATTTAATCCATTAAATCCTCCCCAAATCCTTAAAATCCCAGCTGGAATCCAAATTTGTCACCAGGCCATTCCCGGTGTGTTTCTGAGGGAAAAATGGGCAAAAATGGGATTATTTAATCCATTAAATCCTCCCCAAATCCTTAAAATCCCAGTTGGAATCCAAATTTGTCACCAGGCCATTCCCGGTGTGTTTCTGAGGGAAAAACAGGCAAAAATGGGATTATTTAATCCATTAAATCCTCCCCAAATCCTTAAAATCCCAGCTGGAATCCAAATTTATCACCAGGCCATTCCTGGTGTGTTTCTGAGGGAAAAACGGGCAAAAATGGGATTATTTAATCCATTAAATCCTCCCCAAATCCTTAAAATCCCACTTGGAACCCAAATTTATCATCAGTGTTGAAAAAATCGAGTTTTTTCACCTTCCAGGACCTTCCCAATCTCAGTCAGAGCCCAAACTGATTGTCAACGTTGCAAAAATGGGGTTATTTAAACTTCTAGGTCCTTCCCAATCTCAGTTGGAGGCCAAATTTAGCATCAATGTTGAAAAATTTGGGTTATTTAATCCATTAAATCCTCCCCAAATCCTTAAAATCCCAGCTGGAATCCAAATTTGTCACCAGGCCATTCCCGGTGTGTTTCTGAGGGAAAAATGGGCAAAAATGGGATTATTTAATCCATTAAATCCTCCCCAAATCCCTAAAATCCCAGCTGGAATCCAAATTTATCACCAGGCCCCGTTTCCTGGTGTGTTTCTGAGGGAAAAACGGGCAAAAATGGAATTATTTAATCCATTAAATCCTCCCCAAATCCTTAAAATCCCAATTGGAATCCAAATTTGTCACCAGGCCATTCCCGGTGTGTTTCTGAGGGAAAAACGGGCAAAAATGGGATTATTTAATCCATTAAATCCTCCCCAAATCCTTAAAATCCCACTTGGAACCCAAATTTATCATCAGTGTTGCAAAAATTGAGTTTTTTAACCTTCCAGGACCTTCCCAATCTCAGTCAGAGCCCAAACTGATTGTCAACGTTGCAAAAATGGGGTTATTTAAACTTCTAGATCCTTCCCAATCTCAGTTGGAGGCCAAATTTAGCATCAATGTTGAAAAATTTGGGTTATTTAATCCATTAAATCCTCCCCAACCCCTTCAAATCCCAGTTGGAATCCAAATTTATCACCAGGCCCCGTTTCCTGGTGTGTTTCTGAGGGAAAAATGGGCAAAAATGGAATTATTTAATCCATTAAATCCTCCCCAAATCCTTAAAATCCCAATTGGAATTCAAATTTGTCACCAGGCCATTCCCGGTGTGTTTCTGAGGGAAAAACGGGCAAAAATGGGATTATTTAATCCATTAAATCCTCCCCAAATCCTTAAAATCCCAGCTGGAATCCAAATTTATCATCAGTGTTGCAAAAATCGAGTTTTTTAACCTTCCAGGACCTTCTCAATCTCAGTTGGAGCCCAAATTTATCCTCCAGAACATTCCCAATCTTGGTTTGAGCCCAAATTTATCATCAGCGTTGAAAAAATTTGGGGTTTTAACCCTCCAGAACCTTCCCAATCTCAGTTGGAGCCCAAATTTATCCTCAGTGTTGCAAAAATTGGGTTTTTTAACCCTCCAGAACCTTCCCAATCTCAGTTTGAGCCCAAATTAATCCTCAGTGTTGCAAAAATTGGGTTTTTTAACCCTCCAGAACCTTCCCAATCTCAGTTTGAGCCCAAATTAATCCTCAGTGTTGCAAAAATTGGGTTTTTTAACCCTCCAGAACCTTCCCAATCTCAGTTTGAGCCCAAACTGATCATCAGCATTGGAAAAATTTGGTTTTTTTAACCTTTCAGAACCTTCTCAATCTCAGTTGGAGCCCAAATTTATCCTCCAGAACCTTCCCAATCTCAATTTGAGCCCAAATTTATCATCTGCATTGGGAAAATTGGTTTTTTTAACCTTCCAGGACCTTCCCCAATCTCAGTTTGAGCCAAAATTAATCCTCAGCGTTGCAAAAATTGGGTTTTTTAACCCTCCATAACCTTCCCAATCTCAGTTTGAGCCCAAACTGATCATCAGCATTGGAAAAACTAGGTTTTTCAACCTTCCAGAATGCTCCAAATCTTGGCTGGAGCCCAAATTTATCCTCCATAACCTTCCCAATCTCAGTTTGAGCCCAAATTTATCATCAGCATTGCAAAAATTTGGTTATTTAACCCTCCAGAACCTTCTCAGTCTCATTTTGAGCCCAAATTTATCATCAGCATTGGAAAAATTTGGTTATTTAACCCTCCAGAACCTTCCCAATCTCAGTTTAACCCCAAATTCATCACAAAACCCACAAGGGCCAAATTTCCCAGTGGATTTCTTAGTGAAAAACATCAGCAAAGAAAATTTGGAGCGCCCATCCCCGACCCACCACAGCCAAAGACGTTCCCCAAAACCCGGCGGCGTTTTGTGACCTCCGAGGGTTCTCCCAAATCCCATTAACCCCCGATTCCCCGGATCCCTCACCGTGCAGCCGTCCTCCAGCACGCTGTAGGTGAACCTGCTGTTGCCCTCGGCGCGGATCTCGACGTCGTTGGAGCCCTGGATGAGCAGCGCCTTCCTCAGGCTGCCCGACTCCTCGTCCAGGTAGGCCACGCTGTTGCGGCAGTGGTAGGTGACGTTCTGGGAGCCCTCGGTGGACAGCAGCCTCAGGAAGGTCATCTGGATGTTGGCCGTGTTGGGCGCCAGGTCCTCAGCGCCGTAGCTGAACTGTGGGGAAGGAGGGAGGGAGGTGGATTTGGGGGGATTTTGGGGAAATTTCCAGGGTTTGCTTTCCCCGTCGCGGCCCGACGCCGAGATTTTTATGGAAGTCTTGAAATCAAATGGTTCTGGTATGAACCACATCAACTTCACCTCAAAGGAGGACATTTCTCCAAGATTTCCATAAAATCCTCGGGATCAACCAATTTTGGTACAAACCACATCAACTTCACCCCAAAGGAGGACATTTCTCCAAGATTTCCATGGAACCACATCAATTTCATCCCAAAGGAGGACATTTCTCCAAGATTTCCATGGAACCACATTGATTTCATCCCAAAGGAGGACATTTCTCCAAGATTTCCATGAAAATCTCTAAATCAACCAGTTCTGGTACGAACCACATCGATTTCACCCCAAAGGAGGACACTTCTCCAAGATTTCCATGGAACCACATTGATTTCATCCCAAAGGAGGACATTTCTCCAAGATTTCCATGAAATCCCTGGGATCAACCGGTTCTGATCCAAACCACATCAATTTCACCCCAAAGGAGCACACTTCTCCCAAGATTTCCATAAAATCCTCGGGATCAACCGGTTCTGATCCAAACCACATCGATTTCACCCCAAAGGAGGACATTTCTCCAAGATTTCCAGAAAATCCCTGGGATCAACCAGTTCTGATCCAAACCACATCGATTTCACCCCAAAGGAGGACATTTCTCCAAGATTTCCATGGAACCACATTGATTTCATCTCAAAGGAGGACATTTCTCCAAGATTTCCATGAAATCCCTGGGATCAACCGGTTCTGATCCAAACCACATCGATTTCACCCCAAAGGAGCACACTTCTCCCAAGATTTCCATAAAATCCTTGGGATCAACCGGTTCTGATCCAAACCACATCGATTTCACCCCAAAGGAGCACACTTCTCCCAAGATTTCCATAAAATCCTTGGGATCAACCGGTTCTGATCCAAACCACATCGATTTCACCCCAAAGGAGGACATTTCTCCAAGATTTCCAGAAAATCCCTGGGATCAACCGGTTCTGATCCAAACCACATCGATTTCACCCCAAAGGGGGACATTTCTCCAAGATTTCCATGAAATCCTCAGGATCAACCAATTTTGGTACAAACCACATCAATTTCACCCCAAAGGGGGACATTTCTCCAAGATTTCCATGAAAATCTCTAAATCAACCAGTTCTGGTACGAACCACATCGATTTCACCCCAAAGGAGGACATTTCTCCAAGATTTCCAGAAAATCCCTGGGATCAACCGGTTCTGATCCAAACCACATCGATTTCACCCCAAAGGGGGACATTTCTCCAAGATTTCCATGAAATCCTCAGGATCAACCAATTTTGGTACAAACCACATCAATTTCACCCCAAAGGGGGACATTTCTCCCAAGATTTCCATGGAACCACATCAATTTCATCCCAAAGGAGGACATTTCTCCAAATTTTCCATGAAGTTCTCTGGATCAACCGGTTCTGATCCAAACCACATCGATTTCACCCCAAAGAAGCACACTTCTCCCAAGATTTCCATAAAATCCTCGGGATCAACCGGTTCTGATCCAAACCACATCGATTTCACCCCAAAGGAGGACATTTCTCCAAGATTTCCAGAAAATCCCTGGATCAACTGGTTCTGATCCAAACCACATCGATTTCACCCCAAAGGAGGACATTTCTCCAAGATTTCCAGAAAATCCCTGGGATCAACTGGTTCTGATCCAAACCACATCGATTTCACCCCAAAGGAGGACATTTCTCCAAGATTTCCAGAAAATCCCTGGGATCAACCGGTTCTGATCCAAACCACATCGATTTCATCCCAAAGGAGGACATTTCTCCAAGATTTCCATAAAATCCTCGGGATCAACCGGTTCTGATCCAAACCACATCGATTTCACCCCAAAGGAGGACATTTCTCCAAGATTTCCATAAAATCCTCGGGATCAACCAGTTCTGATCCAAACCACATCGATTTCACCCCAAAGGAGCACACTTCTCCCAAGATTTCCAGAAAATCCTCGGGATCAACCGGTTCTGATCCAAACCACATCGATTTCACCCCAAAGGAGGACATTTCTCTAAGATTTCCATAAAATCCTCGGGATCAACCGGTTCTGATCCAAACCACATTGATTTCACCCCAAAGGAGGACATTTCTCCAAGATTTCCAGAAAATCCCTGGGATCAACCAGTTCTGATCCAAACCACATCAATTTCACCCCAAAGGAGGACATTTCTCCAAGATTTCCATGGAACCACATTGATTTCATCTCAAAGGAGGACATTTCTCCAAGATTTCCATGAAATCCCTGGGATCAACCGGTTCTGATCCAAACCACATCGATTTCACCCCAAAGGAGCACACTTCTCCCAAGATTTCCATAAAATCCTCGGGATCAACCAGTTCTGATCCAAACCACATCGATTTCACCCCAAAGGAGGACATTTCTCCAAGATTTCCATGAAATCCCTGGGATCAACCAGTTCTGATCCAAACCACATCGATTTCACCCCAAAGGAGGACATTTCTCCCAAGATTTCCATAAAATCCTTGGGATCAACCAGTTCTGGAGCCAAACGCCATCCATTTCACCCCAAGGAGGAACACCAACTCCAAACTTTCCATAAAAATCCTCTAAATCCACCAGTTCTGATCCAACTGTTATGTCCCAAGGAGGGACATAACTCCAAATTTTCCATAAAATCCTCTCAATCAACCCCAAATCAACCATTTCTGATCCAACAACTGCCAATTCCACCCCCAGGATGGAAACCAGCTCCAGGATGGAAACCAGCTCCAGGATTTCCTCATAATCCCCAATATCTGATAGAACCACCAAGAATTCCACCCCGAGGAAAGCCAAGGAAGGAGATGACCCCCAAGGAAGGACATAACTCCAAATTTTCCATAAAAATCCTCCAAATCGACCATTTCTAGTCCAACAACCATGAATTTGACCCCAAGGAGGACATAACTCCAAATTTTCCAAAAAATCCTCTCAATCAACCATTTTTGATCCAAACCCTGCCAATTCCACCCACAGGATGGAAACCACTCCCAGGGTGGGAACCAGCTCCAGGATCTCCCCATCATCCCCAACATCTGATGGAACCACTGAGAATTCCACCCCAAGGAAGGACAAGGGAGGAGATGACCCCCAAGGAAGGACATAACTCCAAAATTTCCATAAAAATCCTCCAAATCGACCATTTCTAGTCCAACAACCATGAATCTGACCCCAAGGAGGACATAACTCCAAATTTTCCAAAAAATCCTCTCAATCAACCAGTTCTGATCCAACAACCACCAATTCCACCCCCAGGATCTCCTCACCATCCCCAAATCACCCAATATCTGATGGAACCACCAAGAATTCCACCCCGAGGAAGGCCAAGGAAGGAGATGACCCCCAAGGAAGGACATAACTCCAACTTTTCTGCCCAACCACCACCCCCAGCCCTTTTTCCCCGTGGGTTCTCCAGGCCGGACACCCACGTGGAAGCCACCGTTGATGGTCTCGGCAAACCACACGTGCTTCTTCTCCTTGGCTTTGCTGCTCCACCAGTTCTTCCTGGGGATGCTGCCGGGGCTGGGGTACACGCACGTCTCACCCGTGGCCATGTTGCAGAAGACCTTGATGGCGTCCAGGGTGCAGCCCTGGTTGGGGTCGATCCAGTAATCGCCTGCGGACGGAGGGTGCCGGGTGAGTGACCACCCAAGGTGGGGTCAGTGAGGAGGTCAGGGGGGGCTTGGGGTGGGGAGGGGGGTGGAGGGGACAGGGAGGAAGGGGGGACACGGGGGTGGAGGCAGGGGTGGACACAGATGGACATAGGGATGGACACAGGGATGGACACAGGGATGGACACAGATGGACACACAGATGGACACAGATGGACACAGATGGACATAGGGATGGACACAGGGATGGACATGGATGGACACAGATGGACAGGGGTGGACACAGGGATGGACACAGAAATGGGCACAGATGGACACACAGATGGACACAGATGGACACGGGGTGGACACGGATGGACATGGATGGACACAGGGGTGGACACAGGGATGGACACGGACATAGGGATGGACACAGAAATGGACACAGATGGGCACAGATGGACACAGATGTGGACACAGAGATGAACATGGATGGGCACAGATGGACACAGGGACAGACAGAGGGATGGACACAGAGATGGACATAGGGATGGACAGAGATGGACACAGGGATGGACACAGGGATGGACACAGGGATGGGATGGACACAGGGACAGCTACAGAAATGGACACACATGGACACAAGGATGGACACGGACACAGATGGACACAGGAATGGACACAGGTGGACACAGACGGACACAGATGGACACACAGATGCACACAGGGATGGACACAGATGGACACAAGGATGCACACAGGGATGCACACAGATGGACACACAGATGGACAGATGGACACAGGGATGGACACAGGTGGACACAGACGGACACAGATGGACACACAGATGGACAGATGGACACAGGTGGACACAGACGGACACAGATGGACACACAGATGGACAGATGGACACAGGTGGACACAGACGGACACAGATGGACACACAGATGCACACAGGGATGGACACAGATGGACACAAGGATGCACACAGGGATGCACACAGATGGACACACAGATGGACAGATGGACACAGGTGGACACAGATGGACACAGATGGACACAGATGGACACACAGATGCACACAGGGATGGACACAGATGGACACAAGGATGCACACAGGGATGCACACAGATGGACACACAGATGGACAGATGGACACAGGGATGGACACAGGTGGACACAGACGGACACAGATGGACACACAGATGCACACAGGGATGGACACAGATGGACACACAGATGGACAGATGGACACAGGTGGACACAGACGGACACAGACGGACACAGATGGACACACAGATGGACAGATGGACACAGATGGACACAGATGGACACACAGATGGACAGATGGACACAGATGGACACAGACGGACACAGACGGACACACAGATGCACCCAGGCCCTCAGCCCCTCCCTCACCGCTCTTCCAGTCGGGGTGGCAGAGTTTGATGTCCCGGCAGGTCCTGGCCGGGTTCTTGCGGGAGCCCTCGGGGCTGCGGATGCTCTCGATCTGGTTGTTGAGGGCCTTGAGGGTGGCGTCCACCTCGGCGTCGTGCGGCCGCAGCCCCGGCGCCGCCTCGTCCGCCCGCATGTAACGCCCGGGGTCGGGGCCCTTCTCGGGCTGCCCCAGCCCCGCGAACGCCGACATGTCGATACCGGTGCCGGGGGGCCCGGGGGGGCCGGGCGGGCCGGGGTTACCGGGGGGACCCTGCGGGAGGGAGGGGCGGTCATGGGGTGATCGGCTGGGGGTTGGATCCCTCTGTCCCCCTCTGGATCCTTCCCCTCCTGGATCTCCCTGCCCCACTGAGTGCCTCTGTCCCCCGCAGGATCCCTCTGTCCCCCACAGGATCCCCTCTCCCCTCCTGGATCCCCCTGCCCCGCTGGATCTCTCCCCTGCAGGATCTCTTCCTTCCCGGATCCCTCTCCCCTCCTGGATCCCTTCCCTGCAGGATCCCTCTGCCCCGTTGGATCCTTCCCCTCCTGGATCCCACTGCACCACTGGATCTCTCCCCTGCAAGATCCCTCCCTTCCTGGATCCCACTGCAGATCCCACTGCACCTCTGAGTGCCTCTGTCCCCCGCAGGATCCCTCTGCCCTGCTGGATCCCTTCCCCTGCAGGATCCCTCTGCCCCACCGGACCTTCCCCTCCTGGATCCCACTGCCCTGCTGGATCCCTGCCCCGCTGGATCCCTCTCCTGCAGGATCTCTCTCCCCTGCAGGATCCCTCCCTTCCTGGATCCCCCTCCCCTCTTGGATCTCTCTCCTCTGCAGGATTCCTCCCCTCTCAGATCCCTCTCCCCCTCTGGATCCCTCCCGGATTTCTCTCCCCTCCTGGATCCCTCCCGGATCCTTCTCCCTCCCGGCTCCCTCCCCTCCCGGATCCCTCTCCCCTCCCGGTTCCTTCTCCCTCCCGGTTCCCGTCCCGGCTCCCTCCCCGCTGTCCCCGCTCACCGCCGGGCCGGGCTCGCCGCTCCTCCCGCGGGGTCCGGGGGGTCCAATGGGTCCGGGCATCCCATTGGAGCCGTCCTTGCCGGAGGGTCCCACGGGCCCGGGGGGACCCTAAAAAACCCCAAAAAGCGCTCAGGGCACAGCGGGGACGGGGCTGCCACCCCCAGGCGTGGCACCGGCCCAGGGGGGCGCCTCCTTTTCCCCTTTTCCCCCCAAAATTCCAGACTTACCCTGGGTCCGGAGGGGCCCGCGGGCCCGGCAGCGCCCTGGTCTCCAGAAGGACCCTGGGAAGGACGGGAGGAGGATTTAGGATTTAGGAGATGCGGGATTTGGGGTGCGGGATGAGGGATTTGGGATCTAGGGGGGGTTGCGATCCCAAATCCCGGCACTTACCGGGGGCCCGGGCAGCCCCTGCAGGCCGGTGAAGCCCCGGTGCCCCTTCAGGCCGCGCTCGCCGGCCTCGCCCGCCTCGCCTTTGTCACCGCGCGGGCCCTGCGGACCCTGCGGGGGGACACGGAGGGTCAGGGGCGGGGCTGACCCCGAACCGGGACCCCAAACCGGGACCCCGAACTGCCACCCCAAACTGGGACCCCAAACCGGGACCCAAACCGGGACCCCAAACTGGGACCCCGAACCGGGATCCCGAACTGCCACCCCAAACCGGGACCCCAAACCGGGACCCCGAACTGGGATCCCGAACTGCCACCCCAAACCGGGACCCCAAACCGGGACCCAAACTGAGACCCCAAACTGTGACCCCAAACCGGGACCCCAAACCGGGATCCCGAACTGCCACCCCAAACCGGGACCCCAAACCGGGACCCAAACCGGGACCCCAAACTGGGACCCCGAACCGGGATCCCGAACTGCCACCCCAAACCGGGACCCCAAACCGGGACCCCGAACTGCCACCCCAAACTGGGATCCCAAACTGGGACCCCAAACTGTGACCCCAAACCGGGACCCGAACTGCCACCCCAAACTGGGACCCCAAGCCGGGACCCAAACCGGGACCCCGAACTGCCACCCCAAACCGGAACCCCAAACCGGGACCCAAACCGGGACCCCAAACTGGGACCCCGAACCGGGATCCCGAACTGCCACCCCAAACTGGGACCCAAACCGGGACCCAAACCGGGACCCCGAACCGGGACCCCGAACCGGGATCCCGAACTGCCACCCCAAACTGGGACCCCAAACCGGGACCCAAACCGGGACCCCGAACCGGGACCCCGAACTGCCACCCCAAACTGGGACCCCAAACCGGGATCCCGAACCGGGACCCCAAACCGGGATCCCGGGAATTCCGGGTGGGAATCACTCACCGGCATCCCCCGAGCGCCGGCGGGGCCAGAGGGACCCATGGGACCCTGAGCGCCCTGCGGGAGAAAGGGAGGGAGTCAGAAACAGCGGGAATGGGATTTGGGATGTGGGATTTGGGATTTGGGGTGTGGTATTTGGGATGTGGGGTGTGGGATTTGGGATGTGGGGTGTGGGATTTGGGATTTGGGATGTGGGATTTGGGATGTGGGATTTGAGGTGTGGGATTTGGGATTTGGGGTGTGGTATTTGGGATGTGGGGTGTGGGATTTGGGATTTGGGATGTGGGATTTGGGATGTGGGATTTGGGATTTGGGGTGTGGGATTTGGGATTTGGGGTGTGGGATTTGGGATGTGGGATTTGGGATTTAGTGTTCCCAGCTGCCCAGGGCACTGCAGATATTCCCAGTTTTATCTCCTGGGATTCCCAGTTCATTCCCAGTTTTATCTCCTGGAGTTCCAGGCTCATTCCCAGACGATCCCGACCAGCTCCACGCCCCGGATCGGGGATGATTCCCGGGAATTCCCGTCTCCCCCACCCCGGCACGCCCCGCTCACCGTCTCTCCTCTGTCTCCCTGTTTTCCGGTGGGTCCCACGGGGCCGGGAGCGCCGGGAGCGCCGGGAGCACCGGGAGCACCCACGGGGCCGGTCTCGCCACGATCGCCCTGGGAACAGGGAAGGGGCTCGGGAATTCCGGGAATTGTTTGGGACCAGGAGAGATCCCGGGATAACGGAATGGGGACAGGAACCCCGGGAATTCCAGCAGAGATCCCGGGACTAGGGAATGGGGTCAGGAATTCTGGGAATTCCGGGAATTCTGGCTCTTGTTTGGGACCAGGAGAAATCCCGGGACAAGGGAATGGGGTCGGGAATTCCGGCAGAGATCCCGGGACAACTAAATGGGGTGGGGAATTCTGGTAGAGATCTGGGATGAGGGAATGGGGTCAGGAATTCCGGGAATTGTTTGGGACCAGGAGAGATCCCGGGACCAGGGAATGGGGTCAGGAATTCGGGCAGAGATCCCGGGACAAGGGAATCCCCATCCAGGAATTCCGGCTCTGGGATGGGATCGGGATAACACAGGGATAACGGGAGATGCCGGGAATTCCGGCAGAGATCCCGGGACAAGGGAACAGGGTCGGGAATTCCGGGAATTCCGGCAGAGATGCCAAGGGAATCCCCATTCGGGAATTCCGGCTCTGGGATGGGATCGGGATAACACAGGGATAACGGGGGATCCCGGGAATTCCGGCAGAGATCCCGGGATGAGGGAATGGGGTCAGGAATTCCGGCAGAGATCCCGGGACAACTAAATGGGGTCGGGAATTCTGGTAGAGATCTGGGATGAGGGAATGGGGTCAGGAATTCCGGGAATTGTTTGGGACCGGGAGAGATCCCGGGACCAGGGAATGGGGTCGGGAATTCGGGCAGAGATCCTGGGACAAGGGAATCCCCATCCAGGAATTCCGGCTCTGGGCTGGGATCGGGATAACACAGGGATGGATAACGGGGGATCCCGGGAATTCCGGCGCTGCAGAACTCCGGGCCGGGCTCACCTTCACTCCGGCCGCCCCATCCCTGCCCGGGGCTCCGTCAGAGCCGGGGCTGCCCTGGGAAAAGAGGAGCAAACTCAGCTTTGCCCTTTGCCAGGACGGGAAAATTCCTCTGCCCGGGAAAAATCCTGCGGCACAAACTCCGGGATTTTCCGGGCTCAGCCTCGGGGCTGTCCCCGCCCGGGATGGGCCAGGGCTCCATCCTGGATATTCCAGGCATTCCCAATTTTCCTACCTCCCTGCCGGGCTCTCCGGCCGGCCCCGTCAGCCCGGGGGGTCCCACGGGCCCGGGGGGTCCCCGATCCCCGGCAGATCCAGGCGCTCCCTGTTTTCCAGGCTCTCCCTAAAATAAAAACAACCGGGAAGATCCCGGGATGAGGAATCGCTGCTCCGAGGGCAGGGAAATCTGGGATTTGGGGCTTTTCCCGCTTTTCCCTGCGTCCCTCGGGCTGGTGGGACCGCGGGGGTTTTGGGGAATTTTTCAGGCATGGGAAGAGCTGTGACCCCAAATCCACCAGAAAAGTCTTGGGAGATTTTGGGGGATTTTTTGGGCATGGGAAGAGCTGCGATCCCAAAATCACCAGAAAACCTTGGGAGATTTTGGGAATTTTTTGGGGCATTGGAAGAGCTGTGACCCCAAAAGCACTGGGAAAACCGTGGGAGATTTTGGGAATTTTTTTGGGGCATTGGAAGAGCTGCGATCCCAAAATCACTGAAAAACCTTGGGAGATTTTGGGAATTTTTTGGGGCATTGGAAGAGCTGTGACCCCAAAAGCACTGGGAAAACCGTGGGAGATTTTGGGGTGTTTTTCTGGGCATGGGAAGAGCTGCGACCCCAAATTTACAGGAAAAGCTTTGGGAGATTTTGGGGGATTTTTTTTTTGGCATTGGAAGAGCTGCAACCCCAAACCCACCAGAAAAGCTTTGGGAGATTTTTAGGACTTTTTTTGGTCATGGGAAGAGCTGCGATCCCAAAATCACCAGAAAATCCTTGGGAGATTTTGGGAGATTTTTTGGGCGTGGGAAGAGCTGTGACCCCAAAAGCACTGGGAAAACCGTGGGAGATTTTGGGGTGTTTTTCTGGGCATGGGAAGAGCTGCAACCCCAAACTCACAGGAAAAGCTTTGGGAGATTTTGGGGGATTTTTTATGGTAATGGAAGAGCTGCAACCCCGAACTCACTGGGGAAACCTTGGGAGATTTTGGGAATTTTTTGGGCATGGGAAGAGCTGCGACCCCAAACCCACCGGGATGAGGCTGAGCAGCTTCCAGTACTCCCCACCCTCCCAAAATCCTCCCACACCACCAAATTGCCTCTGATGAGCTCCCATTTCTTCCCAGACTTTTTTGGATTGATTTGGGGTTTTTTAGGGTTTTTTTTAGGGTTTTTTATGCTCACCGAGGGCCCGGGCAGCCCCGGGAATCCGCGCTCTCCTCGCTGCCCCGGCAGCCCCACGATGCCGCGCTGTCCTGCCAGCCCCTGGGGGCCGGGGGGACCATTGGGACCCTGCGGGGACACAAAGGGGTCAGAGCCATTCCGGGGGGGGTGGCAGAGGGTCCCGGGGGTGTCCCCAAATCCCAAATACCGCGGGGCCGTCGTCGCCGGGCTCGCCCTTCTCGCCGGGGGGGCCGGCGGGGCCCTGCAGCCCCGGGTCTCCCGCTCGGCCCGGGGGTCCCGCGTCGCCCCGCATGCCCTTGGGGCCGTCCTTGCCCGCAGAGCCGGGGGGGCCGGGGGGGCCGGGGTTACCCTGTGGGGAGATCGGGGTTAGGGGGAAATCGGGGGGGGTCCAGAGTCGTGATCCATCCCTGATCCATCCCTGATCCATCCCTGATCCATCCCTGATCCATCCATGATCAATCCATGATCCATCCCTGATCCATCCCTGATCCATCCCTGATCCATCCCTGATCAATCCATGATCAATCTGTGATAAATCTGTGACCCAGTCTTGATCTGTTCCTGATCCATCCCTGATCTATTCCTCATCTATCCGTGATAAATCCGTGATAAATCCGTGACCCAGTCCTGATCTGTTCCTGATCCATCCCTGATCCATTTCTGACCCAGTCCTGATCTACTCCTGATCCCAGTCCTGATCCATCCCTGATCAATCTATGATCAATCTGTGACCCAGTCCTGATGTGTTCCTGATCCCATATTCCATCCCTGATCCCATCCCTGATCCCATCCGTGATCCATCCCATATCCATTCCTGATCTGTTCCTGATCCCATATTCCATCCCTGATCCCATCCCTGATCCATTTCTGACCCAGTCCTGATCTACTCCTGATCCCAGTCCTGATCCATCCCTGATCAATCCATGATAAATCTGTGACCCAGTCCTGATCTATTCCTGATCCATTTCTGATCCATCCCTGATCAATCTATGATCAATCCGTGATAAATCTGTGACCCAGTCTGATCTGTTCCTGATCAATCCCTGATCAATCCCTGATCCAGTCCTGATCCATCCCTGATCTATTCCTCATCTATACGTGATAAATCCGTGATAAATCCGTGATCCAGTCCTGATCTGTTCCTGATCCATCCCTGATCCATTTCTGATCCAGTCCTGATCTGTTCCTGATCCATCCCTGATCCATTTCTGACCCAGTCCTGATCTATTCCTGATCCATTTCTGATCCATCCCTGATCAATCCATGATAAATCTGTGACCCAGTCCTGATCTATTCCTGATCCATTTCTGATCCATCCATAATCAATCCATGATCAATCCGTGATAAATCTGTGACCCAGTCCTGATCTGTTCCTGATCAATCCCTGATCAATCCCTGATCCAGTCCTGATCCATCCCTGATCTATTCCTCATCTATACGTGATAAATCCGTGATAAATCCGTGACTCAGTCCTGATCTATTCCTGATCCATTTCTGATCCATCCATAATCAATCCATGATAAATCCGTGATAAATCCGTGATCCAGTCCTGATCTGTTCCTGATCCATTTCTGATCCATTTCTGACCCAGTCCTGATCTATTCCTGATCCATTTCTGATCCATCCCTGATCAATCTATGATCAATCCATGATAAATCTGTGACCCAGTCCTGATCTGTTCCTGATCCCATATTCCATCCCTGATCCCATCCCTGATCCCATCCCTGATCCATCCCATATCCATTCCTGATCTATTCCTGATCCCATTCCTGATCCATCCTTGACCCAATCTTGATCTACTCCTGATCCATCCCTGATCAATCCCCGATCCCACTCTCAATCCATCCCTGATCCGTCCCTGTTCCATCCCTGATCCATTCCTGATCCTGATCAATCTGTGACCCAGTCCTGACCCATTCCTGATCCATCCCTGATCTGTTCCTGTGACCCCCAGTGACCCCAGCTGCCCCCCAGTTCCCCCAGTTCCCTCCAGTAGCTCCCCAGTGACCCCAATTCCCCTCAGTGACCCCAGTTCCCCCCAGTTGCTCCCAGTGACCCCAGTTCCCCCCAGTGACCCCCGCTGCTTCCCAATGGCCCCAGTTCCCCCCAGTTCCCCCCAGTTCCCCCCAGTTCCCCCAGTTCCCCCCAGTTCTCCCCAGTGACCCCAGTTCCCCCAGTGGTTCCCAGTTCCCCCCAGTGGTTCCAGTTCCCCCCCAGTTCTCCCCAGTTCCCCAGTTCTCCCCAGTGACCCCAGTTCCCCCCAGTGGTTCCAGTTCCCCCCAGTTCTCCCCAGTTCCCCCAGTTCTCCCCAGTGACCCCAGTTCCCCCCAGTGGTTCCCAGTTCCCCCCCAGTTCTCCCCAGTGACCCCAGTTCCCCCCAGTGGTTCCCAGTTCCCCCCCAGTTCCCCCAGTTCCCCCAGTTCTCCCCAGTTCCCCCAGTTCCCCAGTTCCCTCAGTTCCCCCCAGTTCCCCAGTTCTCCCAGTTCCCCAGTTCCCCCAGTTCCCCAGTTCTCCCAGTTCCCCCCAGTTCCCCCAGTTCCTCAGTTCCCCCCAGTTCCCCCAGTTCCCCCAGTTCCCCCAGTTCCCCCAGTTCTCCCCAGTTCCCCCAGTTCCCCAGTTCCCCCAGTTCCCTCAGTTCCCCCAGTTCCCCAGTTCCCCCAGTTCCCTCAGTTCCCCCCAGTTCCCCCAGTTCCCCCAGTTCCCTCAGTTCCCCCCAGTTCCCCCAGTTCCTCAGTTCCCCCCAGTTCCCCCAGTGACCCCAGTTCCCTCAGTTCCCCCCAGTTCCCCCCACTCACGTTGGGCCCGGGGGGTCCCACACGTCCGGCAGCTCCGGGGAATCCGGTGGCTCCCTGGGGACAGAGGCCAGAGGGGCTCAGACCCCGCCCCTCCCCATCCCCCTCCCCCCACCCCCACCCCCCCCACACTCACCGGGGGTCCTTGAGCACCCCGAGCACCTTTGGGACCGGGTGACACCCGTGGGACCCTGGGAAGAGGCAGAAAAACCGATCAGGAAAGTCGGGATGCAGAAATTTCCAGAATTCCCAGGAAAGTCAGGATGCGGAAATTCCCGGAATTCCTGGGGTGAGGGACCCCCCCCCAGGGCTCGGCCGCCATTTTGGGGGTCCCGGCTGGACCCACCTGAGGTCCGGGAGCACCCGAGGGTCCCTGGGGCCCAGGGGCTCCGGCGTCGCCCTTCTGGCCGGGCTCGCCCTGCTCGCCCTTGGCTCCGGGCTGGCCGTCAGCACCCTGGGGGAGAGCAGAGGTCAGTGGTCAGTGGTCAGTGGTCACTGGGGATACTGGGAGGGACTGGGAGGGGATGGAGCTCACCGGGGGTCCAGCAAATCCGGCAGGGCGGGGGCTCCGGGCTCGCCGCGCTCTCCCTGTGGGGGAAATGGGGGGAAAATGGAGGGAATGGGGTGAAAATGGAGGGAATGGGGTGAAAATCGAATAAATGGGGTGAAAATGGAGGGAATGGGGTGAAAATCCAGGAATGGGGTGAAATCATCAAGAAAATGGGTGAAAATTGAGGGAATGGGTGAAACTTGAGGGAATGGGGTGAAAATGGAGGGAATGGAGTGAAATCAAATAAATGGGGGAAAATTGAGGGAATGGGGTGAAAATCATCCAGGAAATGGGGTGAAACTTGAGGGAATGGGGTGAAAATGGAGGGAATGGGGTGAAAATCAAATAAATGGGGGGAAAATTGAGGGAATGGGGTGAAAATGGAGGAATGGGGTGAAAATCAAATAAATGGGGGGAAAATTGAGGGAATGGGGTGAAAATCCTCAAGGAAATGGGGTGAAAAGGGAGGAAATGGGGTGAAAATTGAGGGAACAGGGTGAAAATGGAGGGAATGGGGTGAAAATGGAGGGAATGGGGTGAAAATCAAATAAATGGGGGAAAATTGAGGGGAATGGGGTGAAAATCATCAAGGAAATGGGGTGAAAATTGAGGGAACGGTGAAAATGGAGGGAATGGGGTGAAACTTGAAGGAACAGGGTGAAAATGGAGGGAACGGGTGAAAAATTGAGGGAAATGGGGTGAAAATGGAGGAAATGAGGTGAAAATCGAGGGAATGGGGTGAAAATCATCAAGGAAATGGGGGGAAATTGAGGAACAGAACAGGGTGAAAATGGAGGGAATGGGGTGAAACTCTGAAGGGAATGGGGTGAAAATGGAGGGACGGGGGGAAAAATTGAGGGAATGGGGTGAAACTGGGAATGAGGTGAAAATCGAGGATGGGGGTGTATCGGAATGGGGGGAAAATGAGGGAATGGTATGGAGGGAATGGGTACTTAAAATGGGGTGAAATAGTAGCGGAATTGAGAATGGGTGAAATCCGAGGGGAACGGGGTGAATTAAAGGGAATGGGATGAAATGGAGGGAAATGGGGTACAATCCAGGGAATCGGGGTGAATTTTGGCAGCC